>JAFBJS010054925.1:46298-68527 GCA_016785265.1 Paraplagusia blochii | reverse complement strand
ATATAGCTGTGTGCATTTGTGTGTATCATTAGGTGTAATGTTGTAGATTGAGTGCATAGGAAAGCACTCCCTCTGTAGGAAACGTAGCTGATCATTGGTAAAGGGTTTTGTACCCATTAGTAAGTTTTTCAAGGCTCAACTCGAGCAGCCCAGTGCATAAATAAACTTTTTTGCTTTTCTCAAAATTTCTGAAAAAGGCAGATAATTGAAATAAAAGAATGTATTGTTATCTATTCATCCATGTAATGCTAAATATGTATATATTTAAAGCATGAAAGTATTTGCATTGTACAAGTCTTCTAAAATATTATATTTTGAGGTCTTTAAATATGATTACATAGTTCACTCACGTTGGTCTATAGAAAAGTGTAAGAAACAAGAAAACAGTTCACACACCTGTTATTTTTTTATTTAAGAAGGTTTTTTTTTGATTGGGTGATGACTCTGAACTCACTGATGAGTTGCACAGATGCAATAACAGAGAACTGACTGCAAATTGTAGGAGTGGTTCGCTGGAAACAATGGAAAACAGCACGTGATAGATAGCTCAGTCAAAAGGATAACGGTAAATCACAGACAAAAACGTCTCGTTTTTAAAAAGTGCATTCACAAACATGACAAATACTCTCAACTCATGATGTCTATTTTTCATGTGATACAAAATATGCATACCTGTTTTTAGATTTGTCTGTATTTCTATACATAGATATTTCTTCAAAAGGATCACTTTATTATTTTTGTTCTTTTCTTTTTACAAAGATTAAAAGCAGGGTTCTGTTCATAGCAGCTTCCGATTTCTCTAACCTCCCCAGAATACACAGCCTCAACAGGTACCCAAATAAAACCGTGATTTTTTTGTTCTTTTTTTCTTCTGTTGATCGAGCTCGGACAGCGTTTCATCGCTTTGTTGAAAGAGATATTCACCAGTGAAGCCTGCAGTTTAGAAAAAAAATGGATCAATAAAATGCTTGGGTCATTAAATATATTCTCGTATACCCGCTTTTTTTTTGTCAATATCATAAATACTAAAGACACAGGACAATATTATAAGACAATGCTCGGAGACTAAATGTAAAGATTGAAATAGTTCAAACATCATTTTTTTCAAGTTTTCTAGTTCATTAAAAACAAAAAAATAAAATAGAGCGAGCACAGAGACGTGGTTTTTCAGTCCTCAGTAAATCCATGGGCATTCATGTACAAGTTTCCCAGGCAAAGGCAAGACCGTCTTTACACAAACCCAAGTTTTGTTCTCTTTTAGTCCTGTCAATGTAAGATGCTTGTCTGCCGTCAGTGAGGCAGGATCCTGGATTTTGAAAACAAGGTCATAAAAGCAGTCAAACATACTAAGGTAAATCAATAGGTACCATGCAAATCTTGCAAGACGACATATTCTCAAACAAGAGACAAAGTATTCTTCATATAGTGAAATATCAAGTGAGGACGGTGTCGGTGAAAGGCAAAGACCTCTAATCAGTACTAAATACTATATTTCCAAAAACCAGAGAAAATAATTAATCTATACAATATATAACACACGAGGTCAGACTGGATTTGCAGTTTCTGTCTTTGTCATCAGGCTTTTAGTCTTTGCCTTCAATAGTTTTTTAATTGATCCCAATTTCTTTGTTGTCCTCTATAAATCTGGAGAAAGGGCGGTTGGGCCCAACTTCCAGAGCAGCCTTCTCCATACCCGTCATGGGAGGGCTGCTACCCGCGTGAACACGGTCCATTCCTCCCGGCATGGCTCCCAACGAGGTGATTCCAGCACCGCCGAGGCTAACGGGCAGCTGTGTGATGCCTCCATTTTGAATCACAGAGATCTCATTGTTTTTCATGGCCAGCCCATTGGTGATGGCAGCAGCGTACTGGTTCCAAAAGCCGGGGTCAACATTCATTGCCCGGGCCGCCAGATCCTTTTGGAACATCTCACTGAACTTCATGGCATCCCCACCAAGCAGGGCCATGGGATTCTCCACGGACAGTCGACGACCCCTTCGAGCCGGAGCGTTGTTCCACATGTGTGTTCCCATGTGCACCTAAAATTAGCAAGTATACATAAGAAAACATTAGCAGAAAGTAATACATAGTTTCTTTGATGCAACAATTAAAAAGGAATATAATAATGTATTAAGATTTACTGAAATTGTAATAGCTTCCTCGTACCTTCAGGTTTCCCTTTGTGGTGAAAGCCCTTCCACAAATGGAGCAGGCAAAAGGTTTTTCCCCGGTGTGTGTGCGCTCGTGTATCAATAGAGCGCTGGCTGAAGAGAAATTCTTCCCACATGAGTGGCAGTTGTGCTGCTTAGGGGTGCGTCTTGGAGGTGGTGGAGCCAGCATAGGGTTAAGGCTGGGGCTCATGGTGGACTGTGGGGTGGCAGCTGGAATCTGGATGCTTGCAGGAAGGTGAGAATTGTCACTCAGGGACATAGGTTTGCTGTGTCCATTCATTTCCATTTTGATCATGTTTGAAGCAGTGCTGGCCAAATTTGGCGTGCCAAGCCCTAAAGAAGGGGAAGAAACAAATTAAAAAAGTTTAGTTAAGTATGGTGAATAGTGTTGAAATGTATGATGGATCAGAAAATTCAGCATCAATTTTGATGGTATACATTTATTCATTTGATAATTTTTTTATATGTAATCAACCAAAATACTCTCTTTTTATTTTACAATTAATGATAATGCCTTTTCATTCATTTTTTTTTTTTTCCACACACCTCGTTCTCTATTCAGCAGCAGCATGTTGAAGTGGCCCTCCTCCTTGATGAAGTGCCTGCCATGTTGAGTGGCAGTCAGATCAAGGGCCCCTGTGCCTTCAGGAGCAGAGAGAGGAGATGGGGTCTCCGATTTTTCTGACTTCACGATTGCCAAGCCAGTTGTATTGTTCTCCTGGCCCTCCTCTGCTGTCATGGCACTGCTGCTGTTGTTGTTGAGTGTAGCTGGGGATTTGGACTGCTGGCTTTCGGAGTGGCTGTGAGCTGGGGACAAATGCTGCATAGAGCCAGAGGACTCAGACAAAGCGGGACTTCCCAAGCTTTGACCTTCAGCGTCTCCCACTGCAGATAGCGAATCCGTCGTAAAGCATTCGTTCTCTGTGCCGAAGCTGTTTCCGTTTTGCATGGGCTTTTGCCCAAATGAACGTGTCATGTTGACAGTAGAGTCGATCATCTTCATCTGGTTCTCCATGGCAGCTATGCTGGAGATAATCGAGGGTGGTGGGGAGCTGCCAGGTGAATAGGGTTTGGATGGGTCAACTTCACCCTCCTTTAGATCAGGTTCATCATCAATAGCTTGCTCCATTTCATCTAGCAGATCATCGTCATAGTTACTCATCGCATCTAGGCTCTTTTCATCGAAAGAGAGATCAGTTTCCATCTCCTGAAGACTATCGGGGACTGGGGTGTTTGGGATTTGCCCTCCCATATGCATACGAATGTGCTGCTGTAACACCACAGCGTTGGTGAACTTCTTCTGACAAATAGGGCAGGAGTGCTGAACTCGAAGAGGGGGTTTGGACCTATGGACACCAAAGTGGGTTTTTAAATTCCCCTTTGTAGTGAATGCTCGCCCACAAATCTTGCATTTGAATGGTCTCTCACCAGTATGGGTACGATAGTGCATCTTTAAAGCACTCTGGCAACTCAAAACACGATGACATATGACACATTGGTTTGGGTCAGTCATTTTCTTGTCAATATTTTCAACAAGCTGCTGCAACTTTGATGTTTCTGAGGTTTGCATAGAATCCAAGAGGCCACCAAAAGGAAACTTGGCCTTGAACTGATCTGAAAGCATGGGAAGGACAGGATGAGAGATGGAATTAGAAATAGAGTTTGGACTAGCCATTCCTTCAGTTATCCGGTTGCTGCTGGAAGAAGTGGTGGAGGTGGGAGATGTAGAAAAAACTACTTGGGTAACTGTAGTTGTAGTAGTGGTACTTTCTCCTGGCCTGGTTGAGCAGCTCGGTGGTAGGAGAACACCTTCGGGTTTCAAAAGAGGAGGAGCATCAACTCCTATGCAGGGTTTAGGGGAAGGTGAAGTTGTGGTCCTGCTGGAGTCAGTGATGATGTTGGGCGACAACGATGCACACTCACTTGAAGGTGGAGAGGGCCTTTGAGGAGATCTATTTAGTGGAGTAAGGCTTGGAGATTCCCCAAAACCTCCCATCATACTTGGCAGTGTGGGAGGCAGTTGGAGCCCAACTGAGGTGGGAGCAGTAGGAAGGACAGGCTTGCTGTCTAGCCATGTAGTCACAGGTTTTTCTGGGGGTAAAGACATGCCGTATGGGATGCCTGAGGTGGTCGGCACATTGTCCAGATACTCAGGCACAGGGTAGGGATTCATTTGAATATGTGGGTATTTTTCTTTGTGCCTCTGGAAGTGAACTTTCAGATTCCCCTTTGTTGAGAAGCGGTTCCCACATATATTACACTTGAACGGCCTCTCCCCAGTGTGGGATCGCAGATGGATTTGTAGTGCACTGTCACTGCCAAACACCTTTGCGCAGAAACGACACTTATGCTTAAAAAAGGGGTCTTCGGAGCTCGGCTTTGTGTCAAACACAGACACATTTGGAGGCTTTCCTTTGCGGTGCTTCATCAGAGCAGAAAGGGGGTCGAGTGCATTAGCAGTGGCTGCTATGCTGGCCAAAGGGTTGGGGAAGATAACACTGTTGGATGAACTGTGAGGTATCAGTGGTAGATTGGAGGCAGAGCTCAGGAGGCTATTGTGGCTAAGTGAGGGAGGGGTTGTGGAGTTCCTGGGCAGAGTGGAGCTGCTGCTTATGCCACCACCTCCGGTTACACTGCTGCTAGTGGTAATGTTGTTGTTTGGGACCGACGAGGAGCATGAGGGAATTAGAGATGACAAACCAGTAACACTTGGTTGGGAAAACACTGAGTTATTTGAGGATGCGTTGGAGACCGAAGAGCTCGACTGCTGGCTGCTACTTTGTGATGTTTGAGATAGAGGGCCCTCTAATGCCGTGGTCAAAGGTGAGGAGCCCTGACCGTTAATAGTCGCTGGCAACCTAACAGGCAGCTGATGGACAGGTGGAGTGATGAAGTTGTGTAGCTGCAGCTGACTGGCAACAGGGGGAACACAGGAGGATATAGGCCCTTGGTTTCCAGAAGCATTACTGTGATGGTGATTAAGAGCCGGCTGAGGAGCAGACTGTCTGTTCATCAGAGCTACCTGGCTGCGTATCTGCTCTATCAGTTGCAACTGGTGTATCTGCTGCTGCTGCAGGGCCATCAGCTGGTCCAGGATCATTGGGATGGCCATGGTAGAGACACCACTACCTGCTGCTGCCCTTATGCTCTGCGAAAATTGGGCCACAGCAACCCGTGTGCCATGCAGAGTCTCCAGGGTTACATTGGTGCTGGGCATGGCATAGTTTCTAACAGCAGAGGGAATGACATCATTGAGCTGAGGTAGGGAAATGTCTGGCTCAGGGGATGTCAAATCTCTCTCTTCGGTATCCATAGTTTTTTCCGGAGAAAGCTCCAGCTCCATCTGCTCATCCTCCTTTTCTAGGACACTGACCCCGTTCAGGGTTGCGTCTGTGTCGGGGATGTCGTCCCCCTCAGCACCAGGACTGTGGTTTCCCTCCCTGGGGTCTTCGCTATCATCCTGCTCACTGGGGCAGCTGGGTACAGGGGAAGGCTCTGTAGGGTACTCTTGAGAGGAGTTAGGTGTGTCCTCATTGTCATTCACTATAAGAACCAAAGGATTTTTGGTGCAGCTCTTTAAATGTTCGCAAAAGTCTGACCACTTGAAGAATTCAGCACAACACTTCTCGCAAACATGGGTCTCTTCACTGCCGCTGCGACTCTCATTCCCACTGTCGGCATCCTCCAACACATCACCTTGAGCTATAGGGAGGGTAGAGGTTCAGAAGAGTAGGGAGAGGCAGGGTGGAAGGAGGGAGAGAAAAAAAAAGAAGAATTAATGAATAAATAATCAATATAGAATCCACACATATTTTGCAGCTCCTAGCAGCAAAGATTTAACCTTTGATTTTTTTTCCTTCTCTTTTAACATAACCAAAATCAATATTCTTTTTATTTTTTTCCCTCTGAACAAATTACCCTAGTTCACCAATTCTTAAGACCATGGTTTGTGCATTTGCACCCTCTCCATAGAGCCAGCTAATAATTTTCTTTGTGCAATCCATCAAATTATGAGCGCCTATCAATTGTGGATACTGGCGCTTAATGAAATTCCATAGAACCCATTGATTTCCAATATTTCATACAATTCACAGCTGCCTCATCTGTTGGGTACAAATCAGGACTTTGATGGCCCCATTAGGATTCCCCTCAGCTATCAAGACCAGTCATTTCCACCTGAATTTCAAGCGCCTGGGCCTTTTCATTTAGCATTTCTAAGGTAATACTTTATCCTGAAATCAAACCCAGGCTCTTGAACATGTGATGCACTATGAATAGAAATAAACAGTAACACTGGGCAGGTTAGTTTATGTGGTGCCATTAATCTAGAACAAAACAGAATTAAAATTCTGCATGATTTCAAAGTTTTTTTTTCTTTTTTTCAAACGCATAATATTCACCCTCAGTAAGGACATTCTGTGTGTTCTGTCTTTTTTCTGTCTCTCCTTTCCCGCATTTCTCCCATGCTGCATGAAAAAGAAGAAGAAGAAGAAGGGAAAAAAAAAAGGCCGGACAAATTACATGCTAGTGTTATGGCAGCAGAGTCTCTGATTAGTTACACATGTTTAATCACAGTTGTAGGAAGCCACTTCCTCTTCCACATGCAACCATCAAAAGTCAAACAAGCAGACACAGGCCCCAGAACATGGACTTAATTCACACCTGATCAAAACCATGTAAAAATGGCCGCCCTTGTCTGTTTATTTTTTTTTGTGTTGGAGCACTCTGTGGGTTTGTACTGTTCATTATGAGTAGGAAGTGTAAATCACAAGTATCCTGTCACTGCCGCGTACTTTATTTTACAGTACTGTGTAGATTTCCCCATTGAGTCACACTGGAGATTTTACGTAGTAACACAAGTGTGTTGAAGAAAATTGTAGTATATATTATTATTGTATTTCATTCTTTAACATAATGGGAATGATTTTATACTAAAATATTACATTTCACATACTATTCTAGTCCAGTTTTAACAAAACCATATTAAAGTATCTCAAAATCGCCCATACATTACGCATCACACATCCTCATAAAAGGCCACGCTGTTGCCCGGCCAGTGACTAATGCTCAGAGTCATACGTTGGCATTTGCTAATTTCACATAGTTGCAGAGAGCCACGTTGAAGCAGACGAAGACGAAGCATTTGAGCCAATTACAGTGAGTCATTAGTCAAAAGAAATTCAGCCCTCCCACCCACCAACACCACACGCCTCCCTTCAAAGGTTTCATGAGCTATCAGTGTCTGGTGTTTGTAACTTAATTATTATCAACAAAGAGGCCCTGGGCAGCCTTCATGTTCTCCACCTCGCTGGGGGCAGGGCTGACAGATCAAGATATTTTGTTGCTTAATCATCTGCACAGACAAAGAGCAGAAAAGCAGTGGGAAGAATGGGCGGGTGGAGGGGAGGGAAAGGCACAAATATTTATGATTTTTATCTTTTTTTTTTTTCTCCACCTGGATAAATCTCGGTATTTCTTTTGTTTTAAATATTAAAAATCTGTCTGCATAATTATATCTGGTGATATAAATAATTGCTATTACTGAAAGTAAAACTAAAAATGACACAGACAGAGGGGAAAAGTGAGTAAAAACAGCAATGACATGTGACAGCAGGCTGGAAATCTCCTTAGCCCGGCAGCGGACAGCGAGGCTCATTTCCATAATTGAGGGTTGAAAGGTTAACACAAATGAGTGGGCATTGTGTTGAACTGATTAGTTATTAGAATGGTATTACTGTCAATCTCTTTTATTCATTCGTACAATTACAAGTGGCTGCCTTTGTCCGCCTCTGACCGGACAAACACACACATACACATCAACAAATTTTTCTAGACATTTATTATAAGACTGTGGGCTATTTAAAAAATAGAAAGAAACACTTGTAAATCTCTCAGTAAATACATTAATATAAAATAAATTTAAAGTAATAATAATAAGAAAATATTGACATACACACAATCGTGGGATTTTTTTTTTTACGTTTTTTTACTGTAAATAGATTATTTATCGTAAACATAAAATAAAGTCTCATTAAATTCTACATTACATTATTTATATTTTTTTAATAATAAAACAATGATGTAATTTATTCCACGCATCAGTAGTTAGTGTTAATGTATTTTGCTACTGTGTGTGTGTGTATGTGTGTGTACGAGTGTGTATTGATTTTCCTTTTACATACGGGAAACAGTAAGGAAAGGATTAAAGAAAAAAAAAATCCATCAACCTATTTTTGCATTCTTTTTAAGACTCCTTTTCTTGGATACAAATATCACGCTGAATGCAGTCAATAGGGGGATTGTACACATCCAATCTGTGTGTCCACTATCTGCTTCAGCAATCTCTGGCATGCTAACTGAAACCACTAATCTGACATATTATATCAGACGAGGTATTCATGCTTTCCAACTGAATCTGCGAAAGAATCCACAGAGCTGGGCATTGAGCAGAAGCATTGGGCAATTACAGATTTTCCCATCCTCGACAATATTAAGATTCAACATTAATCAACAGACACAACAGACAATGGCTCGGACACTATCAAGTAGACTTATCTGTGTGTAACAAATATAAATATATAAAATAGTTTCTCGTGCTGAAACCTTTTCCCAAATCAATATGTTGAGTTAAACTGCTGGGACTCCATCTTTTACAAACTGCCCTGTGAGTCCATCCCTTTCCAAAACTGCCCCACCTTTTGAATTGATTCTCCTCCGCCATGTGAGGATGGCTGTGGAGTGTTTCAGAGCGACAAGTTGGACGAAAAATGCAGTAAAGCAAACCTGGCAGGACCTCACAGTGGTCTTTTAATTTCTGGGACCATCCCATTATTTTACTGCATTATTATTTGTCCCAATATAAGCATATTTACTAAAAAACTGTTATTAAAATTGTCCAGCACATTCAAATTTTTATATCTCCTATTTGCGCTGACATATATTTTATTTTGTTTGTTTGTGACTGTAAACTCAATATCCAATTAACTGTCCCTGAGCTCCTTGACAGCAGCAGATGCCTGTACGTGTCATCCGCCTGGTCAGCCCCGGCTGCAGGATGGTACAGTCATATCTGCGCCAACAGAGAGGCCTTTGTCACCGCCTGCAGATGTGGAGCAGCCAAAACATTAACGATTTGTTTGTGTAAGCATTTGCAATACAGTATTCAATGACGGCACTCTGTCCAGATGACGGTGCCACTCGTGAAGACAGCTCTCTCCCTGAGCAGCTGAGGTCAAAATGATGGACACTGGTTTAAAATATGTGTAGTAAAAAAAATAAAGTTAAAGAAAAAGGATTGATTCCTCCTCTTACGCCAGATATCCACCTTTATTGTTTTCCCCTCACTGAGCAAATCAGTCTAAAAATCACCCGTCATAAGAAAACCCTGCATTTAAAAAAGAAAAAAAAAAAATCACAGCCTCATCTACTGACTTGGTGGCTTTGCTGCTTCCTCCTAAATCCCTCAAAAGTCTGTTGTTTTGTCTGAACTGGAATCATCTCCTGTCTGGGCCTTCCTCTCCATCAGGATCTTACTTGTTCATGTGTGTGTGCCTTTTTTCCAGGACTGAGTAGTAATTAAGACACAGTCATATTTGAGTGTCTACTTGAAGACATCTTTGGCACAACTCTGTGGGTGGTCTGCTGGGCCCTGCACCCATTGGTGAGAGGGGATTTAACAAAAGCCAAACAAAGCCTGACTGCAGGGTGAGCAGACAACAAGCATGTTGTCACCATCAGCCTGGATTTTCTTATTTTAGTTATTGCATATTTTCTACACCTAGTGAAATAATATATCTTTCCTCTTGTGGAAGTTGAAAAGCCCGACATCTGTCATCATATCATCCTTCGGTGAAATGACAGCAGGATTTAAAAGCAAAACTTTTTTTTTTTTTTTTCTCTAACATATATTTTCAATGTTGTGAAAATATACGCTGCATTTACATCCCACGCCACTCCCAGCTCGGATCATTCGCCTCTGGGAAATTCCCTGAAGCAAAAGCAAGTGCTTTTATACAAAAACACACACATCCGACTCCTCCCATATATGCTCCCATACACACCTTGAGAGCCTACCCTCCCGCAGTGGCCGCAATGTATAAAAATGTCTCTGCAGCCGTTGTTCACGCCTTGTGGAACGTGAGTGACTGGTGCGGCCAAGGTCAGCGACACGCATGTGGTACCTGTGCGAGGTGCTTGTCACCAAACGGCAGGACCCGGCCAGTCGGGGGGGGGCTACACAAAGGTTAAGTCAGCAAGCTTTGGAAAAGCACTCTGAAGCAGACACCCCCCTGACCTCTCTTTAGAACCCACCCTTCTCTCCTCATCTTTTAACACATGCACAGCCCCCTTTAGGCCCCTCCTGGGGGCGAGTGTCCAGAGGGCCTGAGGGGCCGATGTCATGTCAGACAAGGGGCTTGTTTGCACAGCCAGTTTAGGTTTACACCGGTTTCCTGGATGTTGCACCTTGAAAGTGACCCGTTCAGCTTCAGTGGAAGCAGGAACAAAAATATTTTGAGTAAAATATTTAGGTTTTAAGATGGAATTCCAGAATTAAACAAGGATATTTAACATTTGCGTTTTTATCTTGATACATTTATGGTAAACATCCCAGGCTTCGATTGTCCTGTGTCCTTGAGACGAATGCAACACTTTCGCTTCACCTTCTGGCCAGAACATCGTCTATAGATTTTAAGTCTGATTCGAGCAGTGGCTAATAAGTGGAACTTCGGAATTTCTTTGACATGATACGTAATAGCATATCACAGTAATCAATAGTGTCGCCTGGAGCTGTGACAACGGCTAGGAATCTGATGATGCTGCGACGATACAATAAGAAAGTGACATCTATAGCATGCCATGCCAGGTAGCTTCGGATTAGATATGGTGAGGGTGTGTGTGTGTGTGTGTGTGTGTAGGAGTGCCTGGGCTGAAAGGTTTGAGTTGGTTCCTGTGCAACGCCTGAGCTGAAAGCGTGCCAGAAAGTACAGTGGTTAAGTGAGGACGGAGGTAAAGAACACAGGCATGGTGATACGAAAAGTGCAGCAGGCCAAATAAAAATATATTTATTCTTAAATTTCATTTATATTACATGTATTTAAGCCTTTAAAATCCCTGCTAAAAATCATTAGACCAATTTCTCTCATTTATTGGGTGCAATTTTAAAAATAATAAAAAAAAAACACTAAATCAGACCGAATATCTTGATCTCATTTGGAGAAAAAAAAGAGGAATCTCACATTTCATCGCAGTGTCCTACAGGAGAACAACCTGATGGATGTTTTGTCTTTCTCTGACAGAAATCTGATCTATAGGCAGCGGGCTTGTCTTCAAAAACAAAAAGTGTGGCACCCACCGTGATTGTGTTCGGCTGCGAGCTGCTGCTCAGAAAGACAAAAAAAAAAAAAATCAAAAAAAAAATCCAAGGCATAAATTAAGCAAAAAGGAGCTAGATGTGTCAATCCCACCCCACACCACACATTTGCCGCCCTAATCTCCAGGGATTACATCATGCATTTCTAATTATATAAAGAAAAAGCGTGCGTGTGAGTTAATAATTTGGCATTTGTGTTAAAATCATCCAAAAACATGTTTATATTTGTGTAATCTAATAGAGAATTTATAAACTAAAAATAAATAAATGAAATCAGATTATTGTAATGCAGTCATTTAATCCCACTCTCACCTTTGATACACCTTGGTGTGAAAAACAAAAATAACTCTATAATAATTGGGATTAAAGTTTAGATAAACAAAATAATTTAAGCTATTAAAATATCATATGTGAAAATTGCAATATTCCTAAAATATTTTGAGAATTTGACAAATTTTAGTTTTTTTTTTCTCCCCATGCGACCTATGAATAAAGAATAAATTAAAGATTTATTTTTCCACTACAACCGTGGACGAGCTCTCCCAAACGATGGTGTCGACAATGTGAGCCACAGGGAACAAATCAAGTGTGCAAATATATGTGAGGGGTGTTAACAAATAAAGAAGGTTCGAAGAAAAAGAGACATTTCCATAACAAAACACAGCTTCGAAGGAAACCAGGAGAAAAAACAAGCAGGCGCTTTAATAAAAACGAAATATAATGTGTTTTCTGTAATTGTCTCTGTCATTCACTGAACGGAGGCGTTTGGAGAAATATTATATCACAATAAAAAAAATGTAATATTTTACATATTTAACGTGTTTCTGCGCGTGCACGCCTTGACGCGCGATGCGTTCACGTGCTTGATCCTGTGCGAAAAAAACAAGTATTTAGACTAAGTGAGATCGCAGTATTTTAATGGAAAAGTAAAAAATATGAAATTATTTTTCATATCCAGTCGGGCCTTCTCAGAGAAAAGGCCTCCGAGTGCTGCGAGTGTGAACGGCTGCAGAACCACCTCATACATGTGTTAGAATAATCCTAATAAAAGTCATTCATCAGCTGAAGACAGACTTTGGACAAATATGTCCACACGTCCCAACCCCACACATGTGCATCCGAGCGGCGGTGCAGAGCCAGGTTTAAAATCCTGATTTTGCGCATTTTTCGCGAGGTAAAAAAAAATCTTTTAAATCAGATTTTTTTTAATTCAGAAACGACCCCAACTACACCCGAAACTTTACAGAATCTGCTTTAAAAACTGTGGGATCACGTCGAAACACGACGTATTCCCAGCTGTGACACTTTAGGGAAGTTTGTAGATTTTTGTCTGGAGCAGGAATTCTACTTTGCACGGATCCACTCACCGTGCTCGGAGATCACACCGACCAGTGCAGGGTCCTCGTCCGACTTGAGGTGCTGCGGCTTGGCTTGCTTGCGTCGGGACATGCTGCTGCTGCTGGAGGTGTCGGTGTTGGTGGTGTCGGTGATGATGATGATGCTGATGCTGCTGCGCCCCGAGATGTCTCTGCGTTTTGCAGATACATCAGCGAAGAGCGAATGAATCAATTCTCACACACGCAAAAAAAAAAAGTTCGTAAATAGTCTGATGGCTGAGAGAGACACGGTGGGGGAGGTGGGTGGGTGAGGGTGGAGGAGAGAGAGTGAGGAGAAAATATCTGGAATTAACCGGTGCTGCTGCTGCTGCTTTTTCTTCTTGTGTCGCTGCTGTTACTGTGCGTCAGATTGCGCATGTCGGTGTAATAATTATGATAGTGAATAATGCGCCCGCGATTGATGGCACCGTGTGAAGGTGGGGAGGTTTGGCTTATGTCCAGTGGACGCGCATTGGGTTATGGTAATGAGGGAAGGACGGAGCAATTAGTCCGCTCCACTCCCAGACTTCATCCGTCTCTTTTCTCCCTTTTTACTATCAGCCTCCACCCCCCCCAATCCAACCAACAACACTCCAACTCCCTTGTTATGCCCGGCTCACGGGGGGGTCGTCATCAGGGGATGTTCTTCTTCTTCTTCTCCTTTTTATTTCTCCTCCTCTCCTGTCACCAAAGCCGCACTGACTTTCAACACCGCTGCGCTTCTTCACCAGCAGTCTTCATCACTCCGGCCTTACTCAGTCTGAACTTCTGTCTCCTCCCGGTAACCCCCGAGTCGTCCGGATCTCGGCACTTTTCTGTCTGGGTAACTTTTTCTCCCACACCACCTCCTCTCCTCACCGGGCGGTGTTTACAGTCAGCGGGACGGTTGGAGTTGCCTTCACGGGCATCTTCCCAGCAGAAAACATTCGGTTTAACTCTGTCTCCAGGAAGAGTTCACTTACAAAGTGAGATAAGGTGAAGTTCTGACGCCTTCTTCAAAGTTTAACGAGCGTTTGTCGGTGAAGCGGCGGGAAAAAAAACGTCTCCTTTTTCTTGTCAGTGACACAAAAGTCAGTGTGGGTGAAAACTCATCTGTCCCAGAATGAAAGGAAGAAATGACGCCGTCTGGGTGTCGCGGGTCGCGTTGTCGCTCTCCTCCTCCTCTTCCTCCTCCTCCTTCTTCTTCTCCTCCTCGTCACTGGGATTTATCCCCCCGGTGGTTGCGTCTTCGCCTTTTTTCGCCTCTCCTCAAACCTGAGTTTTCCGGAAAGCGAACGCACCAGACGAGGCTCTTCTTTCCCTCCTGTGAAAGAAAGTGAACTTCAGCCTTCAGGCTCTGGTCTGGGATCAGTTTGAAGTTGTCTTCTGGAAGCCCGGTCGCGATGTCGGTCTCTCGGCGCTGGACAGGGATCTGCGCGCACGCGTGTGTTCCTGCGTGAGTGTGTGTGTATGAGTGAGTGAGAGAGGGAGAGAGAGAGAGACTGCGCTCTCCCTGTGAGGGTGTGTGTGTGTGTGTGTGTGTGTGTGTGTGTGTGTGTGTGTGTGTTGGTGTGTTAACCCCCAAGCTGAGGTTCAGCCCATTGCTTGGAGCCGCCACTAGGATGTACCACCACGTTACTGTTCAATGCTCGCCCTCTGAGCCACAGAGCTTCCGTCTGACCTCCCGTCAGAGAAAAACGTCAAACTCTGACGCTAAGAAGACACATTGTCAACACAACTCTGCGCGTTTCTTTATATTTTTGCACATTTTGTTTCTTTATTTCATGTGAAACCCGCAGCGTTTGTGCCTCATATGGTTTTTACGCGCGGTGTCATCCGTGAAAACTCACAACCTGGAGCTGAATCCAGTGAATAAAAGTGACTTAAAAGTGATCAGAAATACATTTTATTTCTAAGGTGTATGACTCCCTGTGATGCCGTATGTTAAATATATGATGCAGACTTGATATTTTTAACAGATGGTTGTTTTTTAATATCATCTTTAAACCTTTATTTTGTTAAAACATGGTTGTGTTGCAGAAAAAAAACTTCAGTGTCGCTGTTTTTTTTTTTTGCTTTTATATTTTCCTACATTTATAAACTATATTCCCAGTGATCCAAAAATCAATCTTTCAATTATATTTGCGTTATGAAAATGAATGAAGTGTCGTGATGTCATGGTGTGTTTGAGGACCCTCTGCTGTTATTGTAGTTGGGGAAGAATGGGGGGTGTTTAAGCAGCCCTTCCTCCTGACTCTGTCTGTTTGACTTGTCTATTCCCCTGTGTCCTCCTCATATAAGAGACCAATCTGTTGACAGCAAGGTCGTCCTGATCCTGTGAGCAAACTTTTTATCCCCCCTCTCTCTCTCTCTGTGTCTCCCCCTCTGTCCTCTCCTTTTCATCGCGTCGTTTTGCGCCCTCCATCATCCCTTGGAAGTTATGTCCAAAAGGCTGTTATTATCTGGTATTAATAGATGCAGCCCCTGCAGGAAGACAAAATCGGCTATTGATAATTGCAAGCGGTATACGGCAGCTACTGTATCGATCGGCGTGTCCCGCGCTCCCCTGCTGCCCAGAGATAAGGAGACACACTCTTTAGAGCAATATCATTTCTTTTGACCTATCTGCTTGCTACAGACTTATGATGAATAGCCAGAGTGGCTGAAGTCCTTTATCACCAAAGTTACCCCCTTGATATAATATTGATTCTTTATAACTAGCTCGGCACACAAAAATCAAACTGTCCACTTGACCATCATCATCATCAATATCATCACAAAGGCGGAGGAATGAGGATCCGCGCCTCCAAAAGGAGCAGAGCCCTTTACAATCTCGTCTGTAGGCCTAATCTTTATTTTGCTGATGATGAAAGGAGAGGAGAGGAGAGGAGGGGTAGGGAGGGAGTCTGAGGTGCCATTTAATCCGGTATACACTACTCAACACTACACCGCACTCAGACAGAGGAGAAAGCGGTGTGAGAAGGTGATGGTTTCTGATGGGGAAAAAATCCAAATAAAACACCACGAGGAGACATTTGGGGACAAATAAATATGTTTAATAAATATAAATGTCTGCGGCTGCCCTGATCAGAACGGGTCTGTTTGGTCTAAATATGCAGGTGTTGCTGGACACCCTCCTTTCCCCCCCAAACTTTTAAAGAACAGCATGTTTTTTTTTTTTTTTGCTGCAGCCTCCACGGTGATACGGGAATCTGGGGGCCAGCACTCTCTTTATTCACCGAGAGAGGGGAGAGCAGGGCTGGTGGAAAGAGGGAGAGGAGGAGGAGGAGAAGGGTGGATGGGATGGAGGGGTGTGGAGGGTTTAGTAAGAGAGGAAAAAGGAAGGAATGTTGGAAATAGGAGGGAGAGAGAAGAAACGTATAATCACCCCCAAACAGCCATTTTTACCCATTTTACCCCCCTCTGGATCTGCATGCATGCATGGAGAGGTAAGAGACACGGGGCTATTTAGGGCTTTTCTGCACTGGCCATCCCTGCATCATCCCAGTGCTCCAGCCTGACTTGTGTAAGAACTCCTCTTCCTCTGCCTCTCATTCAGCACTCAGCCTGTGCGGCTGTCTGTCTCCACTTCACTGCGGATACGGAGCAGAGAGGGCGGTCTGCAGGAAGACACCAAGAGGTAAATGCTGCGCAGAGTCCACGAGAATAATATTCTATCATATGTTTCGCCCCTGCTGTCATCGGATTAACCTGACATCTGGGCATGCATCATAGATGTCGACAGATTTGCTGTTTATGTTGTTGAAGTGCATGTCGCATTTTTTAGATTCTAAACCGATATGATTCCTGTCGATAAAGTAGCGCAGTCTTTAAATATTACGTCCTTCGCCCCGGCGTCCAATCAGGCGTCTTTGCGCCGGTGCAACTGGTGCCAAGACGCGTTTACACACTGAGAGCGGAGAATGTAACAGCAGGGATATAGCAGCCTATGGCAGCCTATGGCACATTTCTAAGGATTTGATTTGCACCAATCAGAAACGAGATGCGCCCCATATTACTGTAGTGGGACGAGTCTTATATCGGAAAAACCTATAAACGTGTGATTTGCATGGATTGTCTACTTTCCATGTGGGTTTTTATAACGTTATGAAGTGACATAAAATAAAGGTTTAAGACCTAATAGATTGACTATATTTACCACTTTATTAAGTCGTATGCTTTATTTCTTCTATATATATGTGTGTGTGTGTGTGTATGTGTATATATATATACATTTATACACATACATTTTCATCCGTCTTCATCTGCCACCAGATTGCAGTGGTCTTCACAACTGCCACCCACCTCACCTTTCTGGTGGTCGTGAAAGCTATGTGGGTCGGGACCTGACAACCTATGAACTCCATGCTGAAAAAATGACTTATATTGCTGGACCCAAATCTTAACTCTCTGTGATCCTGGCACGAAATGACAGCAGGGAATATTCAAAATCTTAAAAAAAAAATCTCTCATCAGATTGAAATATTCCTACTGCTCAGCCATTCATGGTGTCTGGGACGAGGGCTGAGATTGAATGTGACACCACTACCAACCACCCCCCGCCCCCACTTTCTGTACATTAGATGAGTGGAATTTTATCTGACAGGTACAATCAGGTTTAATTGAAATAAATCAAATCAAACCAATTTCTTCGGCCGCTGTGATTAAATGACTAGTGTAATTGGACATGGAGTTGGCGCTCGAGAGGAGATGACAAAATGCTCAATGGTGTCACCAGGAGAGTGTGTGTCAAATTCACTGAGGAAGGCAGCACACGGTGTGCTGTGTCACACACACTGAGGAGGTGGAGAGTCCAAATAAACCTCAGCGTCAGAACAGAACCGTGAAAGCTAAATATACAGCAGGGAATGTTGTGAAATGAATACATTGGAAGAAGAGAAAAAAATCAAAAAAATGTAAAATGTCCAATTTGATATCTGATATTTAATTAGGGGAAAAACACACACACACACATACACACACACACACTGCAGATGGACTAAATTGTACCCCACCTTCCTGGTTGTAAACAGTGAACAAGTGAGCGAGTGTGATCACAGGTGCTGTATCAAATACCCCTGGTATCAGCGTGTCTCACCGCACAGGAAGGGAAGAGATTTTTACTCCTCCAAGGTCTGGGTCATCTGTGGCTCTAATGCCATTTCCAAGAACAATGAGCAGAAAAGGGCTAAAGCCGCACTGATGACACTTAATCTCATTGGAATTCCTTGTCAGGTTTGACCTTGGGAAGATATTAGCCACTCGACAAGTGACTGTGGGCCTACATGTGTTTGGGTGGGAGTTGAGGAGGTGGAGGGGAGATGCCCTATGAATCTGTAGCTGCTCTTAGTTACTGTGTGAGGGTGATGTACTGCCGTGTTTGACTGAGGGTGTTTTTTTTTTTTTCCTTATAATTGTGTCATGATCTGTGTACCTGTCAGTTAGACGGATGTGTCACAGCTCATGATGGGTTACAGAGGAGACAGAGACTGAGAGACGGGGAGCAGCAGGCAGAGCAGTGGGCTGCAGGGATCTCTCTGTGTGTGTGTGTGTGTGTGTGTGTGTGTGAGTCACTCTGTTCAATAGAGGTCTCTGAATTTTTAAACAGCATCAGTTACTTCATATTGTTGTTGCTTTGGCAGCGTTTACCTTGCTTAATCTTGGTAAGTGCATTTCTCCACCGTCCACTCACAGTCTGTTATGAGACTATAGTTGCCATTAACGTGTGAGTGGACACGGGCTGGAATGCTTTTGTTCTGGTGACCAGATATAACCAGTAAAAACTGTGCAGACTAGTGGATTCATAAAGACCATGTCGTTAGACCACCCCTGCCTCTAGTGTGCGTTTTTAACAGCCCAGTTTTTTGATGACTTGTAGAAATTTACTGTTTATTGTTTAGGACTATAAGGCGCACACGAAAACCTTCAGTATTCAGTCTTGTTGTTTATACTGACCTAGAACTGATCTTGTGACTGAGTTTATCTGACTGTTTGGTTAAACTTAATGCAAATCTAGAACAAATCCATTCAAAAATGTATTGTTTTATTTTGTAATTGTAAAATAAAAAATATTGTTGTGAGTTTGAATTGTCCCAAAGAAACAGAAGAGTAAAACTGAGTACTGCAGTACTGTGAGAAATAACTAAAGATATCACTGCCTCTAAATCAGTGGTCCCCAACCACTGGTCTGGGGACCTGTACCGGTCCGTGAGCGAATTGGTGCCGGGCAGTAGAGAAATAATGTTTCCTTTTGGCCCCATCTGGCTATGACTTCCACTTGATCCATATCCATATCAACAAAAGAACTGAACAATAGAATGGCTAGGATTCCATCATCAATAATGCAACTATTTTTGATTAGGAAATATTTTCTCAGTCAAAACAACAACAATAAACTCAATGTTACACAGTCATTGATACAAGATTCTAACCTTTTATACCAATCTGGTAGCAGAAAATTATAGGCTGGGTGCACTTAAGAAATCTGTGTTGTGCCCATGCACAGTTAACTTGGGTAGGAAAATATTTCACCCAAAATTTAATTTTATTAAGGGGTATTTATCTGCTGCAACTTAATGACTGGTCTGTGAAAATAGTACAAGACATTTAACTGGTCCGTAGCACAAAAAAGGTTGGGGAACCAAAAATGACATATGTATAGTGGATATTGGTATTGTATTGTATTTTTAAGAGTTAGGGTATTAACTTATTCAAACCATTAGTCCAACCTCCCTCAGCACTGTACTGTCCCTACAGTTACAGTATCTGGTCCTGCTGTGAAGTATTTGTTCTCCTCTACTTGTCCTCCCTCCATCCCTCTACTCGGAGGGAAATATTTACACGTCCAGTGCACTTCTTTCTTTTGTTAGCTCTCTGACTTATTTACGGCTTCCAAGTGATGAGCTACAGTTTGTTTGCAGCGATGGAAGGCCTGTGTAAACATTTGGATTTTTTTTTTCTTCTTTTCTTTAACCAGTTCAAGTGGCCGTGAGATCCATCACATTAAGAGACAAGGAGTGAAATGAAATCCTAGTGCGATGTAACACCTGATCAAATACACAAATTCCCGTGCCTTGTTTTGTGTTTTACCCAGCTAATGCCCTTCATTGCTATCAGTCTGGCTCGTGTTTTGGAGAACTGCCAGTTAGCAGAGGAAGAACACCTATTTCGCTGAGAGGTAATTGGTTACACAGTAGCCGCTGATTGCCAGCGTCTTTGACTGAGAACGGCCCGGGTTCTCTCCTCACTCGCACCGCAGACGGCCTGATTACAAATCATCTTATTGATTTGATGAGTGCAAGATGTTTGCTAATAACTGTTCTCATACCATCTGTTAATCTTTGTTGTGATTAAAGAGGTAATCCCAACGCCCATTATTCCCAATGACATGAACAGGGATCGTTCTCTTACATAAGCCCCAGCTCCGCAGGCTGGGCTGGAGGTACGTTCTCCAGGGGGGGGTGCAAGGGGAACAGAACCGCGGATATCAGTGATCTCCGAATACAATTGAGAAATCTGCTTCACCTCCCACATAACAAAGAGGGAGACAAAAAGAGGGGTGGGGGACTAGGGGGCGTACACCCCCTTTACTTAAAATCCATTACCTCTTGTAGTCCAGCAAAATGATTTTTCCTAAATATGATAATAAATCACAGGCCGGATCAATAGCCTGCAGACCAACTGCTGCGCCCTGATAACGTATCAATCAATATTTAGTATTTAGATTTTAATTAATACCTCAGCCAAGCACAGAGCCTGTTGACACTGAGAGAAATATAATCTGTGATAAAAATGGGCCAAAATAAAGTAACTGATAAAAAAAAAAAAAAAAAAAGCAACGAAAGACGAATGCGGTCCACTTAGCATTCCACTGTGGTTCCTCATATCTGTCATTGATCAGTCAATTGCTTAGTTGTGATTAAGGACCCTTCAAAATCAAGCTGTGTGTGTGTGAAATACAGGGAGGTACAGATGTGTGTGTGTGTGTGGGTGTGCATAGTGACGTATGCTCATCGATCATGCTTTAAAGAGGGATAAGCAAAGCTTTAGTATCACACGCTGCCCAGTATGAACACAGAGGATCACAGACCTACACACTGGCTCGGTTTGCAAGGGACGGAAATCCGGGTCCAAACGTCAGAAAACTGAAAAGGCGACGATTTTTTAATTCGCTGCGTCGCCGCAACAGAATACAGTCACTTCTGAATGAGATAACCCTTATCGCCGCACCCCAGCATGGCCACTGTATTTTAGTGGTTTAGTGGTATTATCACTCATTCCACAGTACACTATACAGAAAGTGCAATTTACTGACTCTTGTGCGGCCCTTGTTGTTTCTCTTAGGTCAGTAGTTTGGAAGCGGCACATGGAAGTCGTTGCATTCAAAAGTTTCTCGGGGGATTGAGAGACTTCGGAATTAAAGTTTTTATTTAATTTTAACGATTGAAATAGCATGAGCATGGAAAACAATGCAACCATCCTTGTATAATGTAACTTTTATTCTCTGACTTGGTCAGAATGTTTTTTTTACAAGAACAGCTAACATGTTGAGGTTTGGAGGCCGGTCAAAGACGACGGAAATGCGCTTTTAGGAAGGACACATTTGAACCAGCTGTGGAATAAAAGTGATCGTACCATGAATCCAAACCTCCAACAACAACATAACAAAAAATCCAAAGAAACTTTGCTCCATTTTTGAAAAACCTGTCAATGTGTCAATGACATTATTGCCTTTTTTAAAAAACTCTTTGTCGCGTATTTTTTTATGAATGCGATACAAGATAATTAATAATAATTTTACAATAAAGAAAGAGTAAGATATTGGAGTTTTCTGGTCATGTGTTCCAAACCAGCGACTCCTCTAACACAATCCTGTAGCCAGGAGGGGACTGCTGTCCAAAAATGTCTGCAGACTTGTTAGACAGTGTTTTTTTTATCATTAGTAATGTTTTTATTGAGGTCTCAGTTCCATGAAGAATGCAAGTTGATATTGAAAGTAAATAAGATTTAAATCTTTTGAGCTCTCACATTCATTTTTGCTGGCAAGAAAATGTTTAACAATCCAAGTTGCTGCAGACACATTTGTGTCCTTGCAGTTTTAACATGGAAATTATATACCTCTTAAAAAAAAACAAAAAAACAATTTTTTTTTTATAATTTCCAGGGTGAAACTAGATAGATTTTGTGCAATCCTTCATCTGCCAGTGAAGGATTTTAAGGAAAAGCCCATAGATTACATCTTATTTGCTTTTTTTTTTTTTTAAAGTCATCTCCCAACCTTCCTCACTTCATCCCAAATACTGGTGAAAAATGTATTTGGGATGCAGCAGCAGA
>JAFBJS010054925.1:22278-45331 GCA_016785265.1 Paraplagusia blochii | reverse complement strand
TTCCTTGTATGGACTAAGTTTTTTGCTGTATCCACCTTTTTACTGTTATCTTTCATCCATTGGAGATTTTGGAGTTTTTTTTAAAACATTTGTAAACTTAAATTTAATAAAATGGAGAAGGTTGTTGTTTATTGAAAATCTTGTCTTTTTTTTAAATATCTTTTAGAAAGATTCTGATTTCTGACGAAGTCCATTGTACATAGACTCAGCGATCCGCTATTAGATGACAATGTATGTGTTCTTTATGGGATTTTTATGGGATGAATAAAGGCCAATGTTTGGTCATGAGCCGAGCTGGTTTATCTGCTTAATGATGTGGCACAGCTTACACACCATTAGTCGGCCCTGGTGGTCTGTTGGTCTGGTGTTAGTCGGGCTGAGTGAATCATCTGTTGCTGGTGAGATTGTGAGTAAATGATTATATATGAACTATCATTCTTATCTGTATCTGTCATGTTGAACTGCAAATCTGGGAAATGCGTGACAAGACCTTTAACAAATAAAGAGCCAAGCTACAACTGGAAAGTAGCAGAGAGATCAAAAGTGTTTTTTTGCGTATATTGTGCTACAATGTTTTATGTAAAAATAATTTGTTGTGTATCAAAAAGTTTTAAAAACTTCATAAGGTCTTTAACGTCTTAAAGTTTCTAAAGGAAGGATGTATGGGAATATGTTTTCCTGGGAGGATTTATAGCCTTAATTTTGAGGATTGTTAGCAATACCTCTGGTGTGGGAGAGATGTTATCCAGTTGCCTTAGCAACCTGATTGTTCTATAGTTAGCCTTAAACGAGTGCTTTTGGATAAATTGACTAAAGGCAGGAAAAAAAAAAACAGGTTACATGTTACTGGGTTAGTTTTTAAAATGGTTTATTTTATGGCAGGCCTTCACTTTGATGTCAATGTCTCTGTCTTTGGTGTGAAACTCCAGGTGAGTTTGAATCCCGGTTAAGGTGGATCACCACCTGCAGGGAAGTGCGGTAGGGTGATGCTGCTGCTGCTGCCCCTGTGCCCCGGTAATTGTAAAGTGGATGAAGATGAATGGATGGTTTTTAGCATAACAGTGTGTTGAGATAAGCCAATCATTTTTCAGCCAAATGTAATAACACTGGTAACTAGTCAATAAATGACAGTGCTGAGGAAAATCTGTGAAAAGTTGGTATTAGCTATTAAATGCTATACATCCATCCATCATCCATCCCTTCCACCCTCCCGCCATCTATCCATCCATTTGTCCTTCCATTCATCCATCCATCCACCCCTTCTACCCTCCTTCCATCCATCCATATATCTAACTATCCATCCATCCATACCTTCCACCCTCCTGCCATCCATCCATCCATTTGTCCTTCCATCCATCCATTCATCCCTTCCACCCTTCCTCCCTCCGTCCCTCCATCCATCCATCCATTCATCCTTCCATACATCCATGCATCCATCTATCCATTCATCCATCCATCCATTCATCCATGCATCCCTTCCACCCTTCCTCCCTCCCTGCATCCATTCATCCTTCCATCCATCCATATATTTAACTATCCATCCATCCATCCATCCATCCATCCCTTCCACCCTCCTGCCATCTATCCATCCATTTGTCCTTCCATCCATCCATCCCTTCCACCCTTCCTCCCTCCCTCCATCCATCCATCCTTCTTTCCAGCCATCCATTCATCCTTCTATACATCCATGCATCCATCTATCCATTCATCCATCCATCCATCCATCCATCCATCCATTCATCCATGCATCCCTTCCACCCTTCCTCCCTCCCTCCATCCATTCATCCTTCCATCCATCCATATATTTAACTATCCATCCTTCCATCCATCCATCCCTTCCACCCTCCTGCCATCTATCCATCCATTTGTCCTTCCATCCATCCATCCCTTCCACCCTTCCTCCCTCCCTCCATCCATCCATCCTTCTTTCCAGCCATCCATTCATCCATTCATCCATGCATCCCTTCCACCCTTCCTCCCTCCCTCCATCCATTCATCCTTCCATCCATCCATATATTTAACTATCCATCCATCCATCCATCCATCCATCCCTTCCACCCTCCTGCCATCCATCCATCCTTCTTTCCATCCATCCATTCATCCTTCTTTACATCCATGCATCCATATATCCATTCATCCATCCATCCATCCATCCATCCGGTCCACCACATTTTCCCAAATTATGCTGGTAATGTATATCATAATTATGCTTTTGTCCTTGACTAATGTCAACGTTTCCCAATGAATTACATAAAAAATCAGTTTAATCAGTTTTCCTAGTTCACTCAAAGCCTCCATCGTTCTGCTTCTGACCCCGTCCCTGTTACATGTGTTGTTCAAAATAAATTTACTGAAAAATAAATATAAGTCATCATGAAAAGATAAGAAAAAAAAACAGATAAAAAATAATGAGTTGAGAATGAAGACAGCGGCTGTGGAAGGATGACAGACAGTTGTGGAGACAGGGCTGTTAGCTCACGTAGGGCGAGGACCGAGTCAACTGGAAAATTTTGATCACATTAATTTACTATATCCAGTGTTGCTTCTCTCCCTGTCCAGCACTTTTATCAAGCCCCGTGAGCCTGTATTGATTTTTTTATTTTCTGCCCAGGATAAGAAGACAGAGAGTTAGGGAGGTCTGGTGAATGGAGAACTTTCTTCAGATTGCTGCTATTCTCCAGCTTATTGCATCCTGTCGTTTGTAGTTTCAGATGATGTCCAGTACGCCAAGGCTGCTCCAGCCAATAAACAAGGTGACTAACAATGGAAGAGGGCCAGGAATGAAGAGAGGGAGACAGGCTAACCACACCACAACATACAGATAGAGACGGCAGGAATAAAAAAGGACTTTACCCACAGACACTGCCATGTTAGACAACGTAAGAAAATTGCGTTTGTGCAAACAAGCGTGCATATTTTCCCTCGTAGTTAAGTTCTTGTGTTATTCATTTCCTTAGCTGAACTTATCATTGATCTGTAATCTTTTTATTGCATTTGTATCTGATTTCTTTCATCAAAATACAATAATCGGCGTCTATTTCCTGCACCTTTCTCAGACATCATTATGGTAAAATTTAAATAACCACCTCAGGACGTGAGGCAAAATTAGTATTGAAACATATTTTTTTTGTGTTTTGCTTTTATGAGTTAATGTAACGTCTCCCTGAGCCAAATTAATTATCACCTTTACCCCCACAGAAAATGTAATTAAAAAGTTAAGCAAATGGTTTTTCTTTTTTTTTTTTTTGTTTCCCCAAATAAATTGGGTTTTGTCCTGAAGTCATGGCTCTATTTTTAATAATAACAATATATATTTTTATTTCCTTTTTCAGCCTTCGGTAGTAGTTTACCTGCTCTTTTTGGGTGGGGTTGGGGGGGATATATAATAGGATCAGAATCTCTGTGCCTGTGTGTGTTCGACAGGGAGGAGAGGAAGAGGAGGGGGATTTAGTGACAGTCTGATAAAAGATGTCAACAAAACCCTAATTAAAATTGAATACCCCTGCAAATGCAAAGCAACATGCAATCTCCAGGTATTTCATTTAGAGCAACTATCTTAGTGTGAGGCTTTTTTTTTTTCTTTTTAAATGTCTTTCTTCACTGCACACAAATAGCCATCCCCGCGTTCCTTTTATTTTTCACACTTCCACATCTGCAGCTGTCTTTGTCAAACCTCACAAGTTTGTCCTTCTCCCCTCCCTTGATGTCAAACACAATGACAAAATAAAATCAAACTGAGTAACCCGCAGTGTGTTTTTTTTTTCCTTCTCTCCTAAAAGCACTTTCAAGGTTCAGCTCATTAAACGCCTTAAAAAAAAAAAAAAAAAAAAAACATACCCAGGCTCTAATGCAATAGCGAGCTTAGTATCACTCTCTCTTTACTGATAGTACAATGACACTCTACAGATACGAGCCAGGCTGCGTTTACTTGCTTAGGAATTCTCTCTAACTTTGTTTTTTTGTTTTTGTTTTTTTTTGTCCTTGCTTTTGCAAATAAAGGAAATTATAATAGTTCAAATATTTTTATGACTATTTTTCAACAATTGAGGTTTTTGTTATAAAATAGGAAATCCTTGTGCATCCTAAATATTTCATATTTTTATTGGAGACATTGAAAACGCGTCTTCCTGTCTTTCATACAGTTTTCTGAGAAATGACAATAATTTCACTTTTGCGGAAAACCGTGTAGATTTGACCTGTGTTGTGGCTGGAGAAGCACTTTCACTTCCCGTCTGGTTTCAGACTGACAGCCATGTGATCAGACTTAATGTGCATTTTACACACACACACACACACACACACACACACACACACACAGATACACACAAACACAATTCTTTGCTCCTTTGTTACTGAGAAACCTCTTTCTTTGTCTTATAATTGATGTATTTTCCTATATTTTCAGAGGCCACTGTGTTGTGCATGTAAAAGTCGATCCAGCTACAATGTTTCTCTGTGTCATTTTTACTGTATTAAAAATATTATTGTAACAGGGCTGACATAGTGTTATTATTAGACTCACTTCTTCACTATAATTGAACAGTACCTAACTATAATCATTTCCTGCTCAGTTCATACTCTTTTTTTTTTCTGTACTATCTGGCCCCAACTGTGGCATTGGTTGAAGTAGCCCCTTGACTCATTTCTAAAAAAAACTAAAGTTTTGGCTTAGTTTGTGCAATTCTGTTGGATATCTTCATGACTAATTTGAGCCTCTGTTTCTTTTTTTTTTTTTTTTTTACTTCTGTGACCTAAATTTAGTTTCTCCTCTTTGGCTACCTTTGAGCTATTTGTAAAGTGCATTTTTAGGCAACGTTTGCCGTTATTTTTGGAGGTTGTACAAGGCAGGGAGTCCAAGGATGTAAATACATCCAGAGCATACATTTTCAGGGAACAACTGATCAGATGGTTGGATGGAGGTATCTGTCTATCTATCTATCTATCTATCTATCTATCTATCCATCTATCCATCTATCCATCTATCCATCTATCCATCTATCCATCCATCCATCCATCCATCCACCCACCCACCCACCCACCTACCTACCTACCTACCTACCTACCCACCCATCTGCCCATCCATTTACATTTACATATATATATATATATATACACAGAGTATATTAAAGACAATCAAGTCTAACGTAACTTACCTATCTTCAGCAGACGCCAGTATCTACAAGCTTTTGTCAAGAAAATCTTATTTTGATGTTTACACACAGAAGCTCCAACAGTAAACTCATTCAAATCTTCTCAGTCCGCGGAAACACAAGAGAAAATCGCTGCAGTGTTTACTCATAAAATTATGGTCAGATTGGTTCACTGCCAAAGCCAGGCCCCTGAGTCACTTTACTGTATGTATTTTTTTGTGTCTCATCAAGTCTAACGTAACTTACCTATCTTCAGCAGACGCCAGTATCTACAGGCTTTTGTCAAGAAAATCTTATTTTGATGTTTACACACAGAAGCTCCAACAGTAAACTCATTCAAATCTTCTCAGTCCGCGGAAACACAAGAGAAAATCGTTGCAGTGTTTACTCATAAAATTATGGTCAGATTGGTTCACTGCCAAAGCCAGGCCCCTGAGTCACTTTACTGTATGTATTTTTTTGTGTCTCGTGTTCCCAGAACGGCCGTTGAATCATGCTGCAATTAAACAATCCCCTGCTCTGAGAGCTTGTGAGCAACAAACATGTGTTTCCACCATGTGTTGAGCTCCATTTATTTAACCCAACAGAGTTTGGGTTTTTACTTTTCACTTTTCACTTTTTTTTTTGGTAAAGACATTTGCAGATGACATCAGGTTACGTCCACCGTCAGTTTCTATCATTGCCCAAGACGAAGACTGTGCAGTTGTGTTCCATCCCGGAGGAGTGACAGGGCCGTATGTTGGAGGCATGTTTACTTCACTGTGGGATCAATAAGTGCTGTGTGCCAGCGTGACAAAGAGAAGGTCCCCACAAATGTTATTGATGCCTGATGTATCACATTATGAAAAATACGTAGGCGGAATTTGCCCGCAAGATTAAGGACTCGTCGTAGATCAATGTGGAGTATGAGCATTAATACAGCGTCACTGCTCTCCCCCGCCTCACACCCTGGGTCATTTCAGCTGTGGTGCTGAACACTGATGCACATAGACGTGCCTCGGTGTGAACTGAGTGAATTAGATTTGCCTGTTGGTGTTACAATCCAATATCTGTCATTGAAAGGATTCTTTTCACTCCCGTAACCAGAGGTCTCTCATTTCGGGACGCTGTAGTAATGGAAATGTGATTTTTCTTCTTTTTTTTTTAATATCATAAACCTATTAACAAGTTAGGGAAGATGTCGCCTTTACTTTGACTGGAGAAAAGGCTGCCGCACGACTCCACCATGTTTGTCAGGAAATGTTCTGTATCAGTAGGATTTCACCAGTTCAAGCCACACTCGTCATCATCCCCCTCTTCATATCTATCTTCAGTGTGTATAAATTCATACCCAGCAGAGACATACTCCCAGGCTTTCAATTATAAGTGGAAAATAAGATGTTTTGCTGTTTTGCTCCCCGCTCTGACCACATCCAGTTGATCTTGATATAAAAACAGAAGTCATAAACCCACATTTCCCATGATTCACGTCGGGCCTACGCCATTCTTTCATCTGAGAACAACAGCCACTGAGCCCCTCGTCCGACTGACCCTGGAAGTGGGCAGATGAAGGGCAGCGAGGAGGAGGAGGAGGGGGAGGAGGAGGGGTGAAGGTGGGAAAGGAAACTTGGGCCAAGGTCAAGAAAGCTAATTTGTTTCCTGTGTCCCCCTGCTGTCCCTGAGAGGCGGACCACACACTGGCCGTACAAGAGGGGGCTTTAATGTGGTGAAGGGTGCGTAACATGGGGTTTAGCTCAGCTGCTACTGGGCTGTAAGTCACGTAGGACACACACACACACACACACACACACACACACACACACACACACACACACAGCCCAAAAAAGTGACTCTGTCATTATTTTAACAAATGATTGTGTAGTAGAATCTATCAGGACATTAAGATATTCTGTGTGTGAATATATATATATATATATACATATACAGTATATGTTAATGATGATTAGACCACTCTTTCTTTAATTTCTTGTCCATTTAAAAGTCTGCTTCCACTTAATCTACATTAATCTGGACAAATATTATAACAACAAAAAAGGCTCATAATTCAGTTTAATTTCAGAGCTGATTTCTGGCCATTTTGCATGGTTTTATTGACGGTGACAAAAATCACTCCCGTTCCTACATCACTAGCAATAACATTGTACTGACAAATACAGTGCTTTTAGTCATTGCATGGTTTTGTGTTCATTGTTTCCCCCAGGTGATAAACCTTTAGTGGAACAAGGCATTAAGATGAACAAGGAATTGAAGAAAACAGCAGAGTGGTCTAATGGTCTAATATCTTTTTCCATGACTGTATATATATAAATATATATATATAGCGTCGCAACCCAGTCTTTGGGAAACAGTGATATATAAATTATTTTTTTGTGATTTATTTCAATGCTATAAAGAAAAATTTCAATCCTTTTTATTGGACGCCTCATTTAGTAAGATTTGGCTCTAGAAGGATTTAAAAACCAAATATATATATGTATATATATATATATGTATATATATATATATATATATGTATATGTATATGTATATATATATATGTATATGTATGTATATATATATATATATATATATATTTTTGACATGGAACAAACGTCTATATGTTTGAGGACAACATGCTGAACTACAGTGTTACAAAGTCTGGCTTGTGGACACCGTAGTTTCCTTCAGTTGTTCAGTTTCTGTAGAGGTTTTTCCTCTGATATGTGTTTATACCAACAGTGGAGATTCTTCTTTCTCTGTAAACTGGGTTTGTACGTAGCAGTTGACTTGGAAAAGCCTTTTTTACATCATTATCATGGCAGAGACGTTGGCCTTCTTTAAGCAAACTGGCCGTCATCCAAATGGCTGCAGTCCTGACCATATTTACACTCCATATAGTAATTAGTCATGTCAATGTTAACTTTGTTGGTTAACTTCTTTGATTTAAATGAACCAAACAAACAAACAAAAACATTATTGGATATTTTTGGCACATTGAATTAGATTGTAAATTCTTAAGAAGTTTAGGGGAGAAACATTGGAGTTCAGCAAAACCAAGAAATGAACAGCTTGTGTCAGCGGTTTAAATAACATCCAGAAGTCTTTAACCTCAGACCAGCGCCTCTCTCCAACCTCTAACTCTAATAGGACTAAATCAAATCACATGACTAACAAGACTTGTCTGTTCAGAACAGTGAACCGACTCAAACACAAACTCCAAACACACTTTGCCGCTTTACCTGCTGCTGCCTCTGCAGCTTTTTATTTTGTATTTTGATTTTTTTTAAAGACAATAAGGACAAAAGTCCTTGTTTCAGCATTTGAGAAAGAAAAATGATTATATGTTTGATTATACTCAGATAATTTCTTGATAAACTGCAAATTTGCCAAAAGAAAATCTGACAAATAAAGTGAATAGCAAGAAAATATATAAAAACTCACAAATATTTCTGATTGTCCTTTTTTTCAACTCATTTTTTTTGTTTTGCAACTCATTATAAACATATTTACAACATATTCCAACTTTTGCTTTTGCTCTTTCAGTAGTTCAACTTAACACAAACATATTTTGTTTTTATTATTGCTTTATTGTAGAATTGTTTCCTGTGGGCTGTTGGTGCTGAATGGATGAAATTCATCCGTCAGTGAATTGTCATATTATTAATATTATAACTATTTACTTAACGATAATTTCTAAGTCTTCTTTTTCTTTTGGCTTGTGCCTTCTTCAGGGGTGGCCACAGCGAGTCGACAATTTCCATTTCACCCTGTCTTTCACCAATCGGATATGGAAATCTTTTTGTTGTCTCGCACCTTTGATTTGGCCAAAGTTTTACGCCGGATGTCCTTCCTGACCCAACCCTCACCATTTATTCGGGCTTGGGACTGGCAATATCATTAAAAAAAAAAAACACTGGTTTGTGCTCCCAGGTGGCTGGTTTGATTTTGACTTATCTAATAATAATTTTTAAGTGTTTAGAACCAAAGGTTGTAAAATTCTGATTCTAAACCCATGTGAAATAACTGGTTGTTGTGTTGCTGAGGTGCACAGTCAGCGTCTGACGTCTCTTTTTTTTTGCACGTGCAACACTTGCAGATCAGTTGCAGCGCTGCAGCCTCGTCTGCTCCTGAACAAACTAAGCCAAAGAGGAAATGGATGCAGTTGCCACCTCAAGGGCACACATGTCCCCGGCTATGGAACCTGTAACGCGGTGGTTAATCGCTGCCTTCTTGGAGCCGTAGCCTTCGGAAAGAGAGGGAAAGATCTGTCCGTGACGCAGAGAAACAGCGTAAATTACCGAGCTTTTTGGTTTTGACAAAGACGAGAGCCTGTAATTCACGTTTCACTGCTGAGTGTGTGTGTGTGTGTGTGTATATGTCGAGCGAGTAAACATTTATTTACGAGTAAGAACTTCGACGCTGCCTCTCTGTCAGGCCTTGGTCCTCATTGAGGTTTAAAAAGCAGTTTTCTTTTGGTTGGAATTGGAGAAGTTGGCCAAGTTTGTCATGGATGAATATATAGATTAATGGACTCAAACTTACAAGAGAGATCAGTATTTTTCCTCCCTTTTTAATTAGCACCTGTGAGCTGTTTCCCATTAACACTGTGCACATTAAAAATCCCTGTGCTTTTTCTAATTAAGTAAAGTGGAAACAGATTAGATGGCTTCTTTGAACAAAGGTCAGTGGCTGCACTTTGTCTCGCTGGTCTGTTTGTTTGTTTGGACGACACCAGGAGAGAGTCTGCCACATCTTCCCAGAATGTCACTTCACAATCAGTGTTTGTTTTACCGAAAAAAGCCTTTTCTCTCCGTCCGTCTTCATCTCCGCTCAATCTCCTCTTTATTTATTTATTTGCTTATTTATTTTGTAAACGTGATCAATAGATAGGTACGTGCCACGGACCGCCGTCGGCCTCGTCAGCTCGGCGGGGTAGGAGCCAGGGTGTGCTCGGCTCTACAGGTGAGACGCAGCCACGTGATATGGATTTTTCTTGCCGTTATGATTATGAAGCGTGAGTGGTGTCAGATTAAAGCTGCACTGATGAAAGATACGCATCAATCGGCGACGTCTCAGGAGACGCTGCCGGGCATGACACGCTTGTCTGGGCGTAGGAAACGTGGCGACTCGGTGCTCTCTAATCTTTTTCTTCCGGGCCAATTGATCGGACTCTCATGTCTATTTGCTTTCATATGTGGCATTTTATTTATTTATTTATTTTACCTAGGATTCTTTGAGTCTTGGTAATGTTTTTACAGAGTTTTCACCATTTCCCCCTCTCTTTTGATTCACTTGACAATAGCTTTTTATTCAATCATTCACAATAGGTTATAAATACATACAAATTCTATAAGTAATTAGAATTTGCAACTGATTGATTGATAAATTGTTCAATTCCGGGTGAATTGTATCAGGAAAAGATGATGATGAATATTGTATCCATAAAATTTTGCTTCTCCATGGCATCAACTCAGTTTAACCATAACGTAAATAAGATGGAAAAGGCAGAAAAAGGTGAAATTCAACATTTTTTGTCATATTTTTTAATACTAAGAGCCTGAGTCCGTGGTTTTTTTTTTTTTTTTTTTTTTCTTCGCTGACCCTGCGGTACATTGTTTCTGCCTCACTCCTCACCTCACACCCACTGTTTAGTCTTCCTCCAGTCTAACTCTTAATTACCAGCTCACATCCAAATCAGGTGAAATTACTGTTGTCAACTCATGGTTATGGAATATTCACCAGAGGCTGCAGCTTCTCACTGCACAACACACTACATTTGTTGAAACATTTTTGCATTGTGTTGCCGTGATGACAGAAGGGACGGAAAGGTCAACTTTAAAGTCCAGTATTTTATTCTTTGGTTTATTATTGGTCCAATGAAATCATCAGATACATAGAATATTTAGGATTTTTTTTTTATTTTTTTTTTTTTCCTTTATCAGGCTTTGAGATTATTTTAAAAAAGTGTATATGATTTTTAATAATTAATGTTATTAACATTATTAAGCTATACCCCAAAAAGTATTGGAAATACTCAATTATTATTATTTGTTTTAAACTTTTTTTTCTTAATATTCTTCACTCTAATTCAGTATAATTATATTCCCATGCATTTAATTTATTGCTATTTTAACTGTATACATAACTGCATTCTTAGTATTTATATATCATATCACATATTTTTATATATTTTAGAAATGATTTTATTTACTATTATTTATTTATTTATTCAAAAGTAAGAAATAAAGTATTTTTCTATGATTATTTTGCTTAATAAATGGCTGGTTTTCCAGATTTTTTGTACATAACAAAATGACGTCACGACACTAATAAATTGTAGCACTTGAGAAAATTCCATGGTAGTTCCTTGAAGAATAAGGAATCAATCCTCATGAGTCTTTGGAAAAACTGTGAAATCTCTGATACTGAGACACATCAGTCATCGCAGTGTTAATAGCGTGTAAAAAAAATGTAAGTGTAAAAATATTTAAAGCACCAGAAGAAGTGGACAAAGGATCCAAAGGGAAAGAAGTGAGAGACTGAATTTAATAAAGTTCAACAAGGCAGAAAGGACTGTAGTAGCAGCAGCAGTGAAGATGAGTTTTTTTTTTTTTTTTTCCTTCTCCTCTTCTTTACAGCTCTTGCCTACTTAAACATTTTATACCGTGGCCCTTTTTTTCAGTGTCTGCCTGCCCTGAAAGAGAAATATCTGGACACAGAGGGACAGACTTCCATTCCGCTTTTTATTTAAATGTTGACCGAGGATGGACGCCATCTGTGCAAACTGTCTGACTCAAACCGTCTGTAGCTCTTCCGCATTTTTAAAAGTAAATATCGGAGAGAAAAAAAAAAAGAAACTTTCTCCTCCCTCCATTTTCTTCCCATGACATTTTCTTTTTCATTTATTTAATGATGGATTGAAAGCATTGTCTTTTTTGTCTTGCCATCATTGTCCAATCGTGTTCCTTATTTTTCTCCGAGGTAATTTTTTTTTCCACTTTTGTTTTTTCTTATTCCTTGTCATAAAGAAAACCTCTTCAGTCTGAAGCCAATTATCTCTCGCTGGGAACTTCGTTTCTCTCCTGGTCACTAAAAAGCTTCCACTGAGCTCAAAGACACACAGGGAGCGGTGGAAACAACAAAAAAACAGGCTTGTTTTCCCTGATATAGATGCACGGCCCAAAGACAAAAGATCCGGCTGAATGTTGTCATGACCATAAGCCATCAGCCGCGCTGCTAACAATAAGTTAATGATTCCACAGCAGTAATACATTTATGAATAGAGATGTGGCTTCTTTGGCCCAGCGGGTGAGCTCATTAAAACAGGGCATGAACAAAATAATTGTGATTTGCAGATAAAATCCACTTTAGAATGGCATCCCAGCTGAGAAATTGTTGGGAGAGGTGTAATTTTCCACTAAAATGTGACACACACTCACGGGAGACCCTGCTCATAAACTCCAGGGTGTGTGTTTGTGTATTTAAAGCCCGCAACTTTGCACTTTATTAAAGATGAACGACTAATGATATTAAGCTCAGGGCACTTTATGTTCCTTGACTGAGATACGTGTTCTCCTCCTTCACCTGTAGAACTGATCTTCTGTTTTATGGACCAGAGGCAGCATTGTGTATTTACATCAAGATTAATGAAATTCTTACTATAAAGTTCATATTTTAACATAAATTTCTTATTATTTTAAATAGAAAAATAAAAATCACGCAGCCTGGCCCAGACCAGGTTGGGTTCCCAGATCTCTAAAAGTTACTTCCAGGGCAACTGGACAAAGTAACGTTAATTGAATTAAATGATCAGGATGACTGAGAACCTACAGACTCTTGTTTTTTTATTTCATTAAATAAAAAAAAATCTTGACTTTTCCACATACAGTCATGGAAAAAATGATTAGACCACTCTGCTGTTTTCTTCAATTCCTTGTTCATCTTAATGCCTTGTTCCACTAAAGGTTTATCACCTGGGGGAAACAATGAACACAAAACCATGCAATGACTAAAAGCACTGTATTTGTCAGTACAATGTTATTGTTAGTGATGTAGGAACCGAGTTTTTTCACTGTCAATAAAACCATGCAAAATGGCCAGAAATCAGCTCTGAAATTAAACTGAATTATGAGCCTTTTTTGTTGTTATTATATTTGTCCAGATTAATGTAGATTAAGTGGAAGCAGACTTTTAAATGGACAAGAAATTAAAGACAGAGTGGTCTAATCATTTTTTCCATGACTTTAAATACTATTGAATTTAACCAGTATTGTTCAAAAGAGTTTAGAAAATCATTTCTCCAAACAAAATCCGTAGACCTCAGTCACTACAGTACCAAGAAAAATAAAAAATATATATATTTAATATATTTAAGATATTAAATCCATGAACAACAACAGCATCATTTGCCGTAAGTGTCACAAAATGTCAAAAACATGAGGTTGTAACTGCAGACGTTCAGCCCTAAATTCTTGGCAGTATTTCCTGTGACCACACATGATCAGACTCTGTCTCTCTCCCCTACACACACACACACACACACACACACACACACACACACACACACACTCGTGTCACGTCTGTTCAATGGAAGGACAGGATGTCACAACATGTCCGTCTGAGGATGTGTCACATGCCGGTGTTTCTGTGTGTTTGCGTGTTTGCTTGTACTTCCCACCGTGTGGGTCCAGGTTGACAGGGACTCGTATAAGGACTGGAGGGACACAGTGGCTCTTGTTATAGTACCAGTCCCTGCGGTGTGTGGATACTCATTGGTCTGAGGATGTCGGTTTGACAGATGTTGAGGACATAGGCCACGCTGTGGAACATGGAAGCACAGTCTTAACTGAATTTAATGTAGTATTGTCCAGTTAGGGACGTGTGTTACTGCAGTCCTGCCACGTGCGTCCTCACATTTCTTCTTCCAACCAGAGGTTTCCAGCTGCAGACCTGCTGTGATTTATTTTTTTACTTCAACATTTGCATGTTATACTTTAAACTCAGCCTCTCTCAGGTTTCCCAGCAGCTCTGATCAGGTTCTTATGACATTAGATATTGTGAAATAAATTGATCATATGAACTTTTTAGGAAAGTTGCTGCTGAAAAAAATATATTTTTGATCAATTTTTTTGACCAGTTGCAATGACATTCCCAATGTTTCCACAGAAACTGCCTGTTTTTTTTTTAAATTATTTTTCTTCCAATTTTTTTAACTCAACCCTGATTTCCAAATAGTAGAAAGATGGGATGTAGCTAATAGGTCCACTGTTTATTTTTTTATTTTTTTAGAACTCTATTACTCCCTCGGGAGTAACCTTCAGAAATGCAGAGGATGTGCCTCTGCATTTAACCCATCACTGGAGTGAGCACGGGACTGCCGGCTGCTCAGGACACCACAGCAGTAACTTGGTGGTAGGGGGCGCTTCCTTAACCACTAGGCCACCAACTGCCCAAGAAGAAATTGTTCTACTTTGTCAGTTTCCACTAAATATTACACATCGGGGCAGTTGGTGGCCTAATGGTTAAGGAAGCGGACTTGGGTTCGCAAGGCCCCCGTTTGAATCCCCCTACCGCCAAGTTATGGCTGAGGTGACCTGTGCATGGTCCCCGCACACTGCTCCCCAAGTGCCTGAAGATTCGATTTCAAATTTTTTTTTTAATTAATTTACATTGTATTGTTCTTATTTCGTCAGTGGTGGATTTCTGCAAAAAAAAGAAACAAAAACCTTTTTTTTTTAACTAAGTTGCTGTAACTGTCGCTGCAGAACAGGTGCCATGTGGTTAATAACATTCTCATTTTCAATTATATATGATATATAATAATAATAATGATGATAATAATAATAATATATACATATAACAGAACAATTAAACCACCAATCTTGGAGTCACTATATTTTCCTGCTGCTCTTGGCCAGTTGTCATTTTTGACAGAGAGGAATCCTGTTGCTCCAACTCCAGACACTCTGAGCCTCAGCCTCAGCCTCAGTTGCTGCTTTGGCCTCAGTAATAAACAGTCTAGACACCAACTAACATGACGTTCCCTGCAGAATCAGTGTCATCACTGTCAGAGTCCTGCCCTGTTCTCTGGGGGGCCGTTTGAGATACAGTCTTCTGAATCAATGCTCACCTCTCCACTCTACCTTTAACTGAACCGTGTGGTCTGGTGTCAAAACCTTTCGTCTGAGAAAACAGTCAAGTCTTTAGCTGTAATGAAGGTCAATTTAAAGTTCTGCGAAGAGTTGAGTGGAACATTTCTACCTGTTGCACCCAGTGAGACTTGAAGGAGACAGTCGTAGAGTCAGAGCAGAAGGTTTTTTTACTTTGGACAACATAAAAAAAAAAAAATCTGATTTCTTTTTAAAAAGGATGTTTATTGTAAAGAACAGTTCTGAAAATAAAACAATAAAAAAATAAAAAAAATGACAGCTGATTTAATAGTGAGATATTTTTGGGCTCAGATATTGAAAAAGAAGAAGAGAAGAGAAAAAGAAGAAAACCAGACTCTTTTATTTGTATTTTATTTGTTTTATTTTTTGCTTACATCCACATTTGACTGCCTTCCACTTAACTGTGTTAAAAACACATTTCTTGCTATGATTTACTATTAAAACAGCATCCTGCTGTGCTTTAAGTTAGAAATATATTCAGATAAATTCATCACCCTCAACTTTTATATATATATATATTTATTTATATTTATATAAATAATTAATATATGAATCTGAGGTATTAGAAATATTTTTTTTTTTTGCATTTTTTACAAAAAAAGGCGTTTTTTATTTTAAAGGAAAAAGAAGGTAATTTTATTTTAATTAACTTCCAGAAGCAATATACAGAGATACAAACTGTAAGTAAACTGTGACATCTCTAATATGATATTTGTACATATTGCGTAATTCATTTTATTTAAGAAAATGACACAAGCGAAAGAAAACTCCCAGCAGCCTTCAGTGTTCTGACCAGGGCAGAAGCGTCAGTGAGGGACTTACAAAATGCTTCCTTTATGTCAGCTCCTGGATCCTCTAAATGGCATGGCAGTCTGCCCTGGTTACCATGGTTCTGAGAAGGCTTTGGGAGCACATTAATCATGAGGATTTAGATCCTTTCTCTTATTTTATTCATGTTTTTTCATCCTCTCTAAAAAGGCTCTGAACCTCTCAGACAACCTTTATGAAGCTGATTTATGACGTTCAATATCTCTGTCAGTAGATCATGGGAAACCAGTGTGAAAGGTAACAGTTTATTAGTGAAGGGGGCGCTGTCAGAGCAGGTTATCGTTATTAGATTTTTTTCATTCGTAAAAATGTGCCGTGGTAACATGTGAAGACCAAAAAAAAAAAAAAAAAATCAGAAAAAGTTGACATGATTAGCAGCACGTATGACTGTTCAACAGGTAGGACTGGTGTGAGTGTGTCATGAGTGGACGAGCTAAGACAGCTTAATGGACATTAAACGCCTCAGAGAAGCAGTGGCGTCAAAAGGTGTGTTTATTTGCTGATGATAATGATCCTGGTTGGCGTCCATTCTGTCACTTGTTAATTTTTTTGACTCCTCTCTTGCATGGAGTCAATGGAGCCTTTTGCAAGAGACAGACAGACAGATAGACAGACAGACAGACAGAAAACAGGATCATGCATGAAGAAGCATGGCTCTAGCTCTTGTGTTACTCTTCAGCTGTGTTTTTTTCCTTCTTCATCTTCAGTCAGTGGAGGCAGATTGATGACGCTGTGACAGAGTGACATTGCATTCTGGGAACCCAGGACCATAGCTATAAATCCATGGCAGGTCGGCTTTACAATGGACCACTGGTCTGGTCATCAAAGGGTTGGAGGTTGGAGCGCTACAGAGGTGCACCGGGCTACAGGGGTGGGTGTTGGTGTTGGTGGTGGGGGGAGTTTAGGGTGAGGAGCAGAGAGAGTGGTGAGTGGAGGGGTGGAATAAAAGTGACTAAAGCTGATTGGATTAAAGATTGTGTTGAAGCTGAAGTATCCTGACTAACAAACACCATAGTTTCCTACTGACGCTGGTGGAAACAGCTGTTGCACAGACTGGGGTTTGACTCCAGCGTCTGCACCTCTGCTAAAGGGTGAACGTGTGAATGAGAGTGTGTGTCTGAATGGGAGCGAGAGCAGATGAGAAACAGGAAGAATGCAAATGTAACCAGACCAATTTTTATTGGTCTAACAATGATTGATTGTTATTAATGACAATGAATTATATTTATATTAAAACCAAGTGGAAATATTTTAAGTGTTTAACGTCTAATCAAACCCTAAATAACTATGGTGTCATTTTTTTTTTTTTTTTACACCGGACACAGGAATGAAAAAAAATCACAATTTTTAAAACGTTGGGCAAAATGGTTTTTTTTTTTAACTAAAATTAACTTGTCCAGTCTAATGAACTTTATAAATATTTCATCAACATGTTTAAATGTGCAAGATTAATTAATTTCGTTATAATGTTTCATGAACATTTTCATGATTTTTATGGCTTAACTAACTAACTATCATGCTAAACTATCATGATAAACTTTATATACTGTACATCATCAAATATTTTACATGGTTAGGTACAATACTTGAGGTATGAAACAAATAACAAAAATGTAAAAATAAATTAAAAATTAAGGAATTATTTATTATGGAAAATTATTTTAAAAACAGGATCACAAAACTAAGATCTAGAAATATACCGAACTCAAATTATTCTCAACCCTGTTAAGGACATGGGGAAAGTCTGATAAATTTATAAATTCTTAAAATTGTAAGGGAAAAAAAAAAAAAAAACTTTTTTCTTTTTTTCTTTTTTTTTTAATAATCAACACATGGGCTCCATTTGAGCTCCTCCAGTATTTTGTGGTGATAGTGAAGTGATTTGACGTCAGTCTGGTTGTCGTTGTTTCTTTTTCCTTTTTAATAATTGCAGTAAATTAACCATTTAAAGTCAAATTCCACTGACAGAAATAGTACAGTAATAAGGCAGTAAAGTTACTAGTTAACCCACATTGTTTCCTCCATGAATAATCAGTCACACTGACTGAGTGGAAAATATTTAACTCTGGCGTTTTGTTCACCACGAAGACTCCGTCTGACTGTGGCTCAGTCCGGGCCTCCACGTTCCACCGGCGTTCCCTGCAAGAACGTTCCTAGCGACAGGAGCAGGGGCTGGAAGCAGCTTTAGTGCGTCCTCCTCCTGTGTGATCACGCCTGCAGCACTTGTCATCTCCCTGGTGGCAGCTTAGATTCCAATTTTTACGTTAATTAATCAAAAATGATTTCTTTTCTCATTAGCCATGCAGTTGCTTTGCAATCTGGGAAATCGATGTTTTACAGATGTTTTCCTGGCTTTTGTTTTTTAGAGACGGCGTTGATTTTTATTGGGTATAGATTTAAGAGGGTGCTGAGGGATTGTGAGTTAACTCAGCCACACGTACTCACACAAACACACACACACGCAGCCGCAGACACACCGAAGGCATACACGGTGCATGCACAAACAAACATCGACACAGTAAACAGTGACAAACTTGACCTTTTTCAACTTACTTCCAGCACCTGGAACTGAGAGTGTTCTGTTCACAGTGTTTGGTTCGTCTCTCTTGCAGCCGAGGATTCTGTTTTCTTCTCCATTTTACTTTGCCTATACCCAGTCAATCGTTGCCAAACCCAGGGGGTTCAGCCTCACACACATCCTCTCTCCCTCTCTTCCTCTCTCTCTCAGTTGCACTCTTTAATCACGTAACGGCTTCTGGTTCTAGTTCCTGTTGGTTGTAAACAAATGTAATCTTGCATTTCCTGCAGTCTAGACACAACAACAAACCTGGCAGAACCAGAGAGTGGAGCTCCTGTGGTCTCTTCAAAATGGCTGGCACAAGTAGGCAGCAAACCAGTGTCTGATTTATGGAGGGAGGACAAGTGTTGAGACGTCACTCAGTTCTGTTGGACATGTTTGGTTGGTTGTTTGGTGTGAGAAAGTTTGAGATCGCATGCATGATTTTTTTTTTTCAAAAATATGTGCTGATGTGCCACAATCTTCATGTAAAATGAAATAGGCTTAAGGTGATATATCAATACTCTCTTTTAATATTGAACACGTGTTTGTTCTTCAGGGATGATTCTGATTTCTTTTTTTTTTTTTTTATTCTTGAGATCCAATGATGTTACTGTGCATGTTATCCATTAAGTCAGTGTTCCCCAACCTTATTTGCACCACGGACCGGTTGTTAAGTTGTGGCAGATAAATACCCCCTAATAAAATAAAAAGTTCTGAAATATTTGCCTACCTATAAAATCTTCCTACCCGAATTAACTGTGCATGGGCAATACAAAGATTTCCCAAGTGCAAACAGCCTATAACTTTCTACTACCAGACCGGTACACAAGGTTAGAATCTTGTATCAATGTCTCTGCGTCATTTTGAGTTTATTGTTGTTGTCTTCACTGAGAAAATATTTCCTAATCAAATATAGTTGGATTATTGATGGTGGAATCCTAGCCATTCTATTAAGTTAGTTTGTTGATATGGATATGGATTAAGTAGAAGTAATAGCCAGATGGAGCCAAAAGGATTTTTTTTTTCTCTGCTGCTCGGCACCAATTTATACACGGACCAGCACCGGTCCCCGGCCCAGTGGTTGGGGATCACTGCTTTAAGTCATATCTACAATAAATGCTAAACAAGTTAATTTAGCATTTTTAAAGAGCAATCACAATAGTTTTTTTTTTTTTTTTTTTTTAAATCATATCGTATTATAAAGCAGATCAGGGTAATCTAAGGCCCAGGGGTTGAATGTGGTCCGTTGGGCTTGTCAATCTGGCCCACCAAACTTGTCCAAATAGTACCATTAATACCATTTATATTATCATTATGCTTATTTCTTGTTCATGCAATGGTAGCATTTACTGAACACATAGCACTTCAGCTTTTGACTTTTACATGTCATTTATCTTCACACAAATCTATCTGCTGCTCATCTGGCCTCCATGTCAGATTGCAGTTTCCACTATGGCCCAGGAGTCTAAATTTCCCACCACTGATATATAGCAGGTTAGCGTGATGGGCTTCCAGTGGGCCTTCCACCTGCAGGAAGGTATAGAATGGTGCAATGTGATTTGGGTGGCAGTTGTGGAGACTGCTGCCCCCGTGACCCGAAGAAGATGAATGAATGAATAAATAAATGAATAAAAGGTAGTCAAAGAAGAGGCAAAAATGTTGCAAAATCATAAAAAATGCACAAAAAAAATCAAAATTGAAAGTACATATATTAAAGTATTACAATAAAAAAATATATATTTTTTTTACTATGACTAACTATCATATAAATGATATAAGATATATATATATATATACACACGTGCACCACATACAACATATATATATCATATATATACATATGTTGTACATATGTTGTATGTTGTATATACATATATATATGTCTATATATATATATATATATATATATATGTTGTATGTGGTGTGTGTGTGTGTGTGTTCTGCGCTCATACTTGTGTGTAGACTGGTCTCCACCAATTGTTCCGCTCAACTACACAGGAAAAGGAAGATGAAGCAGAGGAGCCGAGCAGCCCAAACAGAAATTATTATTGATTTAATCACATAATCAGCTGCAAACACTTCAGGCCCAGATAGCAAATCCATAACAGCCTGCACACATAAGCAGCCTTACAAATTTACCTTCAAAGTCCCTCACGCACACACGTGCAACACAAACACCAGGAACCAGAGGTCACCTTCCGTCGCCGGCAAAATATTGACGTTTCTAATGCTGGTATATGTTTTTGAGTTAGCCGTTATCAATCAGCGATAAGGGCCCGTTCTCTCTGAAACATAACTTCCATAGCGCAGGGATTACTTGGCCGCCGCATTGCTTTTTTTTTTTTCTATTTTTGTCATAATCTCAACATATCTTTCCGGGGAAAAGAAAAGAAAGGTAAAATCAATGTTGTAAGAAGAACAAATGTCCCTTCGTGGCTCAGCGGGGCCGCCTTCAGATAAGAGCAGGGACAGGCTTTCAGTCTTTGAGACATCAGTCTCACTGAAAGTGCTACTGTCTGAATGAAAGGCACGGTTCCCATTGTCTTTTTTGTTTTTTATTTATTCACAGTTGACAGTTTAAAATCATGGAAGGACAACCTGTAATCTTAGAGCAAAAGAGCTAAGAAGCTTGGTTTTTAGTTTCAGGGTTATTTTTTTTTACTTTAGATTTAAGTGAAGATGTTAAAATCTGAATGAACCTCTCCTCAATCCTACATTTGCTATTTCCTACAAACACTTGAAGACAGAACCTGTTTCTGCCTTGAACCCAGTTCTATATCCTTAATGTATGGAAGTCTAAAGATGATATGCTGAAGTGCTAACACAGGGGTTCCCAAACCTGCGGTCCGCGGGCCATTTGCAGCCCATGGAACGATTTTTTGCGGCCCCCACCTTGATGTGAAAGTTAAATTTATAATAATATTTTATAGATTTGTTCTCCGCATTTTATGGAAAATCCTATAGCTCTCCAAACCCTGATCCACAGTCTCCTTTACGGTTCAGTGTTGTATTACACAGAATCTATGGGAAACTGATTTCTTTTTGGAAACTGACACGGCCCTTCAGTGAAATAAAAGTGTGGGTGGTGGCTCTGAAACTATTTGAGTTTGAGACTGGTTTAAATTCGAAATGATTCCAAATACCATGTTTCTGAACATTTTTGGATTAAAATTAACTTCTGATGTTTTGAAAAAGGACCAACATCTAATTGCTGAACGGCCAAAGCCAGCTCCTGGAACAGGCAAAAAGATAATTTGTATAATTCCGTTCTGGTGTACGAGTGTTTCTGGTGCAGATTTTTACCACTCCCTCAACATCCATCTCTCCCGCGATCATTCCGTTGCCTATCCTTGTCCATCTAGCCTGGAGCTATGGAAGCCTAATTGTTTACCAAAGGGTTGCAGCTCATTTGCTCCGGGAGATTGGGCCTAATTAACACTAACTTGTCTGAACACTGAGGAGTGCTGTCCACTCCACTTTAATCTATTCTGTACTCTTTCAAAAAATAATGAGATCATTTACACCTCATTAACGGGCGATGTAATGTCTGGGCATTAATCATAATGATTGCTTATCATTTCACTTTGCAATATTATCTCCTCTAATGAAACTGTTCACACAACTGCCAAGAGGGCCTTAATTGGTCGTGTGAAATCACAGAGCACCCGGCAGCTTGCTGCGACGTGTGTGAAGTTCTAATTTGCATGGGTGCAGGGAGATTTTCACGGGGGGGAGCAAGTGTGAGGGGATGGCATCACTTAGAAGGACCAGCGCATGGATACCAAGCTCGCGCATGTGGTCAGGTGAGGAGAGCGCTGAGAAAAACACCTGAGCTCCAGTAGAGCAAACAACAATGAAAAACACATTTCCATCTTAGGTCATTGCAAACATTTTTAGGAAGGAAACCAACAGAGGTTTTTTGCATAGTAAGCAGGATTTTAGGGGACCTTGCCCAGGGGCACATTGGCATAAAGCAGGTGTTCAACCCTGGCTTTTTAGTTGGGGAAATGCCCAAAAGTAACCCGGTCACCAATAAATAAAATTTGTCAAAAAATGTATATGTTTACAGCTGCAGTCATAGCTTTGGGTCTGCAAGGGTTCAGGTTCTGCCAGGTTACCACTGAATTCTCTGACAAGACGTCTGTCCTACCCACAGGAAGGCTCACAGTATGGTGCAGTGTGATTTGGGTGGCAGTCGTGGAGACTGCTGTCCCTGCAACTCAGCAATGGGTTAATGGATGAAGATGAATATATATATACATATATATATATATATATACAGTCATGGAAAAAATGATTAGACCACTCTTTCTTTAATTTCTTGTCCATTTAAAAGTCTGCTTCCACTTAATCTACATTAATCTGGA
>JAFBJS010054925.1:7618-22115 GCA_016785265.1 Paraplagusia blochii | reverse complement strand
TTTTGTGTTCATTGTTTCCCCCAGGTGATAAACCTTTAGTGGAACAAGGCATTAAGATGAACAAGGAATTGAAGAAAACAGCAGAGTGGACTAATCATTTTTTTCCAGGACTGTATGTTTGAACTGAACATCTTCTCCTTTCGGCTTGTTTCTTTTTCACGGGTTGCCACAGTGAGTCAATCTTTTTCCATCTCCCTCCGTCCTCTGTATCTTGTACTCTGACTCCAACTACCTCCGTCTCCTCCCTCACTGCATCCATCAATCTCTTCTTTGTCTGATTCTCTAAACTAAAAAAAACTAACAAAAAAAAATGAACCACATTAAGTATTTAGACAATATTTTCATCAATGTCAATCTCTTTGAAATATTCCCACTGGAGCAATGCAATGTAAGATCAGTATTTTCTAATCACCGGTCCCTATACTCATGTGTCTCCATCCCATAGTGTCCCCCAACTGTGTCTTCTATTCTCGGTGACATCAGACTTATCTTCATTATTGTGTTCATAATGTTTCACTATCTCTGTAATAACAATGTGATTTGGGTGGCAGTCATGGAGACTCCTGTCCCCACAACCCAGCACCTGATATGTAGGTAAAGATGATTGGATACTGACATGTTACCACGACCACCTAGATCACTCATTTGCAATTAGATGTGTATAAGAGACAGCAGCAGAGTGGTCTAATCATTTTTTCCATGACTGTATGTTTGAACTGAACATCTTCTCCTTTCGGCTTGTTGCTTTTTCAGGGGTTGCCACAGTGAGTCAATCTTTTTCCATCTCCCTCCGTCCTCTGTATCTTCTACTCTGACTCCAACTACCTCCGTCTCCTCCCTCACTGCTTCCATCAATCTCTTCTTTGTCTGATGCTCTAAACTAAAAAAAACTAACAAAAAAAAATGAACCACATTAAGTATTTAGACAATATTTTCATCAATGTCAATCTCTTTCAAATATTCCCTCTGGAGCAATGCAATGTAAGATCAGTATTTTCTAATCACCGGTCCCTATACTCATGTGTCTCCATCCCATAGTGTCCCCCAACTGTGTCTTCTATTCTCGGTGACATCTGACTTATCTTCATTATTGTGTTCATAATGTTTCACTATCTCTGTAATAACAATGTGATTTGGGTGGCAGTCATGGAGACTCCTGTCCCCACAACCCAGCACCTGATATGTAGGTAAAGATGATTGGATACTGATTTGTGTCCAACCAATGTTACCATCTCATCAGCAGTAAAACAGACATCAAGGTAGATTTTTTTTTCTAAACGTCAACATAGGAATTTGCATTGGTTGAAGTTAATACATGTTGCATTGCTCTTGTAAGGACAATTTAAGCATTTAATTAAAAATAAACTTTTGACATTTATTGACTCATTTGCAATTATAACCAGCAAGACAAGCTGCTTTTGAGGCGTTTACAATAAACCATTATTTTACTGACTTAAATTAATATAAACATGAAGTCATTTTCAATCAAAAAAAAAACAAACAAACAAACAATCGTAGCCTTTATTCATGTTATTTAGGACTAACTTTCATCATCTTTCTATCAACAACCTTGTCAACAAAGGAGAGGATAACCACTGTTGGGCAACAGGGCAACTGGACCTGATCAACCAGGGTGAAGGGCTCGATGCCCAGCTCCGTGACTGCTTCAAGGAGGGATGAAAACCTATTTTAATTTAATAATCAATTTTATAAATGACTGGACATTTATGAGAACTCACAGATTCTTGGAGTAGAGAGAATTTACCTAATGTTTTGGACCATATGAAGAGGACGGAGTCAGCTGAAGGGTGGAGAACCCTGTGCTGCTCAGTACCCCGGCTTCACAAGGCTTAGTAGGGCTTAGATGCATTTGCCATGTGGTCCTCCTCCCTGGTCAGACTGGATAGCTGCTAATTGTGGACCCCGGTCTGTGAGCTGAGCTTGTGCTTAAATTGATATCTTATAATAGCGTGTCTGAGAATTGGTGTGAATCCCACTCCTTCACGGCTGCAGTCTTTAGACACAGTCATAATTCCTCCCGGGCTAATTTCATCCTCCAAAGAAACATTATTTTGTGTGTTTGCTGCAGCAGTCTCCATCATCCTATCCTCTTATTTGGGCCATTTTGCTGTTCACTGGATCATCCTTGTGGGCAGCTGGGAACCCAAATGACAACTCCCCCAAGTGTGTCTTTAATTCAAGACAAAGCTCAAAAAAGCGGTGGAGTTGGAAGCACGTCGGAAAGTTTGAGGAATATTAACTTCTGTGAGAAAAATGTGAAAATTGTTACTGTTGCCATTCTTTTTATTAATGAAATCAGATGTATAATTCACTTCTTCACATTTGTAGCATGAATGCAATCATATAAAAATATAAAGTTTATATTTAGTTAATATATATAAAGCATTTGCATTTTAAGGATAATATAAAATTCAACCTACAAATATTGGAGAAACAAACAATGGACAATGTCCACATTAGACAAACAAGACACTGTAATCAGTGCAGATAATAAAAAAAGACACATAATATGCAATTTTGCATTATAATTTTACTGTTTTAAAGACTTTTTTTTCACTTTTAACTTCCTCTAGTTTCATTTCACTGTTTCCTCTTTGCTCAGTCAGTGGTTGATTCTTTTTCAAAGCCTGTTCTAAGAACCAGTGCTGTCAGATGACTTTACCGACTGAATGTTGCATAAAGGAACATTTGCAAAATTAATGGAAGTGCAACAAGTTTCTAAATCAGATGCCGAGAAACAAATACCTCAGTGGAGAATTAGATTTGTTTCTCAGAGCTGAATGATTGTGTGATATCACTAATAAATGTATTTTCCAGTAATGATGCACACAATGTAAATGTAATTTTATAAAACATACATGTTTTATACATCTCCGTGAAAACCTGGGATTAAATTACTATTTTTCTGTCATAATCTATCTGTAAGTTATACCACAGTGTAACAAAAAACATTTTCTCTGTAGGGATTTAAAGTAAAATTGCAAAACTATATTATATTAACTATTATTATAATTATCGTGACAAAAGCTAAAATCATATTTTGGCTGGAATGTGTCATGACAAAATAAGGTGCATTCCAAAAAAAAAAAGGAAAATAGGATGAAAGAGAAATGAGAACTTTTCTCTCAGTAGGAAAAAAATGGAAGTATTTCGTTTTTTTTTTAAATTTTTATCAACCCCCTTGTCATTGATGTCACCTCTGCATTTTACCCACCACCAAAGTGGACAGTGAGCAGCTTTGAGCGCTCAGGGAGCGGTGGATGTGGATGGTGCCATGCTCAGTGGACACAAAGTGGTGGATTCGAACCTGGAACCCTCTGGACCCCACAGTCCGGTCCCTAAACCACTAGGCCACCACTGCCCCAAAGACAGAAAAAGAAAAACAAACGTAACAGGGCCTCATAAAAATCATATTAGAATAAGAATTTGTTACATTTTCACAAGTTTAAGTTAAACTAAAGTTAAACCTGCAGGAATTAGTCCTCAGTGCTGGAGTTCCTGCCTGTTAGTCTTCTTTCTTTCTTTCTATCATTTCCACCCACTATAACACCAACCGTCTGCTCTGCTGCCCGACATCCTCCGTGCAGCGAAGTCGAGCGGCGGAGCTGCCATAACCCAGTGCTGATATGATTTATTCTCTCCCCCGAGGACCCGTCTAATGAACACAGGTGTGTGCTCAGCAACCCTGTACATGTAACCTCTGTGTGCTCAGAGGACAGCAGCGCTGTAATATGATAAGTGCCTTGTCGATAGGCTGTATGATATGCTAATCATGGTAAAACACGGAGCCTCAGGCTCTCCCCTTGTTTATTTATGAAGGCCTGACCTGAGGGAGAACAATAATCGGCTTTTCTCTGAACTCTCCAACCCTGGGAGCCAAGGGAACCGCCAATCACACGCATCTGAGTCCCATAATTCCCCCACCGTCCTCCGCCCGACTCTCTCCCTCGTTCCTCCGCTGCAGCCCCGGCCCTGCACCGAAACGGCAGATTTATGCAAACAGCACTGTGTGTGCATTTCCCTTGCTTGCATTCGTCAGGGGCGCATGTCAGGTGCTCAAATCATTAAACTAATTATTAATTGGTACTGACGTAAACAAGATGTCAGCAGCCTGCCAACCCGAGCATGCTCACAGCTCAGCACATACTGAGCCCACTCAAAGGAGTGCAAACCTGTCGTTTGTGTCACAGAATTTATGACCGTAATCGATGCAAATCCACTGCTGGGAAATAACTTGACAAGTAGGGTCAATGGGTGATGAAGAGAAAATGATCAAGGATCTAGATACATCTTGATAAATGATGAAAAGATAATAAATTGATTAACTTAACCCCTGTATGATTTAAGACAGCGTTCTCAAACTTGCGGCCCGTGGGCCATTTGTGGCCCGTGGAGCGATATTTTGTGGCCCAAACCTTGAATGTTAGCAGGGGTCCACAAGATTAATAGAAGGATTTTACTGCAAGTCAATGCTAAAAAAAAAGTGGTTTTGTTGGATGCACTCAGTGGTGGACACTGATGTGGATGAATATGAGGGTTTTTTTAATTTTTCGTTGTTTTTCTGTATTGAACATTAACTGCTTTTGTGGCCCTTTGGCGATATGACAGGGATGGGGAAGTGGCCCTAGTTTGAGACAGCTGATTTAAGGCATTTTTTTTTCTTGTCTACTTTTGATACTGGCCTTTAATATAACTGCGGCTGCAGCTTAGAGTCTTTGTGGCCTGCCTGGATAGAAACCAAACAATGAGATATCAAAACAACAGGAGGAAATTAACTTTAGTAATACATTATTCTCTATAAAGGGTGGCCCAGTTGTTAAGGGGCAGAACTTGGGTCCAGATGGTTTCAGGTTTGAATCCACCAACTGCTAGGTTACCACTGAGGTCCATTGCATCGTATCCACCCACTGCCCCCCAAACGGTTCACTTTGGTGATGGACAGAAGTCACATGTGGTTGTGTCGCAGTAGTGGCCTAGTGGTTAAAGAAGCAGACTGGGGTCTGCAGGGCTTCGAATCCACCAGCTGCCAGGTTCCACTGAGGTTCTCTGAGCATAGCACCGTCCTGACCCACATAACTTCCTGTGGGCTCACCACCCACAGGAAAGCTCACAATGTGCCCGGCAACGGACAAGCAGAAGAGAATGAATGTATGAATTAATGAACATTTGGTTGTTGGCGGTGGTGTGAATCACAATGACTAGGAGTTTGATTTCCTTCCTGATTTGGAACTGATGATGTGGCTTTTATATCTCTGTTTTGATTGTGTACATATGCCTAGCATTGTTTACATAGTTTTGAGCCAAACTTAAATATGTTTGTTTAAATATTTTCTTTAAGGAAATATATGCAAACAGATCAGAATACCCGAATTCATAGACTGCCCCGATTGGACTATTAAAAAACTCTCTGTTTACATCAGTTTTCCCAGTCTCTGACTTTGTAGTCAAAGATTGTATTGCCATGAGCACAGCTGTCCACTCAGTGCTATAATAAGATTGTGCAAATATTTTTATAGAACACTGCCCAGAATAGTGAGTAGGAGTTTGAAGAGTATTTTAGCCGCATGGGCTGTTACAGAGGGAACAGTGTTTTTTTTTTGGTTAGGAAAATTGAGAAGACAATACATTTTTAATGTGCGATTTTAAACATTATTATACCATGTAAATATTTTTAATAACTTCTTCTTGACCCGATATTCACCCATATAATCTTATATATAACCTCAAAGCACTGAATAGTTCTAATCTACCAAGGGACCAGCTGTAAATCAAACATTTGTTTTTTTTCTATTTTGCATCCGTGATCTGAGAATCAAATGTTTGTTCCTCTTATGCATGAAAGCAAACATTATCTTCACCCCCAAACCCTTGGACCCACTCAACTCCCCTCACTCTTCTTCTTTGCTTTTTTTTTTTTTTTTTTTGTTGGGTTTTTTTTTTGTTGGTTAGGAAAACACTCCTAACCAACATCCCCGATATAAATTTGTAAAACAGCAGTACACGGCTGATTGTGAGATGCTGAATGAATACGGACAAAACGCGGACCACTTCCTCTCCGCTCCTGCAAACAAAATGACTCAGTCTCCAACCCCTGCGTGATGATTCGAAGCCAAGTCACTGAAACCAAAAAGAAAGATGGAAGTGCAGCAGAAACGGCGTGAAGAGTGAGTCGTTTTACTCACTCCCGTGTTACGCAGCTGCTGATATGTCAGAGTAAACTGCATATATACGTTGTATATGGTTCAGAATATTAATCATCTGACTAAGACGAGACGATGCAGCTTTACAGTCCAGGCTGTCATGAAGGCCGGGGCTGTTGTAACTGAATTAACAGGCTGGGAACAAGTGAAGCCTTGGCACTGACTCCAGGTCAGCTCTGAGCTCCCCCCTCACATGCCAGCCCTCAGCACCAGGTGTTCCCCCGCATTCAAATGATACCCGTATTCATAGACTGCCTCGATTGGAGTATTAAAAACTCAAAATTTGCAACTGAATGCTGATATAATCCTGGAAATATATGTCTCCATTAAATGCTCGCCCATTTAAAGGAACAAGGCGGTCTTTGTGGGAGGCTTTATGTTTATTTATCAAGGCGCTAAAAAGAGTGCCGGGGGTGGGGGTTAAAGGGGTTAGGGCAGACTTTCCAACTGTTTACATGGTAATTTCAAACTTAACAGCCCTTGTCCAAGCAACTATTTATACTCTGAATGCAAATCATTTTTTTCCTCTCTCTCTCTCTTTTTGTTATCTCATTTTTTTTTCTTTCTCGCAGACACTTGACTGTTGATGGAAAAATGCTAATTAATCTGTGTTTGGAAACTTTAGGGACTGAATCTCACAGCTGTGCCTGGGTGATGTTGATATGGATCAGACGGTGGACCAGGACTAATGTTGGTTTTAGGTCTGTCAAAAACCAGTGTTGGGCGAGTTACTTTAAAAAAAGTAACTTAATACTTTGCTAATTACTGCTCTGAAAAAGTAACTAGTTACGTTACTAGTTACTACATTATAAAAGTAACTAATAATGAGTCACTTTACTTTAAAAACACATAAAAACACAATAGATGTCAAGTCATTTTTACAGGCATCTTTATTGTAATCACAACTTGCCACTTTGTTTTGTTTGGGTGTGTGAGACTGTTTATTTCCCTATAAGGCAAGAAGACCCGCCCAGGTCTCTTTCTGATTGGCTTAGCCTGGAACGTTAACCTATGTCAACCAATCATTGCTCCTTTTTCAACGCAATGGTTAAGTTGGTGTGCACGGCCCACTTTCACTCATGACCGTGAGAGTTACCACACAAACAAACACACTGACAACAAGCCCCTTTACACCACAGTAACAATAATGGCGTTACTGTATGGGAAATGTAACGTGTTAGGTTATTAGTTATCGGGAAAAGTTGTTTGATTACTTTAGTACCAACACTAAGAATAACTTCTGTTGGTGTTGAAACTTCAGATGTAGGGACTTGAAGTAACAGGTAATCTCTCTCCACTGGCACCAGGCTGGACAACCATCTGCAGATGACCACTGGACCAGTACTATAATTGGTTAAAGCTATAAGGCAAATTACCTGGTTGTCCTTTCTGACCAACCGCTCATTAAGGGCATTTCCTAAAACTCCTTGTTCTCATTTAAGACCACAGTTAAAGACTGACTCCCAGGTTGTTTTGTGTATATTTTATTTGTTTGACTCTATTTTTGTCAACAAAACAAATAGTAGGAATAATTGAACATATATGAGTGCATTATAACACGTTGCTTATATTTCATTCAAGCTTTTGAAGTAGTATTAGTTGAGGTATAAGTGTAAGCCATCTGTTATATTTTATAACAGACACAAGAAAACAATGGCCTGAGGACCAAATGTGGCCCATTTGACATCTAAGTCTGGTCTGCCAACCTTTTTGCAAATAGTACTATTAATTTATATTATCATTATACCGCTGCATTTTTCGGGCAATGCCTGTCTTTACCCAATACATCTTACAGTCTTTCATATCTGCTCCTGACCTGGACCCAGTATCAAATTTTAGTACTCATTGAGGCCCGAAAGTCTAATTATTAACCCATGAACAACAAAGTTATTAATTATTAATATCCATTTATTCATTCATTCATTCATTCATTCATTCATTCATTCATTCATTCATCTTGATCAGCTTGTCACTCGCCAGGTCACATGGGCAGCTGGCACCAATCAAATCACAGTATACAGTATATACTGTGCCGACAGAAAGGCTCCATACTGTGAGCCTTTCTGTCAGTGGTGAGCCCAATGGAAGTTATGTGGTGCTGTGGAGACCCAAGTCTGCCCCCTTAACCACTAGGCTTATACTGTTATTAGTAGTCGTAGTAGTCGTAGTAGTCGTAGCTGCCAGGTTACCACTGAGGTGCTGATAACAGCACTGTCCCGTTCCACATAACTTCCAGCCACAGGAAGGCTCACAGTATGGTGCAGTGTGATTTGGGTGGCAGTCGAGGAGACTGCTTGCCCTGAGACCCAGCAATGAATACGCAGAAACATACTTTGGGTCACAGTAATATATACACAAATTAATCTTACTGTTATATATATATACTTTTTTTAGACCGTTTTCTTCAATTCCTTGTTCATCTTAATGCCTTGTTCCACTAAAGGTTTATCACCTGGGGGAAACAATGAACACAAAACCATGCAATGACTAAAAGCACTGTATGTTATAGCTAGTGATGTAGGAACGGAAGTGATTTTTGTCACTGTCAATAAAACCATGCAAAATGGCCAGAAATCAGCTCTGAAATGAAACTTAATTATGAGCCTTTTTTGCTGTTATTATATTTGTCCAGATTAATGTAGATTAAGTGCAAGCAGACTTTTAAATGGACAAGAAATTAAAGAAAGAGTGGTCTAATATTTTTTCCATGAATGTGCATATATATATATATATATACATACATATATATATCATCTTATTATATATATCACAAAATAGTTTGTTGTATTATAGATAGAAATATAGAAGTTTTTTTTTATATATCTTAAAGTGAAAGTGACAAACAGCAAGCAAGAGAGAAAGGGAGAGAGAGAGGTAGAGAGAGGTAGATATGATATGTGGTCAGCTAGAAATGCCATGGCAACTGGTCAAGTGTCCACACAGAAGGAATGCGTCTAATGAAATGCAACAATACCATCCCTCACCCCCTCACCCTCTCTCTGTCTCTCTCTCTGTGAGTGAATGAGTGGCCATGTTTTATGGCCGGGTGCTGGGGCTCTAGTGTTAGTTTCTTCAGGTGTTTGTTTTTTTTTTTTTCTTCTTTTTTTGTGGATGTTTGGCTCGTTATTTTAGGTTTTGCTGGTGGAATAAACAAATGTCATCACTTTAATAGTACATCCTTCAAGGATGTTTTTATGCCACTCAATACGTGATAAAACATCGCTTTGGGCGTGCATATTTTTGTCCTTCCTCTTTACTTCAATTTTGTTTTTGAGAAACAAGAAAACACAAGGTCTCGGGGAGTGAATAGGACAGTAATTAATTATACATTCATTATCAAAGTCACAAACCTTGTGATGTGAGTTAAATGTGGAGCGAAGTGCTATACTCTTATGAATGCAATACATATGAAGGCTGAAAACACTTGATTGGAGTAGTTGGAGTGCTTCTTCACAATTGTTAAGGAACAGAAGAGGCTTTTGATATAAAAGCAACCAACTCAAATAAATAAAAAAATAAACCAATCCACTTCAAAAAGTTTCGCCGCTGAAGCACTGTATGTTGTTGAAATTGAAGAAAAATTTTTCTGGGATTTTCAGCGGAGTTATTATTACAAATGATGGAAATCATCGACTGATGGAAATGCAGAGTGGATGCTTGGTTTTGTTGGTCTCCACGAACCACGCATAAATCAGTCATCACTGCCGCCTCTTTCTTTCTAGCCGATTATGATGCTAATATCAGCACTCTAAACAAAGAAACAATCCCAATGACAGAAATGAGGGTCTACAAAAGACTGAGCGAGTGGTGGGATTGTGGCGGCTACAAGACTGTGAGGCAGAGGGTGAGGTCTGCACATAGGTTGCATCGGCCCGCTAATGCGACGCCTAAATTATGCACAATCCATTGTGCTGAAATTTCATAAACTGATGCATGAGCCCCCCCCCTGCACCCCCACCGCCCCCATCACCCACCCACCCCTGGCCCTTCCAACACAGGCCACAATTATTGATTGTTTATGTGGCTGCAAGGCTGCGGAGAGATAATTAGTCATATCCATGTGCTGAAATTAATTGACAGAGAGATGCGGGAGATAAAGAGACGGAACAAAGACAGCTTTTTGGCACTCGTTTCCATCTGACAGGGATAATTAGATATATGAAATTGAAATTTCTCACTGGGGGTCCCTTTGACAACACTGTTTCCCGTTTGGCTCCTCTCCCCCTTTTTTTTCCTTTTGTGTTTCCGCTTATGCTAATTTGAACCTTGTGTTTTCCGCTGACCGCTGAAAGCGCCGTGTTCCGCAGCTTCTTGATGACTTTGCCGCACAGAGACAGAGTGACCTGTCAGACTATTGATGACTTCCTTACCTGATATATGCATCTGTAAACTTTGTAAAGAAAGTGTCTTCATGACAGAATACAGCGTCTGTCCAATCAGGGGTTAACTTAAAAAGTGCTGACATCATTTGACCATTTTGTTTGGGTTGCAACTCCTGTTGTGTTTTGAATCTGCCGTTGTCTGTCAACATTCCGGAATTCAACGAATCATTACCTTTAAATATTATCGACCTCATAGAATAATTACCAAAGTCACAAAAGCAGGTTAGAAAGTTTGCCTTGTCATTTAATTCTTCCATGTTCCATGTTTGGACGACCTTGTCCTTATGTCCATAGGATTCTGTTGTTATTACTGTTTCAATTAAAATTCTTAGTAAATATAAAGTCAACAAATGATTCAGGATTTTTTGTACCCTAAAAGATCTGAAAAAAAAAGTGAGTGGCGATATGTTTATGAGACTGTTGGCAAAAATGCAGCCCTAAACCATAACGGAGCCTAAAGGTTGTAAAGTAAACAAAAATGAATATATATTTTTTTCCACTTTTCTTCAACTTCCCAGACATGCTGATTATTTAAACATATTTTTTTACACTTAGACATGTAATAAGTCAAGAAGATTTGCATCAAAGTCCATTATTTCACACATAAATGTTAAGCACCTTAATCTGAAAAAAAAAAAAATCATCTACCAAACACTTGTGTGATAATTTTGATTTAATAACAGATCATATTAATGTTGTGTGGCCATAAATCTGGACACCATTGACAGAGAAACTAGGATTTTTGCAGTGATTTGTGACTGTAATTTCTCAGCACTTAATGTCACATGAGCCGCCCTCACAGTATGATGGAGGGACATCAGATAAAAGAACATTTGTGGTTTGAGTGGAATTATGGGTTATGTCACCTTTCACCACAAAACAAGAAGAGGCCTCTCATGGATTTCCTCTCACATGAGAAACGACCGCTGTCATGTTTCTCACAACAGACAAAATGAAGAAACTGGCGCAGAGTAGTCTATGAAAATCGCTCTGGTCAAATCTCATGTATCTTTCTAAAATAATATTAGAAAATGTGATATTTCAAGGCATGGAAGTGAAAACTGGTTGTTTGGGAGAAGGAGATGGATCAGTGGAGTGGGTGTGTGGGGCGGTGCAGATATGAAGTGAACCGGAAAAGAACCTTGTGTCTAATGCTTGCCACATTCGCTCTTGAATGAAGGTCTAATTATCCATTGGTATTTGGTGCCAGCGTTCCCAGGTCCCAGCAGCCCGTGGGTCCGTGAAGGCACTGAGCGTCCAGAGCCAGATGCCTCCCAAACACTTGCAGGTACAGGCTGGTCTAATAGTCCTCCCACAAGGGAGGCAGATGAAAGAGCAGGAAACTGCTGCCAGAAGTCCTGAAAGGATTTATGCAAAGAGATGTAAGGATCTAGGGGTGAGGAAACCCACCTACACCTAAGTTATCTCCCTCTTTGTTTGCAGAATAGTGAACTGGGAATCTTTAATTGCACAGATTAATCTTTATGCCTATAATCGAGAGCGTAAATTACAGATAATGGTAACAGCATGATTGTAGTGAAGCTGAGACACCTGTGTGTTTTATTTATTTTAGTTGTTTTCACCTTAATGCTAATACATGGTAGAATTGGTCATCTTAAGGCCGGTAGTTTGGGGTTAGACTCCACCCTTCACCAGCCAACAGGCTACAACGGGTGCAACGGGTTTATGAGTCTCATCGACTGAGTCTGAATGAAATTTATTGTAAAACATAATGACACATGTGTCCTCTTTCCTCTGGCGTTGGGGCTTCTTCCTAAATGTCCAGGTTAAAAGAATCCAACTACACCAGAGGATTCAAACTTGTGGCCAGTGAGCCATTTGTGGCCCGTAAAACGATATTTTGCGGCCCCGACTGTGATGTGAAAGTTAAATTTATGATAATATTTTATAGATTTGTTCTCCATATTTTATGGTTCAATGTTGTATTGCACAGAATCTATGGGAAACAGATTTTTCTATTGAATTTTTTATTGAACTACACTGATAAGACCAAATATATATTGCCTTTACATCATTACAATATACTTTTTAAATGCATGATATGTGGTGGTGATAAAATGCAGGTAGTTGTATGATGCAATAACATTTTATTACTTATATTATCGGTTAATTTAAAAACAAAACACACATCTAATTAAACCTGCGTTCTGTAGCGAAGACCAGTGCTGAGATTTACTGATAGACCATGATTTTCCCCCCAAGCTTGGACATATTGTTGCACTTTATTCGTTTGTAGCAAGAAATTATTGTGAGAAAAAGTTACACTTTGCTCACTTGTATTCTTGTCCAAATTTTCCTCTTCAGAGTCGTATGCAAAAATCCAAGCATTCCCTCCTTTTGTCAGACTGGTGTGATGTCTTCATAGTGGGATAATTATCATTTATCTGGGTGGGAGTGAAACCCCATGAAAAAACCCAGTGGAGTGGGATGGGATGGGAATTCTGCCAATCAGGACATTTCCAGATCTGGATGAACAGGAATTCCCACAAGCTGGATAAACATGCCTTTCTCTAAACTCTACTGCTTTTTAGAAGATATAATGTCATTGTAACTAAATCAAAAGATTCTCACCATCATATGATTTTATGTTTTCTCACTAAAGTTCGATATCCCTGAGAAGATGCGTCTTTCTCGGAAGACTTTGACGTGACAGAAAAGTCTTTGTTTGCGATGCCTCCTATTTTTTTTTTGAAACATTTTCAGTTGAAGGCTCAAGTCGTTTCAGGGAGCACTGGTCTCTACCCTCGTAAATTATTTCAGCTTTGGAGTATCTTATGTGTGCAGTTGCGCAGCTGTTTCCCAGTGAGTTTACTTCAAATCTTCAGGTATGCGCTGTGGCATTTGTGGTTTCATACGTAATTGCTGTGAATCAGCTCTTTGTGCATTGCTCAAGTCATAAAACATGAGAGAAAGAAACATTGTTATGCTAGTGGGGCACCTTACTAAAACGCTCCAGTGACAGAAAATGAAAAGCTGTAATTCCTCCTGTGAAGTGAAGTCTGACTCGTCCAAGTAAAAGCACTTCCTATCCCTTTGTCCGCATCTGAAAGGGAATTAAAGAGGATGGGGTTAGATATGGCTGTTAATAAGAGCGCCCAGCCCTGACCAAATGAACGTCACACTGATTTAGACTCTGGCAGTTATATTAAAGTAGTAAAATTCACATTCTTTTCACTCGCCTTTCATAGATTAGGTGGTAAAATGTAAACTGTACCTTTTTTTCCTGGGACATGTCCAAGATACTGGCCCTGCTGTCATGGGCAACAACATATTTTACTTTAATTCAAGCTGATATAAAGGAGCAGGTTTGAGCAGCGTGTATTTAATGATGTATGACTATCAATAAACCATTCAGGGACAGTATTGTTCATATCAAACCCCGTGTCCAAATAAGTTGACAGGCATGTTGACGATGCTTCATTCAAATACCATTACTTGAAGTACTCAAAAACCGGCACGATCCAACACAATGATGCACCATAACGGCTTTTGGCTGCAACCAACAATGCATCACTGCAGCAAGGTGTTTCTCACATGGGTAGTTTATTGAAGAGGGTCAACAATGTCAGCAGTTTGGAGGAATTTTAACGTCAGGGAAAATGGTGAAGCATCAACAAAGGCTTAAAATGTCCTTTCTATCTATCTATCTGTCTGTCAGTCAGTCAGTCAGTCAGTCAGTCAGTCAGTCAGTCAGTCAGTCAGTCAGTCAGTCAGTCTGTCTGTCTATTGATATGTCTGTCTGTCTGTCTGTCTGTCTGTCTGTCTGTCGTTACGGACACATTCCTCACTGAACAAATTAGTAAACACGGTACAATTGTGTCCCCAGTTACGAGGTCGATGACAGGCAACGTTGGTCCGGTGTCACACATGACT
>JAFBJS010054923.1:31989-68523 GCA_016785265.1 Paraplagusia blochii | reverse complement strand
TTATCTTAAGGTTAAGGTTAGGGTGGCTAGCGTTTGGTTAGGATTGAACATCTGACTTGAAATATATAAGACCAGGGTTATGGTGAGGGCTAGGTTGAGGTTCAACATAAAAAACTTAAAAAATCATACTTGAATATGCCAAAAACAAACAAACAAAAAAAAACATCAAAGGCATAGTCGACATCAGAGGCAGACATTATCTTAAGGTTAGGGTTAGTGTTGGGGTTAGGGTTAGCTTCAGGTTCAACATCAAAGGCAAGGGTTAGGGTTGAACATCAAAGGCATTGCCAACAACAAAGGCAGACATTATCTTAAGGTTAAGGTTAGGGTTTGGGCTAGGGTTAGGTTAGGGTTGAACATCAAAGGCAATGCCAACATCAAAGGCCTAATTAACATCAAAGGCAGACATGATTTTAAGGTTAAGGTTAGGGTCTAGGCTAGGGTTAGGTTAGGGTTGAACATCAAAGGCAATGCCAACATCAAAGGCCTAGTTAACATCAAAGGCAGACATTATCTTAAAGATAGGGCTGGTGGTTAGGGTTAGGTGAGGGTTAAACATCAAAGGCAGACATTATCTTAAGGTTAAGGTTAGGGTGGCTAGCGTTTGGTTAGGATTGAACATCTGAATTGAAATATATAAGACCAGGGTTATGGTGAGGGCTAGGTTGAGGTTCAACATAAAAAACTTAAAAAATCATACTTGAATATGCCAAAAACAAACAAACAAAAAAAAACCATCAAAGGCATAGTCGACATCAGAGGCAGACATTATCTTAAGGTTAGGGTTAGTGTTGGGGTTAGGGTTAGCTTCAGGTTCAACATCAAAGGCAAGGGTTAGGGTTAGGGTTGAACATCAAAGGCATTGCCAACAACAAAGGCAGACATTATCTTAAGGTTAAGGTTAGGGTTTGGGCTAGAGTTAGGTTAGGGTTGAACATCAAAGGCAATGCCAACATCAAAGGCCTAGTTAACATCAAAGGCAGACATTATCTTAAAGATAGGGCTGGTGGTTAGGGTTAGGTGAGGGTTAAACATCAAAGGCAGACATTATCTTAAGGTTAAGGTTAGGGTTTGGGCTAGAGTTAGGTTAGGGTTGAACATCAAAGGCAATGCCAACATCAAAGGCCTAGTTAACATCAAAGGCAGACATGATTTTAAGGTTAAGGTTAGGGTCTAGGCTAGGGTTAGGTTAGGGTTGAACATAAAAGGCAATGCCAACATCAAAGGCCTAGTTAACATCAAAGGCAGACATTATCTTAAAGATAGGGCTGGTGGTTAGGGTTAGGTGAGGGTTAAACATCAAAGGCAGACATTATCTTAAGGTTAAGGTTAGGGTGGCTAGCAATAGGTTAGGATTGAACATCTTAATTGAAATATATAAGACCAGGGTTAGGGTTAGGGCTAGGTTGAGGTTCAACATAAAAAACTTTTAAAAAATTATACTTGAATATGCCAAAAACAAAAAAAAAACAAACATCAAAGGCTTAGTCAACATCAGAGGCAGACATTATCTTAAGGTTAGTGTTAGTGTTGGGGTTAGGGTTAGCTTCAGGTTCAACATCAAAGGCAAGGGTTAGGGTTAGGGTTGAACATCAAAGGCATTGCCAACAACAAAGGCAGACATTATCTTAAGGTTAAGGTTAGGGTTTGGGCTAGAGTTAGGTTAGGGTTGAACATCAAAGGCAATGCCAACATCAAAGGCCTAGTTAACATCAAAGGCAGACATTATCTTAAAGATAGGGCTGGTAGTTAGGGTTAAGTGAGGGTTAAACATCAAAGGCAATGTAACATAAAAGGTAATGCAACATCAAAGGCATGGCAAGACAAATGAAAAGCTCTCTAAAAGCACTAATCTACCTTCCAATCAGGATTTTGACATGAACATAACCATTTTTTTCTTAAATCTTTTTCTTAAAAACGCTTTAATGTCATGAGAAACATGCAAAAAATATTAATTTCCAAATTTTCCTCATAAGGTTTCCCATGTGACGTTGTTATTTTGGTGTGGCTGGATTCACTAAGGAGGAAACAGGAGGTTACACAGCATCCGTCTGTCGCCACACACTCTCTACACCGTCCAATGATTTTATTTTCCTGTTTGTGCACAACAGAAAATCAGAACATGTTGTCCACCGTCGAGCACGCGTCTATCCTGTCATCACATTTTTTTTTCTCTTTTTTTCTGGGCTTCACCAAACTGCTGTTCCCCCTGTGGAACAACCACCTCTCCCACCTCCACCTCCTCCTCCAGCTTTAGGAGGCCAAGAATCCAACCCTTCAGTCCTTTCCAGGACATCGTGACCCAATCACTGTTCCATCATCAGACAGGAAGTTGAACCTGGTGATGAACTAAAAACACACAGGAAGTAGATCTGGAGTTCCTGTTCTCTGTTTACAACATTCTTCAACATAGGTTGAGATCATGTGACCCCCAGCAGACACTACTGCGTGGGTGTGTTTGATTGTGTATTTGTGTCACACTTCAAACTCAACGATAGAGAACAAAATGTACGGCCATGTCGGACATGACAGATCTGGACCGTGAGGCTGTGTGTATGTGTGTGTTTGTTTGTGTGTGGACTAAAAAAAACACCCAGACACAATAAGCTTTTTTCAAGACAAACATCTATTAAAATAAATATGGAGAAACAGAACAGTAGCTTTTACAGCACAGGTGTCAAACTCAGGTCCGGGGGCCATCTAGGCCCCTAATGAAAACAACAACAATAAACTCAAAATAACGCAGAGTCATTAATACAAGATTCAAACTTTTTATACCGTTCTGGTAGCAGAAAGCTATAGGCTGTGTGCACTTGAGAAATCCTTGTTGTGCCTGTGCAGTTAATTTGGGTAGGAAGATTTTATAGGTAGGAAAATATTTCAGAAAACCAGAAACCACGACTGGTCTGTGAAAAAGGTACAAGACATTTAACTGGTTTGTGGCGATAAAAAGGTTGGGGAACACTGCACATACATTTGTTCTTTTGCTAGCTTGATGTCAGGGAAAACTCTACAGCTTTGTAAAGAAGGGAAAACATTAACAATATTTTTTCAATAAATATTGACATTGGCAGGGACTTTGTCACCTTGATGACACCTAGAACAAGATGTTACAGCAAAACTAGACAGAAACTCAAATACAAGTAGATCAGTGAACGCTGATCTTCATCAATCATGTCACCAAAATACAGCACATTGTACATTTACATTTTGTTCCCACATTTGTATCATTATTCTGCTGTTGACAAGCAAAGAATCAAGAACGATAGTCCTCAGTCGTAGGTAACGCTGAGACCTCAGACTAACCATTCCTGCGAATGTTTTACTGTCAGGGCAGTGGGTTTATAAACCCTGTCACTTTAATGTTACATGTCCCAGCGCGCTGTTCCCACTGAAATCAAACTACGGGCCAGAACGGGATGAGGACCGGAATGTGGGCTGAGGTGGTGGATGTGACATTTGGCCCAAACTACAGTCGACTCAATTCACAGTCTTTCATGATCTATTACTGACATCAAACTGTCTGAAGCCAAGACCTGAGTGTTTAATATTCAACCACTTGTCCTTTCTTGTCCCACGTCTCTGCAGGTCTCACTTCTCTACAGACCGCAACACAATAGAACTTCACAGACATCAGTGCAAACATGCGAGCTTCCAAAGTCAAGTTTACATCACTGAGCGTCGTTCATTACAGACAAAACGACACATTTTTGAACCGTCTCTACCTCAAAAGTTCACGTCATGATTTGTTCTGCTGAAGCATCAATCTGGTTCAGTGTCATCTCCACAAGGAAGATATTTCTTGTGTTTTCACTGAGTTGCATCTTACATATGGGCCCAGCTCAGTACTGCCCTCTACTGGCCAGGGATGCAAGCAGACTCCTGGTCAGAAAAAAAAAATATTTTCTTCAGGAAGTAGATCAGTCCAGAAACTGGTTTCAACAGGTTTCAACAAAAAAAAAATCTGAAATAAAATATATTCCATCAAAGCTGTTGAAATCCCGATCTTTCTGTTGGATCATGAATCCAAAGTCATTTCGTGTTTTTATTTCCCTTCTTTCCTGTCCTTTATGTTGGCGGTGGAAGGTGACAGTAGCCCGAGGGCTGAATAGTGCCAACATGAGGCCAAGAGGGGAAAGGTCCAGAGGTGTAGTCCAAAGGTTGGACTTTGCTGTTGGTCTCCTGGCTGGTGTCAGCCTGGACGTCGTCAGTCTTCTGCTCCTGCTCGGCCGTGGGCTGTGTGTGTGTGGCGGTGGACACCAGGTCCTGTGTGGACCTGAAGGTGATGGGGGTGGGCAGGAAGACGTAAACCCCCGTGTTAGGGGCGAGATTTGTGGGACACGGGGGGTGATCAGAGCCGGGTTTCATTTCTTTCTCCTTAGACTTGGCGTCCACTGACTCAGGACTGCAGGACATCCACTGGTCAGAGTGAGGAGGCTGTGGAAAAAAATTATAAAATAAAAATCAACAAAATGTCAGACATAACTTTGATTTTGCTTTATTTGTTTTTGTAAATGAGCCTCTTAAAAATTCATTAGTGTCCAGACGTTGTCTGTGAAGACGTATGGAGGACGTGTCAGAGGTGCTAACCTTCTCTGGAGGGGTGACAGAGTTTTCACGGCTCCAGAAGCCGTCATCTGGAATCTTCTTCTCGATGGACGTCAGAGTCCAGAGAGACGACTCGAAGGACGAGCTGCAGAGGAAAGAAACACTGTTTCTGCCGCTCATATAAAACACATCCATCCTGATGCTGTTGTTGTTGTGCTGCGTGTGAAGAGTCTTACTGTGAATACATGGTGTCAAACGCCAGTTCTTTGGTCAACGTGACGATCTCACCCTGCAGTGTGTGACTGGACGAGGCCTGAGACAAAGACAGAAAGACAGTTTAACGTAAGAAGCAGCTCCATAAAAATAAAAACCTGATCCTGATGCAGTTTTCACCTGGATCTCAGAGAGGATTTTGCTTTTTCCTGGGGAAGGAACTGAGTCCACCCACAGAACCAGTCTCCTGTTGACAAGACAGAACAGATTTTGACCTCATCTCACACAGACAACACCAAAAAAACTTCATAAATATGCAACAAACCCGAAATGCATTTTTTTGGCAGTGCACTTGACTTTGAATTTACAAAGTTTAATTATGAAGAACCCCCAGGGCCAAGGAGTGGGACCTGTCAGACTTGTGCAAATCATGGCCTTGGCCTTTGAATATGGCCTGACAAACTTTATATTAATCTTTTTTTTCTCTGAAATGCCTATATTTACCAAAAAGAGGGCATAAAAAAGCTAAAAAAAACATTTTGGTCTTTAAGCCTTTGTGCATTTAAGATTTCTCGTCAAACATTAGAACCCACTGAGAGCCGTGAGTCAAAACGTTGTCCAATGTCTGGTCCAAAATAGACCAGTGTTCCCCAACCTCTTTTGCAACCCGGACTGGTTAAGTTGTGGCAGATAACTTCTGTTGCTCTGAATTATTTTCCTACCTATAAAATCTTCCTACCTGAAGCACAACAGAGGTTTCCCAGCCTATAATTTTCTGCTACCAGACGGATATAAAAAGTTAAAATCTATCAATGACTCTGTGTCAATTTGAGTTTATTGTTGTTGTCTTCACTGAGAAAATATTAGTTGCAAACAAATATAGTTGCATTGTTAATGATGGATCCTTGTTAAGTGCATTAGTTGATATTTCCAAAAATATAGGACAAAAGGAAACATTATTTCTCTGAGGCCCGGCACCAATTCACCCACGGACTGGTACTGGTCCCCGGCCCAGTGATTGGGAACCACTGAGGGAGATGACAAATAATTTGGTGTGAGAAGTGGACATACCTTTTGCAGAGTGGAAAGGTGAATAGAGCGAAAAAGGCTGTGATCACGAGCACAGAGATGAGGACAGATACCAGCGTGGTGACGGACCAGGTGGCTGACCAGGTGGGGAGAGAGACAGGAGTTTTAATAATCAGATTTTCCTCACAAACACGTCAGGATTTGTTGGCCCAAGAATGAAAACATTTGGGAAACTGTAACAATGTAACTTACCTGCGTGTGTTGTCCACTCCACGGCATCGGTCCACTCAGACGGAGGACCCTCGTACCTGGAGCCGGACCCTGGTACGACCAGGGCTCTGACCTTAACCGTGTAGAGCTGGGATGGAATCAAAGAACCTGAATGCAGGAACAGGGACAGGGAACCTTCAGAGACGTTCACCAAGGTAGAAGATCCCTGTCAATGACATGTAGGAGTTTGGATCAGTTCAAGTTCTTCCTCTGAACTGAAGGATGTATCTGTGTCTCAGTGGTTCATCACTGATCCTCACCTGCTGCTGTGAGTTGGACAAACAGAGCTGGTAGAAGAGTCTGATCTTGGAGGCTGTGCTGGGTTCAGTCCATTCAATGATCCAGCCTTTGTGTTTCTCCTTCACCCTAAGCTGCTGTGGAGACTTTGGACGAACTGGAGATGGAAATATTATTTACCGCACATAGAACATTTTACCGCTTACATAGAACTTTTTCTGAAAATTTACATTTATGATTTGAAAATATCTATCTAAACCCTAATGAATCAGAATTTAAAATATACAGACTTACAGCATTTTTCTCACTTTCTGGTAAATAAATTTACTTTATTTACAACACGAAATACGTTTTTTAGACACAAACAAATACGTAACTGTGTGACCAATTAACACTAAAATATTAGGGCTCTTAACCCTTCTAGCCCCAAACTTTTTTGCACCACAGACTGGCTAAATATCGCGTACTACATCCATGGACTGGTCGTTAAGTTGTGGCAGATGAATACCCCTTAATATATTTAAATTTCTGGTGTTCTGAAGTATTTTCCTACCTATAAAATCTTCCTACCTGAACTAACTGTGCATGGGCACAACAAGGATTTGTAAAGCCTATAATTTTCTCCTACCAGACCGGTATAAAACATTAGAATCTTGTATCAATGACTCTGCGTCATTTTGAGTTTATTGTTGTTGTCTTCACTGAGAAAATATTTCCTAATCAAATATAGTTGCATTAATGATGATGGAATCCTAGCCATTCTATTGGTCAGTTTTTTTGTTGCTATGGGTATGGATCAAGTGGAAGTAATAGACAGATGGGGACAAAAGGAAACATTATTTCTATGGGTTAATTTGCCTTTGGTAATACAGTCATCGGCGCAGTAGTGTCTCTCCAACGCTAGATGGAGACAGAAAAACACCAGACAGCTGTGCAGGCTCGTCTGCTGCAGTGGTATTCTTTATTCTCCAGGCTTGTCTGTCTCCTTCTCCCTGGTCTCTGGTCTCCTGACTACTCACTGTGTTGGTGGGCCTTGAAGGTCTTGGCCGTGTGCGTCGGCTGAAGCTCCAGCAGCAGCTGTGCAGGGTCGCGTGCAGACAGTGAGCAGCTGTACTTTACTGAGTCGCTCTGATCAGCAGTGACTGCGGGGGTGGAGCAGCAGCTCTCAGGTCTGGAAGGATGATTTTTTTTTTTTTATAAGAAATAAACTGTAATACAGCCGCTGGACTTTCATTCAGACAGAAACAGCTGGTGTTGAAGGATTAGCTTGTGACTTACGCTGCTGTCTGGTTGTGTCGACAGAGCAGCTGGTAGGTGATGAAGGTGGCGCTCTCTCTGCTGACCTCCCAGCTGCAGGTCACCTCCATCTCTGTGACCAACACACAGTGTAACCTGGGTAACTGGCCTGGATCTACAGTCCAAGAAAAAAGAGAGTCAGAAAATAATCCACAGGATTTGGAACAAACACCAAACCCAACTGTTTGTTTTCTATGACTCACCTTCTTTATTCTTCCAGGTCACCGCTGGACTCCAGTCACTCCACTGACCAACGCTGATCTTCATCCTCACCCTGGCTTCGTACCAGTGACCTGGAAGCAGCATCTGTCTTGATAGTTTTACCTCAGTATTTCTGACGTCTTCGGTCTGTTGTGAGAAATAAAAGAAGAGATTTTCAGGTGTTGCCACAGCGAGTCAACATTTTCCATGTCCCCATGTCCTCTGGTTCTTCTACTCTGACTCCAACTACCTCTATGTCCTCCCTCACTGCATCCATCAATCTCCTCTTTGTCTCCTACCTGGTAGCTCGATCTCTAGGATCATTCGTCTACCAATGTAACCACTGTCCCTCCTCTGAACATGTCCAAACCATCTCGAACTGTCTTCTCTAGCTTTTTCTCCAAACCTGTGTTGTCCCTCTAATGTCCCTCATTCCTGTTCCTGTCCATCCTTGTCTCTCCTAAAGAGAATCTCAGCATCTTTAACTCCTCCACCTCCAGCTCTGTCTCCTGTCTTCTATCTTATTTCTTATTTCTAGTGTCTCTAATCTGTCCATCACCGCTGGACTCACCATTGTCCTGTAAACCTTTCCCTTCACCTTAGCTCTTCTACTCTCTTCTATTACAAATCACTTCTGAAATGCAACTTTCTATGAGTTTTCTAAAAAGCAGTGGAGTTTAAAGCTATTATCAGCCATAGGTAATGACAACACTCTCCACGACCAACACCCAAATCCCACTGCACCAGCCTTCCTGTGAATGTGAGGTAATAGTTATACTCACAGTCCAGTTGTCTTGTTTGACAGATCTGTAGCTGAGCTGGTAGCTGAGACTCTTCCTCAGGATGGAGGAGGAAGAGGAAGAGGAGTAAGGACTGGACCAGGTCAGGTATCGGTCTCCATCACCTGGATCATGACTGGACAGATTCACTGGTGGATGGGCTTTCACTGTTCCAAAAAACAAACATCATACGTGTGTGATGTGAGTGACGAGAGTTCGGTGACTCAGTGTCCAAACCTGTGGACTCACAGTTCTGAGACAGAGACACAGGCCTGTGTCTGACGGAGGAGCAGAAACTCTGCATCTCCTCGTTCAGGAAGAAGACGGTGTGTGTGATGCCGATGGAAAATGAACCAGTTTGGTATCTGCACTGTTCAAAGTCACCATCATCTGCAGCCTGATACTGGACACACAGCTCGCTGTAAGGACACAACGTTTGGTGTTTAAACTTTAAAAAATAAAACTTTTCTTCTTCTTTACTCTGCTCTTATTGATCTAACCTGTTCTTCTCAGTCCTGAAGTGGAGCTGCAGTGGAGCACCTCCTTCTTTTCTCCATCTACAGTGGACATGGGACTCGTAGTCGTTATGACACTGCAAAGAGTCCAGGACTAGAGACGCTGGTGGAGAAAATTGGATTTTTAAAATTCTAGACTGAAGAGCTTTTTTATCTTCTTCTAACCTTCAAGTGACTATATGATGTACAAAACATGTAGTCGATCAAAAACAGGAGAGTTTTTGATTGGACGACAAAGGCAATCACTCAAGGACACCAGCAGTATTTGTTGGATTAAAGTTTCCAAGAGAACAGAAGAGGAGAAGTGGCAGTCAAAAATGTGAGCACGGTGTTTCATTACATATTAAACCTGCCCAGGTTTAAAGCAGACTTTAAAGTGAAGACTGCGTCCTTCACAGTCTGATGCCTTCATACCTCCGGCTCACATAGACTTGTACACAATAATTAGTCAGACCGAGAACACGGACAAGAACATTGACAACATTTACTCCAGGAACCTACTGTTCATTGAGCTGCTGCTCTCGTGAATGTGGCACAGATTTGCAGCGTAGTAGAGATCCAGAAAGAGGAGCATCGACCAGAGCCCAACCCAGAAAAGAGACATGATATCGGGCTGAAGAAATGATGCCTCTCTGAGAAACTCTCTTCATAAGGGAGAGGAGGGGGGGAGTGTGGCGGGAGAGATGAGAGTAAATTTACCAGAAATAACGAAAACATTAGTCACGACAGCAGCAGTGACCACTTCTGCTTTGAGTGTTGTGGGATGTCACCACACATCCGTCTGTCTCTTATCATTCTCTCTCACATGTTTGTTGCCCTGATAAAAAAAAATAAAAAAAAAAAAAACTACACAAACTGTCCCTAGTGGTGGAACACATAAACATCCAATCATTTTCTAACTCCATTTCAAACTAGGCAGCCAAAGACCCACAACTGAAGGAAGGAAACATTTCCTAATATCGTGGTTATTGTGAAAACATCATCAACCACTGATAAAAACATTCGTTAAAACAATAAATGTCTGATGGCAATTTTGTGTGTTCATCTGAAGAAACCACTGTGTTCTACTTGTAATCTAGATTAATAAAGTGAGCTGCAATGCTGCCATCTAGTGATTTTCCCTTTAACATACAGCTGCGTATCCCCAAAACAATCTTTAGAGCACACATCATTTAGAAAAACCCAAACATTTTGAATTTTCTTTTACTGGAGCAGGAAAAGAATGTTACTGATATTAAATAATTATGCTAACTAACATCTAACATCCCTGGCACTGATAGTACAGAAAAATAACTACATATGACAAAAGACTGATAAACACACACAAAAAAAAAACAATGGAACTTTGATTGTTTTATCTCCAACAATCCTAAATTATTTGTTGTCTCTATCTTTTTAAAATCAAATAAAAATGTATCAAAAGAAACAAAAGTGAAGAATTATGTAGTTTGGAAACAGAGTAGAAAAGTGGTGCAAAAATGCAAAGAAAGGGGGATTTTGAGCCTGGTTCTGTTCACGGTGCGTGAGGGAAACCCCCTCTAGTGGAACAGGTGAGAGCCCAATTACCCTCTCACTCAGTGTGTTGTTTCATGTGGTGCAGCGCAAATCAGCGGCAGAGCACAGTGATCTCTGTGTGACAGCTCAGTGCCAGGTCGGAGCGGAATCGAACCTCATTACACACATTACATATTCTAAAAACTCAGAAAATTCTACCGTATGGCATTGTACTGTATGTATATATACATATATATTATGTACAGTATATAGTGCATGCATATTCTAACCCCATCATATGAATGTTACAAATAGATGCTGGTGTGAAACTTATAAAAAATAATTCTTGTTGTTTCATTTTTCCTTCTATATATATATATATACATATATATATACTGATTTCTTCTATGGTTATACAAATTTGATAAGACGTCTCCAGGTAGACAGACTCACCCGCATCTGTTGGTCTTTCTGTCTTATCTTCTCGTCAGTCTCCTCTTTGTCAACACTGTTGAGAACCTGTGGGTGTTTCCTGCCCTCAGAGCTCAGTTTCCTCTTTCTGTCCACTGTAAAATGAAGTTAATGATGAGATTTGTGCTTCAATCAGCTGTTTTCCTATAAGTCAGCATCACTTCTTCATCCAAGTGTTAGTCGTACTGATCGACACATGAAACAGACTGCCATATCTTCATAATACAAATAAAATGAGTCTTTAATTGCTATGTATATAAATTCTATTACATTTTTACTGAACAGTTATATTAGAAAAAACACTAACCTTTTACTAACTTTAACCCTAAAAGCTGTGTTGGTTTTTTACAAAGTCAAAGGTGAAGAAACCAAACAACAAACAACAGAAAAAGTTTCAATTCTTCATTCATGGACTGTGTGAAGCTGAGATACTGACAGATAATGGTCAGACTGTACAGTGGTGCAGATACTAAGGTAGCAGCACGAACCACAATGTGGCAACAGTAATAGTAACAGTGGTTGATCTACGGGTGATAAGGAAGGAAGTCACCGTCAGATGTTTAAGGAAAGATGGTCAGATTTCCTTCCTTAAGACAATATTTATTATTGTATCATATCAAACCTTAAATATATATTTTTATTCCTTTGGCTAAAAGTGATTTCAAACACAACCACAGAAACTCAAATGAGAAGTTGGTGGAATTAACATTTCCTCAATGTGAAACATTTCCAGCAAATTCTTTTCACTTTCGCAATTTCTGTCAAAGTTCAGGGCTGAGTCACATTGATGCAGTTTCATTTTCTTTAAACCTGTGGTTGAATCACATGGCATCAGAACATCAGCCATTTTAATTTTAATGGCACAGTTTCTGACAAAAACAACACTAGGTGATGTCATTGCAAGACATAACTGCTATTTCATCAGAATAAAAGATAATTCTATGTCCATAAACTGCAGCTTACAGAGCAAAACTTATTTTCATGTCAAAGTTCCTGCTTCATATTAATCTAAATTTACTTTTTCAGCCTTTCTTTTTGACCTGGTCCTCAGTAAACGGTTAATACTGTCGTATTATATTTAAAAATAAAATAAAATCATATTTTACTCTTGACGGCGACCAGACAGAAATATTTTTTTCCGTAAAACATTAAACTTCCTTTTTTTAATTTCAAAGAATGAGGAACCTGATCTATAACTTGATCAAATTTACATTTTAGAGCCTTGAGAAACATTGGGTGTGCATAAGTTGTTGTGTTTAGTCTTTAGTGCTAACACATTAGCCCCGACAGATAACTTTATTTACATTTACACAGAAATATTACAGAAACGTTGGCGTAATTTGTCCCAAAGTCTCTCGGTTAGAAAAAGTAAAATATTATCATTTTTAATCGTTAACTTTGACTCTGACCTGGATTGGAGTAAGAATTTTCCTCGGCATGTTATTAGTTAAAATACAGAACGTTCCATAAACGCCACACGGAACATTCTGGACTTTTCAGCCATAATATTCCGGCCTCATTTTCGCCATCTAGAGGCTAGAAATAAAACAGCACTGGGATCAAAGTTACAGAACAAGAGCACTGTATTTAGGTTGAGGATTTTATTAAACCTAATTTAATTATTTTAAATCATATTTTTACAAATAATTTAAATAGAATAAATTTATATTTCCTTAAAATTTTATTTAAAAAAAATTATTAAATTATTTTTGCTCTCTACCCCATGAAACAGAAGTTCTTTTCTTCCAACTTTTCCATGCATAATGTTAGTCATATATAAAAGTCTGAGTTGAACCTGAAAATGCTTTTCATCACCTTCACTTCTTTGTATATGAAAAATGAGAAAAAGTGAGTCACGCTCATTTTTGTAATTCTTGCCGCTCCTTTTCTTTATGCATTGGAAAGCGACAAAAAAGTGCTTTTTTTTTTCTAAAAATAGCTCGTTGTTGAATCAGGCACATTTTTGAAAAGTCTTTTATTTGACCTTGGTACATTTTATTTCACATAAAGCCTGATTGGAGTGTTGTTCATTCTTCATTCAGCAGTAACCTCAGAAATTAGTTGATTTTGTTTTCTAAGAAATTTAATTATTTACTGACTGAATCTCATCAGCACCAGAAACAAACAAGAGAACAGTAAACGGACTGTTTGAGTTCCGCAGATAAGACACGTCGGGAGAAAAGATTGTCCCCAGCTTCCTGTCTCAGAGGATAAATGATAAAATCTCTGCTCTGTTTATGGTGCCAGTAAAATATGAAGTGAACAAAAAGCAAAACAAATGTGATTATAGAAAGATGGAAATAATTACCATTGATAAAAGGCCTGATCTGAGTGAATGGAACGGCTCTGGGGCCGATGACCTGCAGTGAAGAAGGAAAAGTGTGATAATGGAATCAATGGGAGAGAATGAGAAAGGAGGAGGTGGAGGAGGAGGAGGAGGAGGAGGAACAGAAGGTGGAGACTCCATTAAAGGCCACTTTATCAGAGTGGGGCATTTATGATATGGATTAGAGTAACTTCCAACAGACAGAAGACAGGAGACAAAGCTGGAGGTGGAGGAGTTAAAGATGCTGAGGTTCTTTTTAGGAGAGACAAGGATGGACAGGATCAGGAATGAGGTGATTAGAGGGACAACACAGACAGGAAGGTTTGGAGAAAAAGCTAGAGAAGACAGATTGAGATGGTTTGGACATGTTCAGAGGAGGGACAGTGGATACATTGGTAGAAGGATGATCCTGGAGATGGAGCTACCAGGTAGGAGACAAAGAGGAGATTGATGGATGCAGTGAAGGAGGACATGGAGGTAATTGGAGTCAGAGGAGAAGATACACAGGACAGGGGAGATGGAAATTGTTGACTCGCTGTGGCAACCGCTGAGACAAGGAAAGGAAAAGAAGAAGCAGAAGATTGAGTGACCCTGTACGGGTCAGCTGAGACACTTGTGATATTTTTAAGGACGGGTCAACAGTTCCAACGTTCCACATGACCCACTGCTGTTCTCTCTTCCCTTTTTCTACTTGTGGTCATTGTTTTATAAACTCCAATCAACTTTCACTTTTATTCCTGTCATATAATCCTGTCTTTTGCTTTTTCCGTCCTTGCGTCACCGCAAATGAAGTTATTGCCTCTATGAAACAGGCATCAAGTAACACACTTACCACTGACATGCTAAGATGCTTTGTTAGCTCCCATGGGCCAAAGAAGATGAGTTATCTGGTCACATTTGCCCCGCGGGCCTTAAGTTGGACACATATGGATTAGACTGATTCTTTATGGAAGGAAGGATTTTTTGTTTCTTTCTTTAAAGTGAAAATAATTGTGTCCAAACCAATCAGTCAGTGAACTATAAAAACACTGTTTCTATTGTTTCATCTTTGACAGGTTCAATCCTCCTCACCCTTCACCTCACCCTCCTCACTCATCCATATCAGTTCTTCCATCCATCCATCACGTTCTCCCCTGTCTCTTCGTCCTCCTCCTTCCAACTTTCCTCTCCTTCCCTCCCTGCAGTCCCTCCACCTCCTCCGTACTCCCCCCTCCTATCCCGATCCGGTGCAGCCTCGCCATCTCCCTCCCTCTCCCTTCATCTCTCCCTCTCTCTTTCTCCCCTTCATCTCACCTCCAGCCAGCCTGTTCTCTCTCCTCCTCCTCCGTCTTCTCCTCCTCCTCCTCCTCTACCTTCTCCTTCTGAATCACACAGCCTGCCTGCTTCTTTCCACTTTGTCTTTTCCCTCTTTCTGTCTCTCTTCTTCTGACTCCCATTCTTCTTCTGTCTCTCTCTCTGTCTCTGCCGTCTGTCCTCCTCTCCTCTTCAGCTCCAGGAGCTCAGAGGTTCAAGGCTCTTCATCCCTTCACTGAGGATCCAGTAGCACCTGGGACAGAGATTCTCCCACTGGAGGTAAATGTTTCCCTCTGTGTTTTCTGTGTCTGTGTGTTTGCGCTGGTCATCCACCTCTGCTGTCAGAGGGACGCTGTCCTGGTATTTCAGAGTGAAAATAACTGTAGAAACAGGCGGAACACTGAGCAGTGGACAGGCTGCTGGTGATGAGTCAGTGAAAAAGTGCAAAGAAGAAAGAGAAAAAAAAGCTGTTCTGATGCAGCGCTGCAGAATTGACTAAAATGACAAAAAGAGGAAGAAATGAAAAAAGACAGGGGACAAACAAAAAAGAACATGAGCAAGAAAGTGTGAGAGAAGAAGAAGGAGAAAGAATTTCTGCCCCTGTCTTCTCCTCCTCTTCTCTCCCGTAGAAATCCCATTCACAAACAGGACCTGGAGACAGGAGCTGGTGATTGGTTCATGTTCCTGTGTGTGTTTGAAAGCTTCATTATGTGAGAGTGTGTGTGTGTGTGTGAGAGGACGAGACAGAGATGTGGCGGGACGTGAACATCCTGTGTTTGACGCTGTGCTCTGGAACGTTGTTCAGATCTCACAGTATTGCAGAAGTGATGCCAGAGGTTCTTAGAAATTTTGCAAAGCAGAACGTCACCGTTCCGACCATGTGGTCGCAGGCTGATCTGTGAGTGGTGACTTTGCACCACACTTCAGTTCCTTTTATTTAACTCTTTCCTTGTCATTGCGTCATTCTCTGCTGCTTCAGATTGTCATCCGTCTCCTGTCGGCGTCACAATCTCACTGACGTTAACCCCGTCAGGTACCAGCCCGGACAACCAACCAGGAGGAAGTGCAAATACATTAAATGTAATAATAATAATTGAGTAAAAAACAGAGGAAACATTTGGGTGAAGAAAGAGAAAAAGTAACAATCAGGCATTTTTCGGTGGTAAGAAATCTTGCTTCCTGATTGGGCATAATAATGAAAAAAAAAGAAAAAAAGAAAAAATACATATAAATTATTAAGGATGGAAACTGCTGCTTAATGCGCATGAACAATGATAAATCAGAAAAGTCAGGTTTAGACGATTTAGACGTAGTTTTCTAAATAAATGTAACGGATTAACACTTAAACTGATTAGCGACATCGTCATGGATGATGATGGATAAATGGGAGAGGCATCTTGGCCAGCCTGCAGTCCAGATCTGTCTGGAAATTTTCTGGCAGAAAATCCAACTGTGATTCACATTTGATTGGTTAAAAATAAAGAATTCTTAATTATTCGTCTAAATTAATTTTCTTTTTTTTCAATTATTTTGGTCAAACCCCAATTTTTTGCAGCTTCAACCACAGACAGACTACAGACCTGCCAGAGAATTTCCCGAACCCAGTATAACGTCAACCATGAAGTTCATCGGACATGAAAGTCAGGCCAGATGTATGATAAAACATCTCCAGATTTCATGGGAATCCAGTGATTTCACAAAGCCAGGGCTCAGTGGAGCGTGTAATACTCAGGTCTGATAGAAGACTCCCGTGGGGGGAGAGAGTGCGCCGCACACAGTGGCTGGCGTGGCGTAAAAAAACCCAAGAGGAAGAGGCCATAAAGAGTCCTAACAGCAAGACCATTATTTTATTGATTGGTTCTGACTATATTGGATCTAAATGTTCTAATTAAGGGCTTGGACGAACTGCTGGTTTGATGTTTGCTCTGAGGAGACTCTGGTGACCTCTCATCCAGAGATGAAGAAGGGAAAAAAGCCGTGAGCATCGCTGCGGCGGCGTTCATCCTTCCACCTCACTGCAGCCATACAAAATAATGGGTTATTACGGAGTTATTGTTGAGGAGAAGAAACACAGCTTTTCTACCTCAGGGCTGAGGTCTAACAACAGCAGGATGTCCAGATTATTGCTCTTGGTTTCATAACAAATTAGAAAAGCGTGAACCTCCGCACCAAAGTCCTACTAAAGACAGATTGGATGCATTTTCATTTTTTTTTTTTAATGACACCCTGCTCTCGACTGAAGCTCTCCTGCACCTGCAGTGACACACCACTAGGGGCGTTTGTCTGCTTCTATGTATGGATACCAGAAAAAAGACAGAATTAAATAAAAATTGAGTCAATGCAGGAGGAAAGCTGCCAAACCAACAGAAAGTGACACCTTTTAATAGATAAAACAATTCATTTATAATCAAATGATTTACTAAAAAGGGTTTTTAATGAATTTTTGCGAAGAAACATATCAGTGTCAGTAGATATTGCAATAGAAAATCAAGTTTGTGGACCACATTGGCAAAAGTAAATGTTAAATATTTTTACTTTTCTCCTTTTCATCGAATCAAGAATCGTTTGTTTGTGGTTCAGCTCACTCTGCCCCCTCCTGGTGAGCACAGGGACTGGTAGAAAATGACACAATTAACCTTAGCTTTGCAAAGAGCGTTATTCCTGTCAGTTAGTGCAGTTAGACATTTACCTTTTGGGTTGAAGACAGGTAAACGCAGGCGGCCGTCCACTGGTTTAGTAGTTTCTGTTATTTCTTCATCAGCCATAATCTGCTCTTTGACGTTCCTACAGCGTCTCCTCTGAGGAGACAGTCTGGATAATTAAAACAGTGTTACGAGAACTTGCTGCAAATTTGCATTCGTGCCTAATCAAACAAATCAGAGCGCCGAGGGAGTGGCAGCCGTCGTTATTGATAAATTCCTTTATTAAGATATATTCAAATGTCTGATGTTGTCTCTGCGTCTAAGACTGAGGACGGATGTTGGACGTGGAGTTTAGAGCAGACTACAAATGCAGGTGTGAGGCTAGCACTAGTCAGTGTGTGTGTGTGTGTCTGCTACATGTGGATCGTCCCGCTAATATGATATTATGACTGTGAAGTGAATCTATTCAAGCATCAAATCCTGCTGTGCAGCTAATATTGGAATAAGTAATGACATTGTCGCAGCCTGCAGTGGTCGGTCAAACAGCGCTCACCTGACCCTGTGTGTGTGTGTGTGTGTGTGTGTTACACACATACCCGGTGAAGGAGAAAGTCTCAGGTGTTTCAGTTCCCGTTGCTAATCTGTAATAATAATATCACAGGGATTCCAAAGTCTCTGGTTTGGTTTTCGTGTCGTTCTTTCTCTCTGTCCTCCGGTCCATGCAGCAACAGATGTGAGGTAATGATGCAAAAACATGCAATCGTGAGCGCGGAGATGTGTGTCGGCCCGTACCACCAGGTCTGGGCCGTCTTACAGTCTACAGCAGGGATGGACAAACTAAGGCCCGGGGGCCAGATGCAGCCATCCTTGTCCAAATGAAATAATTTATCTACATTATAATCATACTTCTGTCTTTTCCCTGCAGTGCCTGCGTTTCCCCAGTAGATGACATCATAAAGGCTATTAAAAATTTAGCATTTTTGGGTTTTATACTTGACTTTAAGATGCCTTTTATCTTAGTTCAAACAAACGTTCCATCTCTATGCTCTTGACTCGGTCCTTGTGTCCAATTTAAGGATAAATTGTGGCCTGCAGGTCAAAAAGTTTGCTCGTCCCAGGTCTAAAGTCTTCGTTTTAACACTGTCTTACAGTGGGAAAACTAAGGCCCGGGGGCCTGATGTGGCCCACTGGGCTCTGTAATTGGGCCTGGGTAACTCGTCTAGATGATATAATTGATTTGTATTGTGGACATACTTCTGCCTTTTCCTTGCAATGCAAGCATTTCCCTGTAGATGGCACTCTATGCATGACTTTTAGCGTCATTTATCCTAGTTTACACAAACCCCGCCCCCATGTTTTATTGGCCCAAACCTGTTTGTCCTAATGCACTGTATCTCTGTCTTACATGACTTGGTTGTGCTCACTTGCTAACTGATATCCGATATACCGTTTGAAAAAAATTCCAATTCCGCTACCAACTGGTACAAGCTTGCTAATAATAATTTATCAATGTTTATAAACCACTGACTTTGCATGAGAAATGCTGCCATCTAGTGACTTTCACTTTAACATGCAGCCATTCATCCCCAAACTATTTTAAGGGCACACATCTACCTAGGCATGACATTATCAGGTTTATCGTAGGAAAAACATACAGATTCTTACAGATATTTCGTTACATGCTAATATCAGGTCGATAATATCGGACTTCCCTAAAGTCCAATGAGTCAAAAGACTTGATTTCAGTTTCCTTTCACCTTTGAGTTTTTACGACAGCACTTTTAACCACAGCCGTGCGGAATGTGACCGGTTTTTAATGTTCTTGGAGCGCAGTACTTTTCAGCACCTCCGGGGAAAACCTGGGTCCAGAGGTTGTTAGAGCGCCTTCAGATGTGTGAGTATTTCAGAGGAGGCCGATCAGCTGATACTAACTTTAGACCCACCCAGGTTTGGAGGCCCGTGCAACAGGAGTCAACCCAGATCCAATTAGGAAACAATGACCTCTTAAATGAGATCATTAACGGAACCGTGGTCAAGTGGGACCACGGATGGAGGGAGAGACAGAGAGACAGAGAGACAGACTGGGTTCTACATTTAGAATCTGGACTTTTTTATAGTAAAAAGAAATTCATGATCAGAAGGATGACGATGTGACCTGTTTTGTCGAAGCTTCAAAGTCCGATTAATAATAGTTCTCCACTGACCTCCAGACACAGATTGGCGTCAGTTGCTGAGTCTGTTTGTTGGAGTGGGACACATGACCATGTTTGTCTCACTGCGAAGTCGCTGAGCAAAGAATCAAATGACAACCTGACTGTGGATGAGTCAGCAAGACAGGTCTGAAGGTAAGACTAACTGTACGCAGAACAAGAGAGTGGAGAACGGACTCAGAGAAGGACAAAGGGTGGAGGCTGCGGTTTTTATATTGTATTAGTTTAAAAGTTTAGGGCTGCAGTGGTGGCCCAGTGGTTAAGGAAGCAACTTGGGTTCAAAAGGCTTCAGGTTCGAGTCCAAAAGTTTCCAGGTTGCCACTAAGGTGCTGGACGTCTCATTCTACGTATCAAATATCATCCCTCTTTGTCTTTATCTGAGAGGTGCTATGCTCAGAGCAACTCACTGGCAACCTGGCAGTAGGTGGATTCGAACCTGAAGCCTTGCAGACAAATCCAATCATGAAATTGAAAGATTTCTTTCACCTCCTGTGGTCTTGTCTCTTTTTAGGACGGTTATTCATCTTTTTGCATCTCCCCCTGTCCTCTGTATCTTCTACTTTGACTCCAACAACATCCATGTCCTCCCTCACTGCATCCATCAATCTCATTCTTCTACCAATGTATCCACTGTCCCTCCTCTAGACATGTCCAAACCATCTCAGTCTGTCTTCTCTAGCTTTTTCTCCAAACCTTTCTGTCTGTGTTGTACCTCTAATGTCCCTCATTCCTGATCCTGTCCATCCTTGTCTCTCCTAAAGAGAACCTCAGCAACATCTTTAACTCCTCCACCTCCAGCTGTGATGGTGAAGGAGAAGTTCAGAACAGAACACCGTGTTCTAAACTATGTAGAACCAGTAAAGTTCTTTCAACCATGAACCACGATACAACTTGTCTTTCACAGCAGCAGCAGCTGTGACAGAACATCAGTGTGAAACTGACGGGGAAACAAACATCACTACTGTAGCCAGGGACAGTGAAGACAACAGTACTTTGCAAAGTACTAATAGTGAGTAATTCTGACAGAATGGGAAACAAAAAGTATTTTTAGGGGAAGTCGCCTCCAATGTCATGATGTATAGAACCTACAGACATTATACTGGATCATCCAACGTACAGAGGACTGGAGGTGAAGACGCAGTTTTAGAATAATGATGTCGCCCCCTGGTGTGCGGCGTTGATCCAGTATATAAGCTACACAGTAATGTCTTTCAGGGTTTGACTTTTCGTTGCGCGAACAAATATATTCTGTCCAAACCTGACGTCCACTTCCAAACCGTCCACTTCCAGTGTCCACTGCTCTCTTCTCATCACTTCAACAGACTAATGACCCGTTACTGCTGCTGCTGTTACTGCTGCTGCTGTTACTGCTGCTGCTGCTATACTACTGCTGATGCTACTGCTGCTGGAGCTACTCCTTTTTCTGTACCAACTGCTCATGCTGATGCTGTTGCTGCTGCTGCTATTACTTTTGCTGTTGCTTCTGCTGCTGCTACAACTATTTTTGCTGCTGCTGTTACTGCTGCCGCTACACTGCTGCTGCTGCTGCTGCTACTGCTGCTAGTGCAACTCCTTTTTCTGTACCTACTGCTCCCGCTGCTCCTGCTGATGCAATTACTGTTGCTATTGCTGCTGTTTTTTTTTTTTTTTACAGTTTCTGCTACTTCTGCTGCTGTTATTACTGTTGCTGCTGCTGCTATTGCTGCTGCTACTGTTGCTGCTGCTCTTCAAGTTACTGTTCCTGCTGTTACTACTGTTACTGATGTTCTTGGAGCGCAGTACTACTGAACTACTGCTGGTTCACTTCTGCTGCTACTGCTATTATTGCTGCCGCTACTGTTGCGTCTGTCACTACTGCTGCTAACCCCCCACTGCTGCTGCTGCTACTACTAATGCTATTGTTGCCGCTGCCACTTCTACTGCTGCTGCAGCCGCTGCTGCTCCGTGTGAGTTTTCTGCAGCAAGGTCAGTGAGAACCAGCCGTCCCATCTCAGGCCGTCTCTCAGCAGCAGATCTGCTGTCAGTGGAACGACAACATCAGCTGTTGTCAGAGCGGAGCAGGCGTCACTCCCACGGTCAGAGAACACACACTGGCACAGACTGGCACCGGTGTGTGTGTGTCTGTGTGTGTGATAACTACCAGCTCCTCACCCAGCAGGCAGCAGCTCTCCTCTGGGGTTATTGATGACTGCTGGAGTTGTGAAAGTCTGCAACTGCACGAAACGCATCATCAACCGACCGTGAGGATCCACCGCCGATTCTAAATTTAGAGCTAAACAACCAGGCGGCGTGCAGAGAAGTCATGTGTCCCCACAAATACACAAACACACGGTGATCAAGCGTGACGGCCTTAATATTAACGGCTGATTTTTTTTTTCTATCTGGAGTAAAGGCCTCATGAAAAGCAACAATTCATTTTTTTTTTTATTTTCACATGTGTGTTTTGCAGATTTGGGGTCAAACCCTCGTCCCTTAAGAGACGCTAATTTGACAATAATGTAGGTGAATGCCCCCAAACAACCTCAGATCTAATGAGTCCACGCTGTCTCCCTAAATGTGGCTTTAACATTCTGTCCTCACCCGCCCTTCTCCTCCTCCTCCTCCTCCTCCCACAACATGGACTGAATACAAATCCTGACGATGTTACCTTTTGTTATGCAGGTAGAAGATAATGCTCTCAAACATCAGTGGAGGAAAACGGGCGGGTCTGAGAAATTAGGCGATGGAGACGACAAGAGAGATGAGGGTGGATGAAAGAGGAGATTCAGAGAGACCGTGTGAACATATACAGTGAGATGGGACGGAGATGAGACAAGACAGAAGTGAGATGTTTTACGATGGATTTAACGATAAAGAAAACCTTCTACGAAATGATGCAATGTTGGCACCGAGTCACTGCAAGAGGGAAGAAAAGGTTCTCATAAAACTGGACAAGTTGGTCCAATCAAAGTCTAAATTTTATGAGATGTCGCAAAACTACTACATGTCCTGTTGCATTGTTACGACAGAAGCAGATAAGGAAATGTGGACAAGAGTCCGGCCGTAATTCTTTTGGGTTTTTTCTTCCTCCCGAGCGTACTCAGCGTGAAGATAAGGAATTTCCTCAGCGGAAAATGCGTGCGACTGTGACTTCCATTTATTTTCACCCATGACTGAAGTCGTTTAATTTATTTGCCATATTTTAATACTTAACGGATGTGACTCACCTTCAGGCAGTTGGACTGGGAGCAAACTCCAAGTCACAAGTGGCAGCATGGATACAGCAAGGCCCAACTTTTTATTTACTAGATGATCTCACGTATTGGCTCAGACCGGCAGTCGACTCAGGCCATAGTCTGTCCCACAGAGTTAAATCTCTCTGGTTTGGACAAGTTTGGACAGCAGCAGCAGTCACTGGTACAACTTTAAAGTCCATAGACTGGAATCATACCATTCAAACATCCATCCATTCCCATCCTCTTATCCGTTACCTTGTCGTGAGAGCCAGCAGTCTCCACAACTGCCACCCAAATCTCACCCTGACGAGGATTCGATCTCGCCCAGGAGTCGAACCCTGGAGTTTTACACCAAAGAAGTGAAAAAAAGTGACCTTGTTGCAGCACTTTTATGGACCTCATAAAGGTCCTGCACCCTATATTGCAAAACTTTACAACAAATCCCATTGGCCATCGTAAAAGATTTGTTTAACCACTGGAGAATGGGGGAAAATAAATTCATTTATTCATCTTCATCTTCTTATCTGTATCAGGAGTCTCCACAACTGCCACCCAAATCACACTGATCCATATTGTGAGTCCACCAGAGGTTATGTGGGTTGGGTCAGTTCCATGACCAGAAAACCTCAGTGGCAACCTTCTGGTGGATTAGGTCCTGGAGTTCTTATCCTGGTTCTAGTCCTTTTGGACCCAAGTCTTCTTCCTTAACCTTTGGTGTGGGGTTAACGTTTCGTCTAATTTAATGGTGTGCAATGATAAGTGAGTTTCCTTTTCTTTTCTACTTTCCAACCAACTTGTAGTAAAAAGCGTCAGTGATACAAAGCTGCTTACGGCAACTTTATATAAAAGCGAAGGTTATATTAAAAAAGTTGATGGTTGACTGAACCAAGTCTTCCAGGATCCACTGGGCCAACGTGTTCCATTCGGCTGTGATTTGATTTTATTGGCTGCAGCAGCAGCAGCAGCAGCAGCAGCTCCGTCGTCCTCAGACAGTTTGGTTCTGCAGTTTCCTTCATCTGAGCAACTGGATTTGGAGAAAAGCTTTTATCTGCACGAACAAAAAGCATCTGTGTGAAGTTTCGCCTTGAGCAGATGAACACAGCGAGTATTTATTCAATAACAAAGGCGGGATCCGTGATGCAGATAAATTAAGGCCACTTTTATTGGCATCTTTATCCTGTTCCTGCTGCAGAGTTAATGTTCTGAGCTCCTGAAACCTTCATTAACATCCGCGGGAACAAGTTGTCGTGCTGTTCAGTTCACGCGTGTCTCCAGTGAAGGCTGCAGAGCGGCGTAAAACATGAAGAAAATACAGAAAAAGAACAGGGTTGAAAGTGCTGAGCAGTGGACATAATGGATTATAAAGTCGTCCATTATGTCCTGCTTAAAATGTCTTCGAGTGACTGTTGAGATTGAAAATAGACGGAATAAAACATGAAACAACTTATATATATATTTTTCCGACCTCTATTTAGTCAAGGTTAGACGCCTATTCCCCGTAGCTCTGCTCAAAGTGCCACTCCAGCCAGAGAAAAGTGCAAATAAGCAGCAGCACAATCAAGGGCCGTCTCACGATTTCCCCAAACAAGGCCAGGAGGACAAACTGGACTCGTTACTGTAGAATAAACAAGAGAGGAAAATATAAAAATATAAAAAATCCCCCCAAAGCGTTCAGCCTTACATCACACTGCTGTAAATCAGCCAGGCATGACCAGGACTGCAGCACTCGCTGCTGGGAAGACACGAGGCTGGACACGCATCCATGCACGGACAGACCATAATATACACTGCCTTAAGCAAACGAAGGCATATTTAATAAAAAAAAGAGAGTATGTTAAAATAACCAGCAGTAAATGAGTAAAATAAAAGTTCCTCTTTACGTCTGTTCTTTACATTTGAACTGATTTCATCAACTTTTCATTTATTCATTCGTCTTCTAGTTGTGAGACCAGCCCTGGTGTATGGTTTAGAGACACTAGGACAGGAGACAGAGCTGGAGGTGGAGGAGTTAAAGATACTGAGGTTCTCTTCAGGAGAGACAAGGATGGACAGGATCAGGAATGAGGTGATTAGAGGGACAACACAGACAAGAAGGTTTGGAGAAAAAAAACTAGAGAAGACAGATTGAGATGGTTTGGACATGTTCAGAGGAGGGACAGTGGATACATTGGTAGAAGAATGATCCTAGAGATGGAGCTACCAGGTAGGAGACAAAGAGGAGATTGATGGATGCAGTGAGGCAGGACATGGAGGTAGTTGGAGTAAGAGTTACAGATACAGAGGACAGGGTGAGATGGAAATTGAAAAAAGGGACAAGCAAAAAAGAAAAGAGGAAGATTTATTCATTTGTCTTCCACAGATCAGTCCTTTCAGTCACTAGGGGGAGCTGGTGAACACTATTAAATGTTGACAGATGGAGAGAGAACCTTTCACACTAACATTCACAACTTTGATCAGTGGAAGACACAGGGACGATAAGAGGACGATAACTCTGGACCCAAGACGGTTCCATAATTTTTATCTTGGTAAATTTTGAGACATATCAATCGATATTAGCATGTTATGCAATAACTGTAAAATCGTCATCAATTTTCCCTCCAATGATGAAAATCCAAAACCGTAATGTTGAAATTTATCAAAAGGAATAAAAGGCAGCGAATTAAAGCAATAGTCACTAGATGGCAGCATTTCAGCTTACTAATTTTTTCTCGTAGTCGCAAAGTGGTTTGTACAGGTGAATAAATACAGTAAATATGGTCAGACCTACGATGGTACTGGTTAATATTTTTGGACAAAATCACTGTGACAGATATTGGTAAAAAGTTAATGTAGTACATCCATAGATTTGAACTACAGTGATGTAGTTTTGGCTACAGTTTAGTAGTTTTACATCTCGCAAAACGTATGCAGCCGTATTGGTGCAGACGGTTGAAAACTATCCCCCCACAAAATCCCCTCTGTTTTGTATTCAATCCAGTTTTACCGCCACAGGTAACTGACCTACTCCATTATTTTAAGTGTCATCAGCTCGCAGGTTCGGGCGTTTCCATTATCATTACTCAGGAGTCGCTTCCTCAGCCTTGTTTGCAGCCTGACGTTTGTTGAATCCTCGGCCGATTCCATTTTCTGCTTGATGGAGCAACAGAGAATAAAAGGAACGTCTCAGAGTTTCTTTTTCCTTGAACGTGACTTCATTACTCTTCCGCTCCAGTCTGCGGAGAGAACCTGATCAGATCTTCATGTCATTAGGAATCATTTTCAGGAAATGACTATGAAGTGCCCGGGCGTGACAGGGCAGCTCACGTCTTCACAGGTGTGATGGAATCACCGTCGTTAAACTTCATCCAATAGGACGAAAAAATACGAGGTTGTCGTTGTTTTCCTCGTTTCCTCTGTATCTAAAATCCTTCCGTGTGATTAACATGATTACTTCAAGGACCATTTCCGCCCGTGGGATAAATGGAGTTAGCGCCTAAACCAGCGCTGGGAGCCAGTCTCACACAAATATCAATATAAAAAGTCATTAATTTGTAAATCACTGCTGTGGTTAATGTTGTTCCCGTGTTCTCTCCTCAGTTAACTCCACTCCGTCTTCTGTCCTTCAGATCTGAGTTAGAACAGACATTTTTTCCCCCTCATTGAGGCTAAATTAAGATGTCGTAGTTTTGGGGGAGTATTGATGATGCTGTCGTCTAAATCGCAGAGAAGAATAAATCCATTAGGAACGGAAAAGAAAAAAAAAAAAAAAAGATTGGTAATGGCCCGACCCAGAACCCTAGAGATTAGACTGGAGACGCTGAAAAATCATCGTAAATATGATTAATATGAGACATGATTGTTTTTAAATATAAAACGATGGAGTGTGTGTTGGTGGACAGAGACAGAGACAGAGTTGTCCTCTACTGCAGAGACCGCCGGCAGAGCAGGAAGAGAAAAAGTGTCTTGGACAAAGAGACATTAGGGCAATGATGAGGAATATTATTGGCTGAGAGAGAGAGGGACAGAGAGAGACAGAGAGACAGAGAGACTCGTCCTCTTCCCTCTCTGCTCATCATTCAGGGAAACTCACATGGAGTGGAGAGCCTGTCTGCTGCAGCCAAATGATCCTGCGCCAAAGAAGTTGCAGAGAAATGAAGACGAGAACAAAGACATGAGGCAGAGAAGAGACTGGAGCGATGAAGAACGACTTCGTAGAGTTGTTTGTTTAAAAAAGCAATATTTAAGTCAATGAGGTTTAAAATTATGGTTAAAAAAAGGAAAGGGAATGAGAAAGTCAGAGGAGGAAGATGGAGGGACAGAAAGACAGATAGATAACGATGGTAATTCAGGGCGCAGTGATATATTGTCTCTGGAAAGAATTGTAGAAGATAAAATAAGTTTGTAGCAATAAGAGGATTACAATCGAGTTGCCAATAAAAATAAAAGGTGTGCAGGAGAAGAGCCGAGGTTGGCACCGCTCCTGAGTCTGCCATCAAATGGATAAAACTTAGATCCAAGGACACACTTCCAGCCAGAAGGGAAAAAAAAAAAATCATCTCTGCGATTGTATAGTTGGCTGTGATAAACTTGAGCTTTGTGTAATGATAGTGTACAGTATTTCAGCTGAACTGTGTGACACTTACAGGAAGTGGACAATGAAGAACTATCCTTGAATGACCAGTGTTGGGCAAGTTACTTTAAAAAAGTAACTTTACTAGTTACTGCTCTGAAAAAGTAATCCGTTACATTACTAGTTACTAAATCATAAAAGTAACTAATAACTAGTTACTTTACTTTTTTTAAAAAGTTTAGTGTTGTGTTCTGTACCAACTATCATAATGAAATGTAGTGGAACAATAAAAATAAAATAGATGTTTAGACATTTTGATACGCATCTTTTTATCGTAACCTCAACTTGCCACTTGCCGTCATCTTGCTTGTGGGTGTGTGTTGCTGTACCGCGTTGCGTGTGTGAGACTGATTCCCTATAAGGCAAGAAGACCCGCCCAGGTCTCTTTCTGATTGGCTTAGCCTGAAATGTTAACCAATGTATGAGAAACTGTTCATTTTGACCACAGATGGTAACGAGTAACGAGATTCTTTACACCAGAGTAACAATAACGCCGTTACTGAATGGGAAAAATAACGCGTTGCGTAAATAGTTGCCGAGGAAAGTAGTTTCGTTACGTAACGTAACACTGCAAATGACACATGTGTCACTTTTTCTTATTTCAGAGAAACCGTTCAGAAGAGAAATTGTTACTTTTAACTCTATTTTCCGGCAGTTATGATTGGTTGATAGATCTGGACCGCAGGCAGGCCAGAAAAAAGTGCTTGTGAAAAAATGTTGGTTATTTTGTTAGGATTTTTGCTGTTTTTGTTATAACTGCAAAACTAAAGAAAAAGAAAAAATCACAGTGTAAGTGTTTGTCACTAATGCAGGCTGCCACTGGGGGCAGCGTTTAGTACCAGGTTCTTCCGGGGCTCAAACCCAGGATATTGCATGTGAGGAGAGAGTGACAATTGCACTGGTGATTCTGAGATGAATTCTCACAGAATCATCGAAATTTTTTTTTTTCTTGGCATAGTCACAACTGTTGACTTTACATGAGAAAGTGTCTCAAAGCCCAACCCCGAGAACAAGAACAACAGCAGCAGCAACAACAGCAGCAACAACAGCAACAGCAGCAGCAGCAGCAACAGCAGCAGCAGCTACTTGACATTCACGGCCACAGCTTCCTATTAAGACACAGCTTCTGATCTTGTCATGTCTCTCTGCTTAAACGAAGAAGGACATGAAGATGAAATGAGAGAAATGAGATAGTCATCAAGTGAGCTGAAGTGAGTGACAGCTGCAGGCGGACGATCTGCTGAGAGGAGACACGAGGGAGGGAGGAGCCGAGGAAGAACAGAAGGAAGGAAGGAAAGAAAGAAAGGAGAAAATATCAGCTCATGAATGTCCACTCCCTTGAAGTTGATCAGTTTCTGGTCTGGAGAAAACTCTGTCCCCGGAGAACCAACTCCGTCACTTTTCCATGGTCAGCAGACCGCTAAGACAGAAGTGAGTCGTCTCTCGTTGACCTGTCAAAGGGTCAGGACTAGAGAAAGAGGAAGATCAGATCACCTGACTGTCACAGAGCGAGAGGTTGAGGATGTTTTCGTCCTCATTCCAACATCAGAAAACCTCACTGTCTTCTGTCCACTCTCACCCTGTCCTCATACACTGACAGCTCCAGTTGGAGGTCCACTACCGTCTGTGTGTGTGGACCTTAATTCCCAGCAGCTGTTATTAATGTTGCTGTAAATGCAGTGTAAGTGTGAGAGCTGCTGTAGGACGATGATAAACTAAATCCTGGTCCAGAGGAGGAGACTTCTCTGCTCCTCCGTCTGTTTCTAACATCTCTGCCCTCGTCCTCGTCCATTCATCAACTCAGCCAATCTGACGTTGATCTGTTTTTACACTTTACATCAAAACTGTACGGCGCCCCCTACAGCTCAGTGTGCAACGGAAGTCACACATTTATGCAGGACGATGATAAACTAAATCCTGGTCCAGAGGAGGAGACTTCTCTGCTCCTCCGTCTGTTTCTAACATCTCTGCCCTCGTCCTCGTCCATTCATCAACTCAGCCAATCTGACGTTGATCTGTTTTTACACTTTACATCAAAACTGTACGGCGCCCCCTACAGCTCAGTGTGCAACTGAAGTCACACATTTATGCATTTGGAAGCTTTCTTGCATCTTGAAAGGTGTGTATATTCATGTTTTAGGCATATATATATATATATATATATACATATATATATATTTACATACATATCTATTTATCTATCTATATTTATATATGTATACACATGTATACATATATACACATTTACATATGAATATATGGATATTGGATAACGGCCTCTGCAAAGTGTACAAATGTAAATTTAAATATATATATATATTTGGAAAATATACATATGCATATATGCATATGTATATTTTGGTATACAGTATATACTATATAGTTCCATACTCTACCGGAATACATAAATATATACACATATTATATATATATATATATATATGTATATATGTATACACACACACACACACACACACACACACTTGCTGTTGTTCACACAACTGCCTCAGCAGCAGAGTCCTGGGTTCAATTCCCAGTGGATTAACATACTTGAAAATGTAAACCCTCTACTGTGTCTGAATATATATGTTTATACACATAAATATATGTACATTTACATATATAATACACATATGTATGGATATATATTTGTTAATACACAAAAAATTATTTTCATTTCATCTGCAAATATAGTGCCCCCTAGAGGAGTGGTCTGGGTTTCACATCTCTACATGAATCAGTAAGAAGATGAAAGTGAATGGATGGATGGAAATGTTGACCTGAACTGAGGTCTGACTTGAGTCTCAGTCAAACCTGCTTCAGGTGCATCATCTCCAGGTCAACATTTCCATGAACATCCAGAGCCAGTGATGTTCCATTTGATGATCTCCTGATCCTGCAGGGGGTGACAGAGACAGGAAGTGGCTCTTCAAAAGATTTATCACCATTGTTTCCTCATGAATACACAGATGAAGTCTTCAAAGACTTGAAGAACACACTCTGCAGCAGAATGAGCCGTAGTGGGACACAGTGTGAGGTGAAATCTGTCCATGCGTTAAAATAAAACTCTTCTCTGTTTCCTGCACATCATAAATTCCAACCTACCCTGACATTTTCTTGTTATTTTCCGATAAAAAGACTGCGATCCCTGAGCTGCGTGGAAGACAAAACGACTCCAGTTAGTGTCAGTGCTGCAGTGACGGATGAGCCCAGAGGCTCCATCTCACCTGATCACCCTGTGATTGGAGGTGTGGTCTTCACTGTCCAATAAGTCAGGCCTCCCTGAGGCCTTAGCTTCAATCCATTGGTCAACAGTTTTTAGGTTTATGAGTCAATCTTCTTCTTCTTCTTTTGGCTTGTCCCTTTTTCAGGCGTTGCCACAGCGAGTCAACATTTTCCATCTCTCCCTGTCCTCTGTATCTTCTACTCTGATTCCAACCAAGTCCATGTCCTCCCATCAATCTCCTCTTTGTCCCCTACCTGGTAGCTCCATCTCTAGGATCATTCTTCTACCAATGTCTCCACTGTCCCCCCTCTGGACATGTCCAAACCATCTCAATCTGTCTTCTCTGGCTTTTTCTCCAAACCTTCCTGTCTGTGTTGTCCCTCTAATGTCCCTCATTCCTGATCCTGTCAATCATTGTCTCTCCTAAAGAGAATCAAGTTTATAAGTCAATGTTATACATTTTATTCAAAACAAATGACGTATTCAAATGTGGGGCCATGGACCACATGTGGCCCAAATAGATTCTCGGAGCGGTCGAGTTTGTGGTCTATGAAAAATGGACAAAAATTCATAAAGCTGAAAACACTACCATACATTAAAATTACAATAAATTAACAAGCAATAACAAATGTCCACATTTTTAGCAGCGCAACATTCACATAAGCAGATAATTATTTGGAATTGAGATTAACAAATTAACAGATTGAAGCTTCTTTATTCTCCTCAGTGATGGGAAACATTCTAACAAAACCTCCGTGAAAACATTGACTCAAACTGACGTAGAGTTCCTGAATTCACAGCTTGTCTATTGCGGCGTAACACGGAAAGACGAGTATTCAAATGTACTTTTGCATTCGTGTTAATTCAACGTCTGAACTAATCTACTCTCCATTAGCAGTTTGACTGTGGATTATGTGAGAAATCCTGCAGAAAATCCACGCACAGATGGGAAGAAATTGGAAATTCCACACGCAGTCGCCCGGAGTCAAACGAGTATTAAAACTGCGAGGCAATAACAATAATTACTATGCTAAGCACTGCTCTTCTGTGTAGCCAGATGAAGGATCATAAAAGAGATATATACGCCGGAAAATTGTCAGTGCTCAGCAGTCAAACAGGACTCTTTCAGCTGCTTTAACAGTCGATTCCAGGCTGTCGGAGCGGCGGACTGGACAGGAAAGACACAAAGTCCCAGGAACGCTCAGATATTTGTCCCTAAACTCGTTTTTTCCCATGAGAGATTTTTGAGTTTGTAGCTCTTTACCAGTGGAGAAGTTTTAGTGAAACCTAAGGCGAAAAAAAACGTGTTAAAGGTCTACAAATACATGAGCAACGGAGCAAAACGTCATCCAGTTGATCCACATCAACAGATAGAGTGGTGGAAAAGCATGTGAGTGCGGTGCAACAACATCCTGGTGTGGTTTTAGATTGGAGTGCCACATGGGTTGACTGGTGTCACTCCTAACACCCTCCTGCTCACTGTTGCCTGTAATTACACACCATGTTGACTGCTCGACGACGGTCAGTGGTCACGTCTTACAAAAAGAAAAGTCACTGGTTCGATTTCCTGTCTTTCTGTAAGAAGGTTTTGTGTTTTCTCCATGTTTATAAGAGTACTTCATGTTCTCTGGAGAACAGTCTGAGAACATGCAGGTCAAACACGACTGACAGGCGTGAACGTTTGTGTGAATGGGTGTTTTGTATTTGCACAATACCGCCCCTAGTGGCCTTTTTAAAGTATAGGGCAAACATGTATTTTCTCAGAGGGAATTATTAACCAAAAATTGACTAGAAAAGCTGTGAGAGAACCGAGACTCTGCAACCCAACTGCAATGCAGCTTTTAACGTTAACGGAGCGCTAACTTGAAATGGTCTGAAGGAGGAGACACACTTATCTCTGGACCATGAACATGACGAGAGCAGAGACCAGTTGCCGCATTCTTCTCGTTTTCTACTGCTGCACCATTTGGACGTGCGGTGTTTCCCGCCTCACTCCTTCCCTCCTCCCCTAAAAAACAAAAGTAGGGGTGGGGGGGTGGTCTGTGACAGACCTGACTTGATGGTATTATCATAATGTGCAGCTGCAGCTCTGTTCCACCGATGTGATCCAGCCTGAGAGGATTTAAGAGAGGGATTATCGGTGGGTATTTTCTCCTTCTTTTACAGCCTGATATCCATTATTTGTTGGAATTCCAAACACGTAGCTCTGCAAACCCAGTCCCTGCACACACTCCACTTCAAGGTCAAACTCTCTGCTGCATCAGAGATACTTCCACACTCCTGACCAGATGTTGGCAGAAGGTTTACATCACGCTGACACGTGTGTGTGAGAGTGTGTGTGACATGTTCCATGTTGTGTTCAACTCCTCATTGATTTCCAGCTTGTTCTTCCATCAATTATCGCTCAATCAGTACTTCACAAATAGTGGAGCGGGTCCCACTAGGTGGCGTCAAAGGTGGACAAGAGAAACTTCAAATAGAATATAACACGTTGGACAGAAGTGTGCTACTCTTGTGATGATTGGATGATAACAAGCGTCCAGTCACTAGGTGGCAGCAACTGTTTTTACAGATAAGAATATACGTCTTATCAGGGGCACGCGTAAAAGCATCTGTGTCCTCTAGAGGGAGACAGAATTTTACCACTAATTTTTTATTATGATAGTTGCTACAAAACGCACCACAAATTTTTTTTAATGTGTTTTTAAAGTTAAATAAAGTAACTTGTTATTGGTAACTTTTATAATTTAGTAACTAGTAAAGTAACAAGTTACTTTTTTAGGTAACTTTCCCAACAGTGCTTCTCACGCTCTAGACTTTTTATTTTTGTATGTATGCGTGACCACAACGGTTGGAATTGTAAAATTTTTTACTGTGATCATGTGACACCGCTGCTGTAAAACAGGAAGTAGTGAGTGGTGGCGAGGTCAGGGGCTGCAGCCCCTTTAGCCAATTCTGTTAATCCGACCGCGAACGTACCCGATAACCTACACCTGATTATCTTAATAGCTAGTTTTCCTATCGGATCAACAACACAAACATTTTTTCTGGTTAGTCCAAATCTTTAGATTTTCGCGCCACAATTATTAAAATTTGTCACTAAATTAAGACACGAACACCGAGTCCACCTAGCGAAATCATATCATGTGATGACAGACATTGCAGGAAAAAATCAGATGTATAATGAGAATATAAATAAATCCATTAATTTGGACAAGGTTGGCGGTTCACACCTGGACCCCGGGCCTTAGTTTGCCTTTGCCTTGTCTCAAATCCAGTCCACCCAAGACTCTAGTGGTAGCAGCTCAGCTCAGAGCTGCAGTTTCATAACCATTGCAGCGGAATTGAACAATATCGTAAATGTTGGTTCTGCAGCTGAGGGAGGCTGTGGACCGTGAGCTGCAGGGAAGGCGTGAACGGCATTGATGAGCAGCGTGCATCTGGAGCTCCATATGTGGACGCTGGCTCTACTTTCAGCTGCGGGACGTCCTTGTTAAAATCCCAGGCTGAGCCTCATCGTCCAGATCCTGCTGGAGAAACAAACACCGGTGCTGAGGCAGCAGCAGAGACACAGTCCAAAAGGAGAAGCATCTGTTTCAGCTGAGACTCTGCTGTTCATCACGTGATTGGTTACAGGTCGTTACACGTCTCTCGTCTGCTGTTCATTTAAAACCAAGTGTTACGTAAGAACTTAACTGAAGGCTGAAATGTTCTGAAATTAAAATAAATGACTTTCTAGGTGAAGGAAGTGAGAAAACATAAAACTGGTTTTGTTGAGTTGTATAAATGTGTCAAACTCGAGGCCCGAGGACCAAATCTGGACCACAGTGTAATGAAAATTAGTCCCTCCCACACACCCCAACATGTGGACTATGTTATAGAACATAGATAAAAAAATATTTAAATAAAAAAGTAACTGGAACGGCTAGAGATAATTAAGAAATAAATACATATATATATAATTATAACATATAATATTAACCTATGGTTCTTCCAGTTTCAATATTTGCGAAAATCTAAAGTTTTTTGGAAATTGGAAAAAAAGAAAATATAAGTATTTGATGTCGTCTCAAAATTTTTATTTTGTCCCACTCTGAAGTTGGGTCTTCAACCTCTTGCATTAGCAGCAGCAGTTGTAGGAATCAAACCCAGGACTTTCTGCACCCCCTGTTTTAGAGGCAGGCAGGCTAACCACTACACTATGGAACTGACATCCTACCTTCAGGGATAAACTGAGGGACTTCTCATGAAGGATGTCCAAAAATGAACTTTTGCAGATATTGTCCAAAAACTTGATTTTCCAATTGGCGATACCAATCAATAATGAAGCAGAATTGAGTCTGCAAGGCTGCAGGTTTGAATCCCATGGCTGCCGAGTTTCTCTGAGCACAGCATCGTCCCGTCCTGCATCACCTCCAGGGGGCTCACCAGAAACAGACAATCAGATGAAGATGAATGAATGAATGGTATCAATCAATACCGATAGGTATCGATGTTTGTTTCCAAAACTGAGGTAAACATTTCAGAACCTTGTGTGCGATTTCACCAAATTTGGAAAAACCCAAACATTGAGTTACTGAATTTTTATTATCGGAGGAAAAACTGAGATCAATCTTAGCGATATCACGTAATTCTTCTTGTATCGTCCGAAAATCGGTCAATTACTTTCCGCAACTGCAGATAACTGCAGATGGACAGTAACTCCATCATTTCCCCAACATTTACTACGTCTCTGGATCCCTGGTCCCTCAGTCAGGACATCCTTCAGCCGTCTCACAGAGACACTTGTCCCACCCCTGTCTTCCGTCTCTCTGTATCTCTGTTCCTCTGACAGAGGATCCATGTCCTCTCTGATCTGCTGGCCCTGCAGCTCCGTGTCCGTGTCAAAACTCATACGGTGACATCATCCAATTATGCAAAATGGGAACCGAAAAAAATCTCAGTCTCCGCTTCGGTATTTAAACACAGGATGATGATACGGCGTGCGTCTCGTTGTCGCAGCGTCAGGTAAACAATCAGGCACAAAGACACGGCGGCGCGAGACAAAACCGACAGGCGGGAAGATTGGATTGGATTTCTTATTAACAGGCGAATGACTGCTTCCCATCTCATTCTTATTTCACTGTCAACACACAGACACACACAGACGGACGGTGTCCGTCTCTCCATCGGTGCCATTGTTTCCATTTCGCATCCTTCTCATATTCCGTCCTTTTGTCCCATCCATCTTTGCCTTTTCATGTTTGTCTCACCAATCTCCTGGTGTCTGTTTCCACTGTTTAATGTGAGGGAGACAAATGGAAAAAGAGAATCACGGAGACACAGAAATAAGAAAAAGACGCCGCCGCCGCAGAACAACTCTATTTTCCCTTTTCTGCCAGTCTCATAAACACAAACATCCTGTGTGGCAGCAGCGTCCTGCCATTCTGTCTTGTTTTTGTCCTCATTGTCCAATGTTTATGAGTTGTTTTTCCAACAAATTGAATAATAAAACACGGAATAATAAAAGAAATAAAGCAACAACCTGATTAATGCTACATTCGGTCAGAAAAGGCTTTGAGCAGCTTTAAAATCCAAATGATTTTCTCCTCCTGCGTTGAGCTCTGAACCCAGGAGACCTCCTCCAACTGAGGACTTTTCAATATTAATTTCTCTGATTCTCTCAGTTTTCTTTCACAGTTATGGAAAACGTCTTAGTCCACCCTGCTGTTTTCTACAATTTCTTGTTCTTTTTAATTCCTGGTTCCACTGAAGGTTCATTTGTTTGGACAAAAATAATAATAAACACAACAAAAGTTAATTTCACAGCAAATATCTGTTTGTTTTTCATGATTTTCTTAATAGAAACCAAAATCACTTCAGTTTGTACATCAATAGATATGACATCGTGCTGGAAAAAAAGTCCAATGTCCTCCCTTGCTGCATCCATCAAGCTCCTCTTTGTCTCCTACCTGGTAGCT
>JAFBJS010054923.1:17141-27141 GCA_016785265.1 Paraplagusia blochii | reverse complement strand
AAATTTAAATGTATAAATATATATACAAGCACACGCATACATTTATATTCATAAATATATATACATTTTCATATATAAAATATATGTGGTTGACTATATTAAAATATACACACAGATACATATGCATATTCAGAGGTTAATCTGAATATCTGTTGATGAAAAAAAAAATATATATATATATTTATATGAAAATACATATACACATATATGAGTGTTTGTGTGTTGTCCCAGTGTACAGTCTACTGTATGAGGCAGGCGAAGCTGTCTCTCTCTCTCAGAGGAGACACCACAGCTCTATTTCCAATTGAGAATTAAAGGAGCGTCCTCGTCCACTCAGTTAACAGACCTGGTCATTCACTGTCCTCTCTGGACATTTTGTTAGGTTCCATTTTCTCCAAACCATTAGCAGCCAAATGGAGGGCGTCTTTCCTGGGCTTCATCAGTCCAAAATCAGATAAGATAAAAAAACCTCTGCCGTTGTCTGTGTCCATCCAGTATCCTGTCTTTCTAACACGTCCAGAACCATTTCTCTAACATGAGGACGGGGGTCAGAGTGAAGGGGTTGGTCTTTAAGGCTGCAATCCAAGCTCACATGGTCAGTCTGACCTACTTAGGCCTTATCTACGGTCCAGCACAGATGGAGAAGAAGAAAACGAATTTCAGTCAGGTTTACAATCTCTGTCTTAAGGTCGTAGACTTTGACCACAGGCGACGGTCAGGACAAAGACGGACAGATGAAGGAAAAACTGCTGCTTCATCCTGGATTAGTTTTTTGGACGAAAATGTCATCATAGCATTGAGTCCATGTTTGAGACGTATTGGTATTTGTAGATAAGTCACATGAGAGGAATCCTCCAATGACAAGACGGTGTCTTCTGTGTTACACTGTTACATGTAACACGTCTCGTCTCCTATGACATTCGTCCTTCAGTGCATTGATCTTCATCTCCTTCTCTACTATTGTCCCTCCACCTTGACGGTCACTAATTCCTTCAGTATCTCTCTCCGTGTCCTTCTTTATTGAACCAGTTTCCTGCTTCTCCTGTCTCCAGTGTCACCAGTCCGATGTCAACACGTCTCCATGTGTCAGATTTATCTTCTCTAACCTTCTGTCTGACCTGCTTCTCCTGCTTCTCCTTCTTTTTTCTCCTCCCACCCTCTCAGCCAAGATGGCCATGTCCAGCATCCTCAACTCTGATGACATTAAGAAGGCAGTGGATGCATTCAAAGGTAAAGTTCTGACGAGATAAGACATGTCTTTAATGCTAACATGCTTTGAGCCTCTTCTGTGTTATTTATTGGCAAAGTTCAGGCATAAGAAGGAAAAGACAGAGGAATAACCACAACACAAACCAATTATATCATTTTGAGAAGTTTGGTGGACCAGATTACAAAGCTGAATGGGCCACATACGGCCCTTGGGCCTTATTTTGCCCACCGAGCCACAACTGTTACCAAATTTTGACATGGTGACCTGGTCTGGAGTGGATAGATGGAGCATCGGCGTGAACTTAGAAAAATGAGGTTTAAAAGTCAAGATTTAAGGCTAAAAAGCTTAAATGCTTTCAGTGCTTTTGCTGCTATCTATTGGGTAAAAACTTGCATTGCAGGGTAAAAAGCAGATGTATTATGCTAATGTATATTTAACAGGTTTGCCAGGCCGCAAAAAAAACTCAACGGGTTTTAGTTTGCCCAGGTCCTGCCAATGTCCTTGGCTGCTTCCGTAAGGCAGACGTGGGCTAACTTTTTGAATTGCGGGCCACAAAAGGTCCCAGAATTGGACACGCGGGTTGAGTAATAGTCTCTCTGATGCCATCTACTGTGGGACTGCATTATTGCAGAGAAAAAGCAGAGGTATAATGATATTACAAATAAATTATTTGAGACGAGGATGGCGGGCCTCATTAAAATGCTCATTGGGCCGCATTCTGGCCCCCGGGCCTTAGTCTGCACATGCCTGCCTTAAGGTTTAAACAATACCAATCTGAGTTCTTTTCTTCTTTGTCTCCTGATCAGCTGCTGACTCCTTCGACCACAAGAAGTTCTTTGAGATGGTGGGTCTGAAGACCAAACCCTTCGAGGACGTGAAGAAGGTCTTCACGGTGCTGGATGCCGACAACAGCGGCTTCATAGAGGAGGAAGAGCTTAAGTGAGTCAAACACGTGTCCATCGTCCTGTTGGACACGACATGAATGGAGTTTTATGTCACGAAAACACTCCTGTCCCTGTCTCCGACTAGATTCGTCCTGAAAGGTTTCGCCAAAGAAGGCAGAATCCTCACAGACAAAGAAACCAAAGTGTTTTTAAAAGCAGCCGACAAGGACGGAGACGGGAAGATCGGAGTGGAAGGTAAACAGCAGCGTGGACACATTGACACGATAATTGTTATCAATTGTATTCGTTGGGTTTTCCATCACTGGCTCATTTGCATCATCGTACGATTCATTTCAGGCTCGTAAATAATCACAGCTATTATGAAGGGAGGAACTCAGAGGTTTCTCCGTGAGTAACTGCACTGTTTGCAGTTTCATCAACACAATGTGGGAAAATGACCGAGACAGAGACGGATGTCCTCTGACATCTGTGGGACTGTAGTGTTGATCATTTATCAGGGACAGAAAGAGCCGTTGTCTAAATGTTAGTAAATAAAATAAATGGCGAGTCGCGTCAGAACCAGCTGGGAATCAGACTCCAACCCGACGCTAACTCTCAAACTGATGGACACAGGGACAGAAAAGGGAATTTAACGACTGGACAAATTGATTTGGACCAAGATCTTCTTCAACATGAACCAAAGATGTGACTCAGGAGGAAGTGAATTTTACCAATCAGACAGATTTATCCTGGTCTTCTCAGGGAGAACACTTACATTTCAGTACCGCCTTCAGCCTCAAGGGTGTTGACATAATTATGTTAATTCCCATTTCATTATTGTAAACACAAAAGATAATAGTTATGACGACAGCAGGTGGAACTAATCCTGGTGACTTAGTGGGAATTAGAGAAGAGTGAGCGACAAAGTAAATGAACTGATGTAGATTTGATTTGATACAGATGTATATGGAGCAGGAGTTCCCCCAGCGGTCTAGGCCTACACCCACATTACGTTCAAAAATCATTTCTTTCATTTCTTGCAGAATTCGCAGCCATGGTAAAGGAATAAATGACCGCCCACTGTGACCAGTCACAAGAGTCCAAGGTTTCCCTCACCCTCACCCGAACCTGAACCTCACCCGCCCGCAGACTCCCGTAGCCTGAAGACAAGCCCTGCTACACACACTCGTGTGCTACACCCTCCCCCTTCACTCCCGTCCATCACCCTGAGATCTGCGTCCATGGCATTAGTTTTACATTTTTATACAAACTCTTGTTTGTGTTTGCATAGAGTTAAAAAGAAAATATGCTCGTTTTAAAGAATTAAGTAGTAAAAAAAATAAGAGAAAATCAGAGTTCAATAAAGAAAGTTCTAGTCTGTCTCCTCTCCCCGCAGAGATCACATCAGCCTTTTCTCCCCACAACTCCCTGAACATCACTGTTTCCACTCCTCCTCCTCCTCCTCCTTCATCTCCTCTCCTCTAATACTGAACTACTGTAAAACTGTCTCCAAGAGAAGAAAGAAATCAAACTGTGAAAGAACAAAATAAACAGAAAACAAAGCCTCAAGATTATTTCTGGACTCTGATTCCTGACTTTCTCACTAATCCTTCTCTCCTTTCCTCCTTCCTACCTTTCCTACAGACATTAACTCACTCCTCTCCTTCCTAAGCAGCGGTCTGACCGTCTTCAAAACCAAACATAACGCTGTTACAGATCACAGAGGAGCCACTTCTTGATTCTTCCATATTACATCATAAATCCAGCTTCACTCATCGCAGTAAAACGATGGACAGAGTCCTCTTTACTCCGTGTCTCTCAGTCTCGTTTAATAGTACGACAGTTCTTGGCCATTAGAGGAATTGGATTCACGCTGAGGTTTGATCTGGGTTAACTATCCCCCAGTGGAAAATCCCCGGCAGAGAACATTGGAATCCTGATCTCGTTTAGTAGGACATTTTATCGCCTGTGCAAATAAACACAGATCGGAGGACGGGAGGCGATCAGTAACACGGAGACAGGACAATTTAGCTCAGACGAATGGTTCCCCACGGACTCTTGAGGACAGTATGATTTATAAGCAGTGTTGGGCAAGTTATTGGTAACTTATTACTTTACCAGTTACTGCTCTGAAAAAGTAACTAGTTACATTACTAGTTACTAAATTATAAAAGTAACTAATAACTACTTAGTTAGGTACTAAACATTTAGTGTTGAGTTCTGTAGCAAGTATCATAATGAAATGTAGTGGAACAATAAAAACAAAATAGATGTTTAGACATTTTGATAGACATCTTTATCGAAACCTCAACTTGCACGTCGTCGTGCTTGTGGGTGTGTGTGAGACTGTTTATTTCCCAATAGGGCAAGAAGACCCGCCCAGGTCTCTTTCTCATTGGCTTAGCCTGAAGTGTTAACCGGTGTATGAGAAACCGTCCATTTGGACGACAGATGGTAACGAGTAACAAGACCCTTTACACCATAGTAACAATAATGGCGTTACTAAAAGGGAAAAGTAGCGCGTTACGTTATCTGTTTTCTAACGTTATTAGAAAAGTAGTTTTGTTACATAACGACGTTATAAGTATAGCGTTAGTCCCAACACTGTTTAAAAGGAAGATAAATGTTTAGCCGGGATTTACGACAGGGTTGTGTCTTCTTTAACACCTGCTCCACAAAACCAATGAACAGCAACAGTGATAGAAAATAAAAATGCAATTTAATAAAAGTTGGAAAACAGAGCGATAGAGTTTGAATAGAGGATATTTCATTATTTCTAAACAGCAAATTCATTCTCTTGCTTTATTGCGTTGGAGGATTTGAGCTAAAGAACTTTGATGTAACAATAATTATGGAACATTATCAGTTTCTACAGTTCGTTATTGAAACAACGTCATCATAAATAGGTCCACATCTGCAGCTTTGATAAAAATGAAGTCAGGAAATGAACTTTGCAATGATTTGTTGGATTTTTTACCATTTTTTTTTGCTTTTACCCGTTGGTAAAATATGATTTTATCACAAAATATGACATCATCTCTCAGAGCTCATGTTATGTCTCATGACAGTCTATTCTCAAAGCCTTAGCTTCAAAAAAGCCTTCACTTCATGTAAGAGGTGGAGCTTAATCACACGCATCCAGTGGCATCAGAAAAAAAAGCTGATAAAATACCTTAATGGCAACCTGAGCAATAAATGATGTAAATTTACCAAAAGTAGAAAAAAATAAAATGATTTAAATTAGCTATAGCAATAATTACTGACATCATCTGTACATGATTAACACTTACGTATTTTAACAACAAAACGGAAGCTACATCTCATTCATCGGTTCAACAGAAACCTCAGAAAATACCGTATTTTCTGGACCATAAGGTGCACTCAATTTTCTAATAAAGAAGAAGAAGAAGGAGGAAACTTCTAGATCTACTCATACAAAGTGGATCTCAAACTCAAATCTCCTGGAATCTTCACTGAACATCTCAGTAACACCAACCAGATGGACTCAGATTTTGAGGAGACAGAACTGACGGTGCTTGACAACGAAATCCCCCAACTGTGAGACTCGATGGATGGACTTGAGGGATTTGCTGAAGAGGAGGGAACTGAAAAAATCAGTGTTTTGATTTGTACGAATAAAGTTCCGACTATTTTGCGTCGATTGATACACCTGATAATCTGTGAGCCTTATGGTCCAAAAAAAATACAATAAAAGTTGAATTTGCACGCGAGCAAACCCCCCGTGTGGAACTACAGGTGAAAGGACAACACCTCACTTGCGGGACAACTTTGGTGCCGATCGGTCGTCGGTGTGGGTGGGCTTCAGTTTCACCGTGGCGAACGGGTTGGTGCCCCTTGAAAACAGAGCGAGAAGAAAGAAACGTGCGTCAAGAGAGGATGAAGATGAATTCTAACTCTCTGGACCAGAGTGATGTCCAGGTCATAACGGCGGAAATGAGCTCCTGCATCTCAAAGACTACAAGCATCATCAGGCCGAGCGTTCACCTGAGGTGGCAGAGATGGAGGAACCAACCCCAAACAGCCGTAACTGAAACGCTTTCAGCGTTGAGTAGCTCTCCAGGTTAATAGACAGAAAGTAATTCTCTGCCTTCTCATCTGATGCCTTCACCAGATACTTCAGAAATGCTATTAGGTTCCCAGAGAGGGAGGAGGTGTTACTGGCAAACACTCACCTGGGGAACAGCTCCGGGTGTGATGATCGAGACTGTTGTCTCTGCAGAAGAAAATGAGTTACAGGCGTCAGTCAAAACATGAACACAAGGAGGCGCTGTCACCTCTAGCCACCTCAAAAGAATCAAAACTCTGGATGCAAACGGTGAAGGAAAGAGTGCAGTGAGTCAAAGACGCAAACGACACAAGAGTTCTGTGTTTTTTTGGTTCTTCTTCTACTAACAAATGGTGTTGATTAATCGATTGGTAAGCTACCAACTACCGCATTTTCACGACCATTCGGCGCATCGTACTAAAAGTCGCAATCTCAGTTTTGTGTGCCATTACTATATTTAACATATAAGGCGAACCTGAATATAGAGCTCAGGTTTTATATACAATCCACGTCCACGCTTCCCCCTTTAACGTTCTCATGGTGTCCTCTACTACGTCCGCCTCACAACAACAACACACACAACCATACAAGTGTGTGTATTTAAAAATAGAGCCGCAGGAAAACAACGCCCACACTTCCCCCTTGATGTGTAGGTTGATTTTATAATAATATTTATATAGATTTGTTCTCCACATTTTACGGTAAATCCTATAGTTCTCCAAAACCCTGATCCACAGTCTCCTACTGGTTCAGTGTGGTATTACACAGAAAAGGCAGCGGTAAAATAACAATACAAACCAATTGTATAAACTGGAAAAGTTTGGGAAAAGTTTCCAGATTACAAAACTGAATGTACTGCATCCAACCCCTGGGCCTTAGTTTGCCCACCACAGACATGCTGAGAGTCTATAGGAGAAACACAGCACCCAAAAAAACCACACGCATACACACTCGGGTGTCAGCAGCTGGAGCTCCCGCCCTGCATCCACCAGAAAGAAGGCTGTGGTGTCATTGAGAACAGCACCCTGTCACACTGCCCCTGCTGGACAGACGAGTAAATGCTGTCACGGCCGTGTCTCGTTACTTGGTTTTTGTAGAATCCAAACGTCAAACATATGACGTCTCATCGATCGAGTGACGATCGCGTCTCAGATGGACATTTGATCAACGATCACGAAGACAGATGGACGGTCGTACCTTAGGTTCTGGATTGGACTCCGCCCTCCTGTTAGCAGGGGGCGGGACAGAGTGTTTATTTGCAGATATTGGCGATGAGGAGGATGATGGTGGAGGTGGTGGAGGAGGTGGAGGTGGAGGCGCTGGAGCAGCTCCGCTCATGTTGCTCATGTTGCTCATGTTGCTCATGTTGCTTGCACTGCTGATGCTTCTGCTTCTGCTGCTGCTATTGGTTCCATATGAAATGTTGCTCAAACTGCTGCAAGAGACATAGAGTCAACAGGAAGTGATTTTTTTTTTTATTTTTGACACAAATAACAGATTTTTGTCGGGGTTTTTTGGCTCAAATGCTTTGGTTCTTTCTCCTCAGGTGTGACATGTGTCCACGGTGACACATCAGCCATATTTGTCTGTAATAACGTCTGTGTTCCTCCCAGCGATGGGTCACCCAAATATCTCAACTAGATCATGTTATAAATCCAGATCTCTTTAAAAATACCACAGATGACCCAGAGCAACAACTTCACGTTGTCTCTTGAGATTTGACAGGTGAAAAAAATTCGACGTGGATTTATTTACTAGACAAATTTAAGACAAATTTCACAAAATACAGAATATATCAATATTCTAGTCAAATATACGTACACTATGAATAAACTCCTGTTTAGTTGAAGGCAATGCCGATACTGACAGGAATTGAAGAAAGACACAAGGATCTCGAACAGCCTTATTTTAGGTATAACAATCATCTGGTGCCACCTAGAGGATTTGGACAGGTCATGAAACCTTTAGCATTTTTGCTCGGAACAGAAACCAAACCAGAAACATAAATTTGTTTTGTTCCAGGATAGAAATGTTGTTTTTTGTTCCTTAAAAATTCCTTTTTAGCCCCAAAACAACTTAAATTCCTTCCTAAAATGATCCAGTAACGATTATATTTTTTACCGAACCCAAAACCAGAAACGTCCCAGTCTACCATAGACTTTTAAAGGGACAAAGGACTTTGACTGTGGGATACAGAGGATTCTTAAAGAACGAAATAAAACGGGGAAAAATCCATTGCCATTTTTTTCAAATACACATTTTTGTTCGGAAACAAAATTTAATGATTCCAGTTTTCACACCATTTAAAGCCCTGCTTACTTCTGAACTTTTTGGGTTGGTGCAGGAAGTTGCATCATGGGAAAGTAGACGCTGTTTGTGAAGTGAGTTGGATGTTTACCTGTAGCTGTTTGACTTTGGAAGATCATCCACTGGTTCAACATACGAGGCTGGAAACCATCCCTGACTGAGACAAACAGAAAAGTAAAAAAAAACTACATTACCCACAATTCTTCAGATTTCAGGTTTAAAAGGTCATTGATTTATCCATGTGAGATCTTCATCTTTCTAACTCCTCTTCATCAGGCTGCTATCTAGGTACAGTATGTATTCATGTACACACAGTATGTACTCTGTGTATGTCCCCTGTAGTTCATCTTATCTGTATTAACAATCACACACTGATAAGAAAACCCGTCTGACCGTGAGCTGCTGCCGACTCGTCCGAACAACCAGCCGTTCCTGGGCTGCGGCACCAGCACCGTGATGATCTCCCCCTTGGAGAAGGGCAGTGAGGTGTGGTGAGAGGCAGAAGGTTGGTGGTTCACCAGGGCTCGGACTGTTCTGCCCTCACGGCTGCTGCCGCTGCTGCCCCTCAGTGACTCCCCTGAGAAGGAGGACACGCTCCCCACGGGAGACGGAGCTGAAGGGAAATGAAGACCATCATGAAATGACCATGAGAATGTTTATGGTTTAATACTATCATATAAATTCATTATTACTGTGATGTTTCACAAACACCGTTGGTTTCAGTTGCTGCCTTTTTATCTATTTTTACTGCAGATAAAACCAGTCTAATAAAAAGACTTTAGACTTTCACTCGGGATTTAAGAGAAAGGAGGAAGGAAAGTTCACAAAGTTCAAAACTCACAGCGAGAGAGAAACAAAGAGAGACAGAAGGGGAGGAGATAAAAAGGCAGCTGCAGAATAACTGATCCAGGAGCAGGAATATTAAAGCTCCAGAATAAAGTGAGGCCTGAAACAATCTCCCACTCACCTCTGGAAGGTATTTTGCCCAGTGGTGTCTCCTCCCTCCTGGGTCTGGTCTCTTCCACCTTCCTCCCCATCTATAAAAACCAACAATGCACAACACAGTCTTTACTGCTCCTCCACCTGCAGCAGGAACTCAAACCTTCATGTGTGAAATACTGACATCGTGGGATGAGACTTTTCATCATCTCAATAAAAATCTGTTCAGAGAATCTTCTTCTTTTTAGTCTCCCTGTCCTCTCCATCTTCTTCTCTGACTCCAACTACCTCCATGTCCTCCCTCACTGCATCCATCAATCCCCTCTTTGTCTCCTACCTGGTAGCTCCACCTCTAGGATCATTCTTCTACCAATGTATCCACTGTCCCTCCTCTGAACATGTCCAAACCATCTCAATCTGTCTTCTCTATCTTTTTCTCCAAACCTTCCTGTCTGTGTTGTCCCTCTAATCACCTTGTTCCTGATCCTGTCCATCCTTGTCTCTCCTAAAGATGGACCACCTCTTATCGTCTTCTTCTTCTTTCCGGTTATCCCGTTTTTCAGGGGTTGCCACAGCAAGTCAACAATTTCCATG
>JAFBJS010054923.1:0-16856 GCA_016785265.1 Paraplagusia blochii | reverse complement strand
TTGGTCTCCCCCTGTCCTCTGTATCTTCTTCTCTGACTCCAACTACCTCCATGTCCTCCCTCACTGCATCCATCAATCCCCTCTTTGTCTCCTACCTGGTAGCTCCATCTCTAGGATCATTCTTCTACCAATGTATCCACTGTCCCTCCTCTTAACATGTCCAAACCATCTCAATCTGTCTTCTTCAGCGTTTTCTCCAAACCTTCTTGTCTGTGTTGTCCCTCTAATCACCTCAGTCCTGATCCTGTCCATCCTTGTCTCTCCTAAAGATGAATTTCTTCCCCAAACTTTGATTTGAAACCTTATCTCTGTTTGTCCTAATCTTCTTAACGACACATAATCCTCAGTAAAGTCTTTATTCGCAGATTCTTTCTGTCATTATTGTGAGAAAACAAGACGTTATATTTAATTTAACACTTTAACAGAATTAACCGACTGACAAACAGAGCAGCAGGATGTGTCACGTACAGAATCCATTCTCGTGTAAATATCCGCCAAAGCACATTTAAAGCTATTCCCGACACTTCAACAGACGAGGAAGAATCCCACATTATTCCAGAGCTAACAGAGAATCCAGACTAATCCTCTGTCTGTTCCGGGATTGGTGGAGTTTATTGGTGTCTTTCATTGCAGTCCAGGTCGTGACTGAAGGAGCTTATCTCAGAGACGTCTGTGCCGTGTGATTCCACGGTAATATCATCACAGCAGGATGGAATGTTTAGTTTTGGTTGGAATGTCGTAGCTGACGTTAATCCCGTCATCCTGAGATAAAGACCTGAGTGTAAAATCACTCAGTGTTTAAAGTTTAAAGTCAGACCTTTATCATCTTTTTAATTTTTACTATATTTATTATTGATGTCACTATTTTCAACTTTTTATTCGACAATCTTTCTGTTTTAGATTAAAAAAAGTCATTATAAAGGTTTGTTTTCCATCGAGCTGAGAGGTACAGTAAGATCCACTAGAGGGCAGCAAAGTCACACCAGCAATTTACTGGATTTAACCCATCAATACACCTAAAAAGACATTTAATTCCAACATATTCAATCTCAATTACCACGTATTTTTACTGATGTAATTTCTAAAAAAAATCCTGTTAAAATTTTATTTCCTTATTTTTATTTTTTTTTTTTTATCACATTATCATGACCATCACTGAAGCAGTCCGTGAGGCAAGACTTCCTCTTGGACCATAAACTCACCGAGTTGTCCACAGGACTGTTGGTGGAGAACCGTCCTTGCGATGATTGTCTGGTGACGTTCACCTCGTCAGTCCAGGTGTCAGCCCTCTGCTGGAGAGATGCACCCATCTGCCACGCAGAGCACGCAAAAAAACAAGAAAAGGTCGGTGATGTCACTGTTGTGATTACAGTATCATCAAAATAACATTCATCACATTATATTATATTTGACAGACGGAGGCTTTTATCCAAGGCATACGCACAACTGACACTGACAGTTGTCCCAGTTTGGTGGGACACCCCAGGGCACTGTTTTTGGGTCATAAACTTTTCATTTGGAAGATTAAAATTTACGATAAATTCTTACACACAAATTGACACAAATTCCTAAAGATTACATTAGATTAGATCTTTATTGTCTTTGTCACAAGAACAATAAAATCAAATTATCGTAATCGGAAATTAATCAAAATTCTCAGATTGCTTTAAAACAATCTCATATGCCGTGGTTGGTGTCAGAGATTGGACCTGTTATGGGCAAAGTAAGGCCCGGGGGCCGAATGCGGCCAGTTGAGTTTCTTAATGCGGCCTGGTTGGGACTGCAATCTTGTCCAAATTAAATAATTTATTCACATTATCATTATGCATTTGCCCTTTCCCTGCAATAATGCATTTCCCCACTAGATGGCGGCATAAAGGCAGAAATGTAGGATTTATTCCATTTATCATGAATCTTTCTGGTCTGGACTTGAACCTTGTGTCCAAGTTTAGGACAGATTGCGGCTGGTGAAAAGTTTAGCCCAGGATTTGAGGGATTTTACAAATAATTTTAGCTGTAAAAATATCTAAAGGAAAACTGAATTAATAATTTAAAAGAACAGGAAGTGGTGGCATGTGTGCGTGTATTAATTCTTAGTCAAACAGTTACCTTGTCCATGAACGTGGCCACATATTGCATCAGTTCAGTGTGTTTCTCAGCCAGGAAGCGATATCTACGCTCCTCCTCCTTCACGGCCTCTGCGTTGCTCTGCTTCAGGAATTGGAAATAGTCGCCGTCCTGAGGAATCACACGCACGCGTGGATACATGTTTACGAATGAGTTGACGTCTTTAACGTAACGTAAAATGAGGTGCATGAAGGAGGTGAGGAACTCAGACCTGGTTGTATCCTCTCCTCATGTGTCTGTCCTGAGCTGCTGCTCTGTTGTGGACCTCAGCCTCGTAGTAGTTCCTGCTGTCCTGAATCACAGAAGATCTTTATTAGGAGGAAACGCCTACATAGAGATACAGCATTAAACACCCAAGCTGACGATTGGATAAAAATGGGGACACAAGGTCTTCAAATGTGGATAAATGATCTACAATCAATTAATCAAATATTTTTTGGCACTTGATATATTTAATCTACCCATCACTTCATTTTCACCCGACCCAGTTTTATTGTTTTTTTCCTCCAATCATAAAAGTCTTATAGCACAACAACAGGGTTTTGCCGAATTTTGCACAGATCTCAGATCAGGTCCTGAGATGTTTCTGTCAGTTTTGGGAATTAAGTGTTTAAGTGGAAATAAATACAACATTACTTAATATTTTCAGACTAATATTACTATAAATAACATCGCCGCGTGTCCAGTTTGCAGTCTTTGAAGTTCTATTTGTCCACAATCATAGAATTCAGGACTTAAACAGAAACAACATTGGCTTCAAACAAAATGCGATGAATCGTCACTTTTCCTTGAAACAACATTTAATCTGATTTATTTTGCCAAAATAATAAACTCACAAATAAATAACTCCTGTCCAGATCACTGTTCTTCTCCAGCGTCCTCACGACCTGCATGTTGAATTTCCTAAACTGAGAGGAGACAAAGTGTAAGATTCCTGCTGTAGAGAAGTGAAGTGGACGGAACCTGAGGTGGAAACTCCTACCACTCCATCCAACTCCATCATCAGTCTCTTGTGATTCTCAGCGAGTTGAAGCAGGACGTCTCCTTCAGGATGGACACATGAAAAAAAGAAGAAATAAAAGTCAAATATTTGTCTCATTCTATTATTTTGTTTTGATAGGTCCATACTGGGAGGCGTCTCGGGCCAGATTTGGTCCATGAGCCGTCAGTTGATGATTAATGATCTATGATGTACAGTAATTACAGTGACCTTGGCAGGTGGAGTAGATGTTGATAATCTAATCCCAGCTGAGGGTGTGGATTTTTTTCTTCTCCTCAGCTCCTGGAAATGTCTGTTCTTTCCTAAGATGAAGCGGGAATTATTGGAACTCAGACCAGGTTTGGAATTTCTCCTGGTCTGTGTCAACATCAGGAAACATCTTCTTAATCTCACTGTGATTATGTGACGAAACCCACAACTTCCTCTCCTTTGTCTGATCTCCTCCCTTCCTCAACTCCTGGACGTTGAGGAACCAACTGACGGTGACAGAGAGGACAACAGAAATAATCCTGGGACACTTAATCTAACGATCCGGTTTGGACAAACATCTGACCTGTAGCTGCTCACCTGGTCTTCTGTCCCTGTGGCTGAGTTAAGTGAGCAGAGCACAACCCACTGTCTGTCATCATAACTTATTCATGCACCCTGGTCTGCTGGCAGCTGACACACACACACACACACACACACACACACACACACACACACACACACACACACACACACACACACCTGCTCTATAGCAACTTAAATATATAATATTTTCAAGTCCAAAACCAAAGGTTTCATGTCATGTTCAGACACCGTCCCTGATGAGAAACAGGATTCACTGTAAAGTGAATTAAACTTCACAGTATCACAATATGGTAGAGTGTGATTTGGGTGACAGTCGTGGAGACTGCTGCCCCTGTACTCCAGTAGTGGATAAGAGCAGGAGAGTCAAACTGTCCCTCAAAGGATGAGGGACAGATGTGGCTGCAGGTTTGGGATCCAGCCTATTTACAGCACATAGACCTGTGGCCTAGTGGTTAGGGAGGTGGTTTAGGGTCCAGAGGGTTCCAGGTTTGAATCCAACAATGAGCATGGTGTTGTCCCCACTCACTGTTCAATTTAGTGATGGGTTCAATGAATAGGTAACATTTTGTTATGTGGACCACAAGGTCACAATGACAAGCTTCACTGCCTTCCTTTCCTAAATGAACCGACCAATCAGCTGTCAGGAACAAAACCCTGCAGCCACAGCGACCGTTTGTGGATGGATTTTGACTCTATTGGATCAGAGCATGAAGATGAATGAACAGAACCACGTAGGTGAGTCCATGACCATGTGTTCACCAACCTAAGGAATGTGAAGATGTGGTGTGGTAGGCCTTCTGTCCAATCACTGACAGCAAGTGGAAGTAGGCGTCGCCGGTTACACTCAGAGCTGGAAAAGACAAAATATTGTTGTTGGGAAAAAGTTGTGTCTGGAAAAAAGGACATAAACTTCAGTCTAGAATTGTTCCTCAGAATGTCACCAGCACAGAATTGTTCCAATCACAGATCAAAGGTTGGGCTATAAAATGTGACATGTTTTTTTTTTTGTCAAATTGCTATGGAAATACATTTAGATGGAACTCGAATTCTGTCCTTTTGTCAGGTGAAGATCCTGATCTGACCTGGAAGGAACCAAAACTCCAACTTCATGAAAGTGGAATTCTCCATGAAAGTGTTTGGAGAAATGCTTTTGTTTTCAATTTTTTGTAGAACTTTTGGTTTTATACATCACCAATATCACCAATTAAACAAGATTCACCAACAAAATGTTGTTAAAGTCTGGTTTTCACCCTGATCTTCTGCAGTTTTGAGGAACACCATCAGTCCCCCGTCTCTCTGAGACGCTTTATTTTGAAGATGATGAATGTTGGTTATGGGCTGGTTATAAACAGCACCAGGATATTCCCGCAGCACGTGGACTTTGGAACAAATTACACTGGAATACCAGCCTGACAGTTTCCATATTCTGAGCAAAGTCAACTGTGTTTGTTTAGTTTATAACACTGATAAGAACAAACCAATGACGAACACAGTCAAATCAAGATAAATACTTTCACCTGCTGTTAGGTATAAACCTTAATTTATTTTTTTTTAGTTCATTTTTTTCTCCTTTCCCTCCCATTTTCCTCACCCTTGAAAGCTTGGAGATGTTTGTCTCCAAGTGAGACCAGTTTGAGGACGCTCTGGTTGAAGTCATCGATCAGGTGCTGTCACGGAAACACAGAGAGAAACACAAAGAGTTTTAACGATAAGTCAAATTTACGTTTTGACGTCGCAAGAAATGCACATTTTTCATCAGGTCAGACTGATAGAATGAGATATAATATCAAGAAATAGTATAAAAAAATACTCTACATCTGCTCACTTCTGGAAAAATACAATCTTTATACAACAGATATACAAAAAAACTCACGGTATAAATGTCCAGTGTGGAGTGATGGAGCTGAGCGGCGCTCATTGTCGATGCTGTTTTAATCCAAAGGTAGAAAAGTGGGAAAAAAGTCCGTCGTTTCTGTCCGTCCTCCAGCAGAGGAACCGCCGACCTGAAGGAGCAGAGGAGTCAGCTCTTCTACTGCTGTCAGCACATTGTGTGGAGGCGAGGAGGCCAACCCTGTGTGGTGGTAACTGACACCGCTGTGGCCCCAGCAGGGACCGGGGTAAATAATTAAACGGGCCTCAACTATAAAACACGGCGCAGTAAACGCTCTGGTCTGGGAGGGTGAGTAGGTGTGGGTTCAGTCCGTGCACAAAGTCTGAAAATAAATAAGGAAGTGGTTCTGACTGGAGGAAGGAAAAAAAAAAAGTTGTTGAAGATTGACCAATTTAAAAAGTGACAGTGTAGTTAGACTATAAATGTCACCCAGGTGCATTCTGGGAGCTTTCTAGGTCAGTGGTTCTCCATGGTCCGCCTCCAGGACTCAGTTTATTTAGTAACTTGTTCTGGCAGTTAAAATTATTAATAAAAAAATATAAATATATATATTTTTTTTACCTGGGACCTGATGAAAATGGGTCCATGACCCACTTTTGTGTTGCGGTCCCCCAGTTGAGAATCACTGTTGGTAAAGACTGATTAATCTAATAAGGTTGACACTAAAAGGTGAATTTACCAAATTAAATGTAAGAATTTAAGTTACTTTACCTTTATATGGAGAAGTAAAATCATTCAATTTATATTATCCACTTTAAACAATCTAAATCTAATGTGAACACGCAGCACATGTGTCAAACTCAAGGCTCGGGGGCCATATGTGGCACGCCCAGTCAACTTGGGAGCTTTAAAAGACATTTTATGTCAATGCAGCAAAGTTTCTTAACGTGATAAATAAAATATGGTTTTATTACACAACAATGAACAATATTAGTTACATAAATAATTATAATACACTGTAGTAACATGTATTATTATGGTATGGAGTATCACTTACACTATTACTTTTTTTCCCGAAGTTTCAAAATTGTTACATGGTTTACATTGGGATAGAAATGTCAAACAAGGTGCATTCTGGGAGCATCTTAGATAACTGGTAGACTGGTTACATTTTAAGATGAAAGGGTCTACATTAAAAGTAGCCAATTTAATAGTAATAATATGTGATGTACTTTACCTTTATTTTGAAAGGTAGAATCACTTGATTCATATGATTGACTCTAAACCATTTTAATACAATGTCTTATGGGATTTAGCAGTAATTTGCAATAATCCCAAGAGTAAATCCTTATTCCCTTGTCTCAGCTTTTATTCCTGGGATCAATATTTTTGCAAGGTTTATAGTGCCATCTAGAGGTGAAAATATATATTTTAATAAAACGACCTTAGGTCTTTGAATAATCTTTACCTTTGGTTTAAATTGGTCAAAAGGCCTCCTCCTTCCTCCTCTTTCGTTTCCTCCTCCTCACTTTCATTTTTGTCCATGAGGTGTCGTGACTCGTGACTCAATTCTCACCCGTCTCACACCTTCTCCTCTGCACACTTCCAGTTACCGCTTTCGGAGCCAGTGACAAAGTGTTACTGTCACATGACGGAGCAACACACGACCATCTGCAGATGAGACGTGAACACAGCCGTTATTACACACACAGGGACACACACATTAGTTCTGTGGTTGGACGCGCTGGTGTGCATATCAAACCAACATTAAAATCTTTTACTGCATCATTTTAATGAAACCCAATAACAGCAGCCAGGCCGTACACACACACACACACACAGACCGGTCCCCAGTAGGACCATCATTCTGCAGCCGCAGTATTCCCAGGGAAGCCTTCAGGCTGACTTATGGCCATCCACACATCACATTACAGAATTCCTATACCGCGCCACAGGGTGAGCGAGAAGGAAAACTCATTTTCACTTGTACCACGGCCTCTTATGCGACTTGGGGGGGTTTGGATGCAGACCTCCACCAACAGCCAAATAAATCTGGAGGTCATTTCTCTGCGAGGCTGCATGGACGTAGCATGGCTTTACTACACCGTGGGTTACATGGGTTCTATAGGTTCCAGAGAACCTTGGACTTGATAACACTTTGTCCTTTCTTTCTAAAATGATCGGTCTGTCCTTGTTGTCCCAGTGGGAAATAATATAAAATAATAATAACAGTATAGAAAACATGTATTTCTATTCAGCCATTTGGCATAAATATTTCTCAAATGGTGAGTTAACACATATCGTGACCCTGATAGATTGGTTTCCTTACCAATATTTAGGAAAAGGTTAAAAAAAACACATTTTTATCAAGAACATTGGTGGAATTAGCCCAAATCTGGGCAAACTAAGGCTCGAGGGCCAGATGTGGCCCGTTTGACATTGTATCCGGTCTGACTTCTTCCATTAATACTATAAGTTAATTCATCTTTTCTTTTTCTTGGGTGTCAGGGGCAGCAGTCTCCATGACTGCCACACTGTGGACCTTCCTGAAGGTGGTTAGCCCACCGCAAGCTAAGGTCAACAAAGCTGTAGGTTCGAATCCATCAGCTGTCAGGTTGCCATAGATGCACTCTGAACACAGCACCGTTCGGACCCACATAACTTCCAGTGGAACCACCCACAAAACGGCTGACAGTTTGGAGCAGTGTGATTTGGGTGGCTGTCGTGGAGACTACTGCCCCTGAGATGAATTTGAATGATAATGGTGATAATAATTGACAGATTGTCAAGTAAAAATATTCCAACCTATCAGTAAAATTTAAGTTTTCTACAGCAACTAGCGCCCTCTCATGGCCCATTATAGGACTGCAGAACACAGGTTGGGAACCCCTGCTCTCTTATTGAAAATAAGTAAAGGATAATAACTGACAATGAATCTTAGACTATTCAGGGGAAATCAGGTTATTCAGTGTTCCACAAGAGGGCGTCTGCGTACCACTATAGGCTCGTACGCCATAGTTTGCAGAACCATCAGTGATTAACAGTCGTTTGACATCAGTACTCCAGATCCCTTTACTCAAAAAACGGATTAATTTTCAACGTTGTGAATCTGTCTGACCTCCTCCTCCTCCTCCTCCTCCCCTATCTCCTCCTCTCCCTCCTCCTCCTCCTCTTTCGGTGATAACAGGCTACGTTTTGTCTTAAAACTGAAGACATGCGCGCTAAGCAGAGGAGGAGGGGACTGACCGAGGGTCTGCTCCTCAGGTTGTGTGTAGACTCCCTGATCGTTTTTTAATTATGTTGCGGAACTTCCCAACGCTCAGCTCTTGTTCAGGAATCTGAAGCTGGGAAGAGGAATCTGGAATCTGGAGGGACATCCCGGCACTTCTCGGAGTTTCTCGCATCGGTCCCACAGACTAGAAGATTTTTGGGATAATCGATCTTCTCCACCGCCAACCTGAAGTTCATTGTTATTATCCTGGCCGCCGGGATGGTGGCCTTCATCGGAGCAGTGATCTGCATCATCGCAGCGGTTCATACCGGATCCTCCAAGGCTGCCGCGGCACAACAGCAACCACCAACCGACAACCACTCGCTGTATCCGGACGTGGTGGCGCAAACACCGGCGTCGGGGGGCTCCGTGGCCCGGGCCGGCTCTCTGGGAGCTCTCCATGGTTCTGAAACACCAGATCTGGCGTCAAAATTCAACATCGGACTGGGTGGACTGGATGGGGTCACCGGACTCACCGGACACGACCCCACGGTCAGCAGGCTCATCTGCACGCCGATACCCGCCGGGGAATGCAACCCTAAAAACTTTCAACAACAGTCGGACGACCAGTCTCTGTACGCGGGCGAAGACTGGGGTTATCTCCGCACCACGGCGGAGGAGCTCCGACAGACTGTTCTGCAACAGAAAGACCAAATTTTGACCGATCAGCGAACCATCAGAGAGCTGACCGGGAAGCTGTCCGAGTGTGAGAAGGGTCTGGACGGCAGGAGTAACAGACGCGCGGGCGCCTCGGGGCTGTGGGGCGGTCAGGGCACGGCCGAGGAGGCGCACCTGGAGCGGATGATGGTGCGGGATAGCCCGGCGTCGGCGCCCGACGGTGACTACTACTTCACCGCCAGGGCAGTGGATGAACTGGAGCAGGCGATCACTCAGCTTAAAGACCGCATAGAAAAACTGGAGGTAAGGACCGTGTCCAAAAAACACACATCACCTCCTGTCCCCAACATCCAACCATTCCCTAACCACTCCACCAGATGGTGGAATAAAGGATCTCCATCACTGGGGTTGACACCTGTGGATATGTTTATTATTCTACTGGGTCTCCATGTTTGTAAAATCCAAAATAAAACATGTTTTATTTAATGACCCCAAAGGCGACAGCATCAAATTCTACGACTAATCTGGGAAATGTCTTCAGTAATTCTGCACAATGGAGACACCAGTGTCTTATTGCATCGGTTCAAGAGATTTACTTGGAAAATAAAGTGAGACAGATGAGGAAGAAGGCGTAGGGGGAGGGGAATCAGGACGGGAAACATGAGGATAAAGATGGGGAGTGGGAGGTGGGGGTCGTCAGCACAGAGTAACATGATTCCGATTCCCATCCGACCAGAAAAGGATGATTTATATCCTCAATTCTGTCCAAAGAAATCCCATAAATAATTTATCAGGGACCTATATTTGTGCAGGGAATGAGCTAGATGTGTTTCTCTGATGCTCACTCTGTGGGGTTTTATTTAGGACATGTGTGCAGGGGAGGGGATTTATTTTGAAAATAAAGTGAGAAAGATGAGGAAGAAGGCGTAGGGGGAGGGGAATCAGGACGGGAAACATGAGGATAAAGATGGGGAGTGGGAGGTGGGGGTCGTCAGCACAGAGTAACATGAATCCGATTCCCATCCGACCAGAAAAGGATGATTTATATCCTCAATTCTGTCCAAAGAAATCCCATAAATAATTTATCAGGGACCTATATTTGTGCGGGGAATGAGCTAGATGTGTTTCTCTGATGCTCACTCTGTGGGGTTTTATTTAGGACATGTGTGCAGGGGAGGGTGGGGGCGGGGGGGTGGGGAGGTCTTCTTCCCTTCAGTATAATGCACCACTGTGTGGCCCCAGTCAGAGGAAGAGCTTGGTTCAACTCCCAGGATGTTTTTTTCCCATCAGTCCTTATTTAAAACAGTCTTTTTCATTCACATCACATCTTAGTCTTGCAGAGGGATTCACACCCTGCTGTCAGATCAAATAACTGCAAGAATTTTCACGCTGCATGTTTGTTGCTCATAGGTGTGAATGGACACCAGGTCTCTATACATCAGCTGAAGGGCTGTGGATGTTCTTGTAACATCTGGGTGCTTCCAATTAAACCGCCTCACTGACAGTAAGCTCGCAGTAATGTCATGCTGATCCCGGTCTGTGGTGGTGACCCACGGCACTAAGCTCAGTGCAGGCTGGGAACTAATTCCCAACGACCTTTTATTCTCCCTCTAATGTTATTTTATTTTAGATGTTTTTCTTGCCGGTTTCATGAAAACACAAAGACAAATGGAAATCCTAGGAGAAAAACTGACTTTTTTCTTTTCAGTCCTGCAGCTTCTGAAATTCTGGACGGCTTAATTACTGCAGCATCATTTGTTTTTACTCTGTATCTTACAGGAATTTAAAGTCACTTTAGAAAAATATGTGAAAATTAGTTCATGATTTGATATGCAAGGTACAGAGACATAGAACTGCTTAAATAAGATCCTCATGGATTCATTCCACCCTTATCACCAACATTCTGACTTGGTTTTATCACCTTGCATTGATGGAGATTGAACTACAGCAGGTTAGGGTGATAAAGGACTGAAGAAGGAGTATTTTATGGCGGTGATGAATGAAGTGAGCAGGAGAAAGAAGACTGGAAGTGAATCAGGAATTTCCTGAGAATATTACAGTAGTAATGAGTGTCAGCGATGATGTATGGATGAAGACGAGCAGCAGGAGAGGAAGATGAGGTGCCGTAATGAGGGACATGGTGGAAGGAAGAAGGAGGACGGATTTCTTTGTTGGTATGTTTGACAATGGTGTGGAAGTAGTGAGACAGAAGAAAGGAAGATGATTAATGAGTCAGAGTAGAGGAGACAGTGGTGAAGGGAGGGTCTCCTGATCTTCTTTGTTGACACCTCCAGGGATCAGCTGTGAGCAGAAGAGGTAGAAGAAGAATATTTATGAAATTAATAACGGCTCTGCACCGTTCTGGACTCGGGGAATTGTGATAAAACAGCAGTCAAGTCTATTCTTTCCCCAGGTTATCAGTTATTTTCACATCTCAGAGTAGAAGTTGCAGAGAACGGGAAAAAACATGGAAAATGTTGATTTATCGTGGCAAACACTGAAGAAGGGAGAAGCCAACAGTAAAGGAAGAGGTTATTTTTGACATCTCCACAGTCGCTGATGACCAACAATATTTTTTACTCTCCAGCAGGGGTCTCAAACTCAAATAAGTTTGAAGGCCACCACCCACGATATCATTTCACAGATGGGCTGTGTCAGCTTTCAGTGTTCAATACAAAAGAAAAAAAATAATAAAAAAAATCAGTTTCCCATAGATGCTGTGTAATGCAACACTGTACCAGTAGGGGGCGGTGGATCAAGGTTTGGAGAACTATGGGATTTACTATTAAATGTGGAAAAACAAATCTATAAAAAATTATTCTAAATTCAACTTCACATCAAGATGGGGGCCAAAAAATGTCATTCCACGGGCCGCAAATGGCCCACGGGCCACGAGTTTGAGACTCCTGCTCTACAGAAAGGAAATTGATCGATTAATTTTCCTGAGATTCACGAATGTAAAAGATATAAATTGGCCAAATGTAAGCAAAGAAGGAAAACATTAAAATATATTTCCACATAAACAAACTTTTCTTTAATTATAACGTTTTATGGAAAATATTCCTTAATGGAATTCAGGGAATTCTCCCTCTTTGACTTTTTTCCCGGAGTGAAGACGTGTTTATTAAATGTCCTCCTTCTCTGCAGTCAGACATTGGACCATTTCCCCACAACCAGACAAAGGGAAGCGCCACCTCAGCACCGGGGGAGAGTGGAATCTCTGACAGCCCAGAGAAGCTAGCAGTCCGTGGCCACAAAAGTGGAGCTGACAACCCCTGGAGAATGGAAGACTTGGAAGGGGAGTTGGAGAGGAAGTTGGAGCTGCTGGAGAAGGAGAGAAAAGCCCTGAGGCTGGAAACGGAGAAGCACAAAGAGAAAATCGACCACGGAATCAGTAAACTGCAGAATCGGATCTCGGGACTGGAGAACGGTAACTTATCTCCACCAGACAAAACCATCTTTAAAGTTTATACTTTTCAGAGAGAATCCTGATCTTCAGTTTACATCTGAACTAATTAAGTCCAAATGTCCGCTTTATTTTTATTTTCCACAGTCATGCCTCAGCATTTGTTCCCAGAAGGCTACAGACTGTCCTTCGCCACAAGGACAAACTACATGTACGCTATTATGAAGCACTCTGTCCCCAAACTGAGGGCCTTCACTCTGTGTCTGTGGCTGCGGTCCACAGACACCGGCATCGGGACGCCGCTGTCCTACGCTGTTCCTGAACAGGCCAACGAAATGGTGCTGATGCAAGGCATGCACACACCAGTGGAGCTGCTCATTAACGACAAGGTACGAAGAGTGGATTTGACCCATATATATATATATATATATATATATTTACTGTATGTGCTGCTGTGACAGGAGATCCAGGAAAATATACAACAATTTCTCCGATCATTTCTTCAATTTCTTGTTCATTTTAATGGCTGCCACCGCAGCGAGTCAACATTTTCCATCTCCCCCTGTCCTCTGTATCTTCTACTCTTTCTCCAACTACCTCCGTGTCCTCCCTCACTGCATCCATCAATCTCCATCTCTAGGATCATTCTTCTACCAATGTCCCTCCTCTGAACATGTCCAAACCATCTCAATCTGTCTTTTCTCCAAACCTTCCTGTCTGTGTTGTCCCTCTAATCTAATCATTCCTGATTCTGTCCATCTTCATCTCTCCTTAAGAGAATCTCAGTTGTTGTTATCATTGTTTTCGTCCAAATAAATGCATCTTTAGTGGAAAACGAACAAGAAATTGAAGAAAACTTCAGGGCGATCTGAAATATTATTCCATGATTTTAATCCTGTTTTTCCAGTATTTCAGTCTGACATTATTTACCGTCCTGTAAAACCTGAAGACTTCTGACCCTTCCCTGTGTTTCTAGGTGGCGCAATTACCTCTGAACCTCTCCAGGGGGAGCTGGCAGCACATCTGTGTGAGCTGGAACCATAAGGGAGGAGCCTGGCAGGCCTATCAGGGTGGGAAACTGAGGGGCGAGGGCCACTCACTGGCATCTGGACACCACGTCAGACCTGGAGGAGTACTGGTGCTTGGACAGGAACAGGTAGGTGATTGGGTGATTCAACCAAAGGCCGTAAACACTGAGGTTCTACTGGACCTTCATCGTTGTTCTTGACTCCACAGGATTCCCTAGGAGGAGGCTTTGACTTCTCCCAGGCCCTGGTGGGAGAGTTGTCTCAGGTGGGACTTTGGGACCGGGTCCTGTCCTCTAACCAGGTAGCCAGTCTGTCCCGCTGCAGTAAAATCACCCAAGGCTCCGTCTTCACCTGGACAGAGAACGGAGTGGACGTGTTTGGAGGAGCCACCAAGGAACCAGGAGAACCGTGCAGTAAACACAGCAGGAGTTCACAGTGACAGGGGGAGGAGGTGAACAAAGACGGGGGTCTTTGAGTGGAAGATGTTGGCAGGTTAAGGTCTCTTTAAATTAGGATGGAGAAACTATAGCCAAGTCAGACTGAGCGCCACCTACTGATCACAATATATAAAAACAATGTAATATAATATCCAGAGTCATGTTTTTGGTGCTTAAAATTCACAAATAAAACAAACATTCCCCTCAATAAATGAACCACAGTGTTCATAGTCTTTAGAACCATAGTCTTCATGACGATGGTGTCAGTTATTGCTGGTATTATTGACCGATAAAGGTGAACACAGCAGCGGTGCGTTCACATTACAAGATTTCTTTGCTTTAATATTTCTTTAAAGTATGTTTTCTTGGACAGTTCTGCATTTTGATGCTAACTCACTAAATTCTATACCAGACATGGTCAAACTAAGGCCCGTGGACCTGATGTGGCCCATTCAGCTTTGTAATCCGGCCCAACTTGACCAAATATATAATTGGTTGGAATTTTTGCCTTTTTTTCTGCATTGTCCAAGTTTTCCCCTCGGATGGCCTTTATGCATAACCCCACACAAACACTCCACCCAGCTGTCCCCTGTCCCCAGTGTCAAATTTCAGATCCGATTATGGCCCGCGAGCCAAAAAGTTTGCCTGCGTTTGTTTTATTCTAATAAAAAACTAATTATATATCTTTATATATATAAGTATTAATTTAAATTATTGCATTAATATATAAATATAAACGACTTCTGTCCAATATAAATGAGCCAAAAAACTGATGTTTAATTCGCCTTCTTCACGACCTGCTGGTCCGTTGGACTTTAAACCCACAACCTGTCTACGCTGTATTTCACCTGCTGAAAAACCTTTCTTTTTAACTTGACTCAGGTCAAACCGGGGTAAATGTAGGGGCGGGGGCAACTTAGGAGTTAGGAGTCGAGATAAGGTGATGAAAAATGCCGGAGAGTAGGGAGGGAATATCAAGTAGCTGCGATGATGAAAGACTGAAGAAAGAGGACGAGCAGAGTGAAGACAGATGGATCAGGTGCCGGTTCAAAGTCGGGCTACACTTTCGTCTTCTTCCTTCTCACTGCATGATGTATTTATATAGTTTTAGTGTCACCATGGCAACGTCGTGCTCAAGAGAACAGTGCCTCCTAAATCTGTACCCACGGAACGATTATTTGAAGAATCTTCTGTTCCCCTGATGATTTATTGAGCAAAGATTCCTTCCCTAAGGAAAGGACGCCCTCCGGTAGACGTTTGTGTCTTCTTTCAAGGTTTCTAATGCATTCGTGATAAACCTTTGAGCCCACTTTATCATTCTGAAGACATTTCAAGGATAGGAAAAAAAAGTTTAGCTAAAACTTTAGGTTAAACCCTGGAGTATCTTTGAGAAAAAAAAACCCTTTCAGAATCGTAATAATCCTAATATTTGAACTACGGTTCTTTGCTTCCACACATGAATGAAAAACTTTAAAATGTATTTTTGGATGATAGTTTAAAAAAAAAATCTATTTCTGACCATGTTTCCTCCCCAGACTTCTTCCTCAGCTCTGAGGACTATTTTCAGACTCCCCTCCACCCACGTCAACACACATCTCCAAACTTTAACTATATCGCATTTCTATTCATATTTTTTAACTGTCAATCCCGCAAAAGTTGCTTTTATCATTAACATAAAAGATCTCAATCGCACAGTTGAGGCACAAAAAAAAAAATTCAGAAATCGGCTCCTATGGAGGCACCGCCCCACCATTTTGGAACCACTGCGTGGAGCTGGGACTGGTTATAAAAATAAAGCCCCCAAAAAGACAAACACAGGTTCTTCAATAATTCTTAGTGTAAAGTGCCTGTCAGGGTGATGTGCCCATGTAGATAAATGTATTATCATCAGATGCTACAATAACAAGGTGAACGATGCTGCCGTGTCTGCTGCCAAACTGATGCTAAATCAGGTCAAGTGATTCTGCTCTGCTTTGTTGATGCCGCTCCATCTGCTCTGTCATGGTTGTTGTTGTTGTTATTATTCTGCTCGGCGTCTGTTTAGGTCATGTGACAAAAGCATTTTGGAGCTTCGTAACTAGGTGTGAAACGGAATGAAAGAAATCTGCCTTTCTAACTCTGTGACGTCGTCTCGGTCTCTTCTCACATTATTCTGCTGGACTCACACGGAACGTTACGCGTGTATTTTTTTGTACTCTTTGTATACCTACGTATATGCTGTATGTCCGTGTCTCGTACGGTGTCGTACTGTTCCGAACATGTACCTGGTAAAAACCTCAAACCTTTAATAAAGTCGGAATTTTTGAATGTAAATCATTTTGTGATTATTTTTTTAACACAAGTTCCTCTTCTTTCCCTGTCCCTTTTCTCAGGGGTTGACACAGCGAGTCAACAATTTCCATCTCACCCTGTCCTCTATGTCCTCAAATCTAACTCCAACTACCTCCATGTCCTCCAATCTCCTCTTTGTCTCCTACCTGGTAGCTCCATCTCTAGGATCATTCTTCTACCAATGTATCCACTGTCCCTCCTCTGAACATGTCCAAACCTTGTCTCTCCTAAAGA
>JAFBJS010054867.1:0-12384 GCA_016785265.1 Paraplagusia blochii | reverse complement strand
AGCGTGCGCGTAGTTTCACACATTAAAAGCACGATTTGCGTGCGCGTACCACAATCGTATTTGGAAGAATTCACAAACGTATATTAGCATGTGAAGCGTTGTTTGTGTGCTCTTCTCAGAATACGCACGCGGATCCGTGTTTACGCGTGTGTTCTTCTCAGAATACGCACGCGGATCCGTGTTCACGCGTGTGTTCTTCTCAGAATACGCACGCGGATCAGTGTTTACGCGTGTGTTCTTTTTGAGACTATTCTGTCTCCATATACTTTGGACTGGAGTTGGTATTGCTTCCACTATGGCATTTCTGAACAATGTCACAAGAACTGGGCTTCTTTCAATCTCCTCCTCAGTCTCCTGCTTCCAGCATTTCAGCTGTCTGGACATGTACGTGGCAGGATTTCCAGTCTCTGAGATTGCCTCCCCCCTGAGAGCCTTTGGATTCACTTTTGTAGGATATTCATTCCTCAACACTGTTCTTGACCTCACTGAGGTAGAGGAAGGGGGCCATTTGTAAAGGGTGAGGAAATTTCCAAAAACAGTCACTTGCCCTATCAAGGTTAATGTGTTTTCAAAGTAAAGTAACTAGTAACTAGTTACTTTTATAATTTGGTAACTAGTTACATAACTAGTTACTTTTTCAGAGCAGTAACTAGTAAAGTAACAAGTTACTTTTTTTAAGTAACTGTCCCAACACTGGTCTTTTTTCAACTGACTATTTATTACATATTCTTTACGTTTTTTCCGATAGTTTTGCCCTTCAGTTTTAAACACACTAATCATTTCTAGAGTTCTCTTCTCTTTTGTCCTTTCTTGCTTTTATAGTCTCTGATATGTCTTTCCATTTCTAAACACATGTCCACATCAAAAGTGCCATCCATAGGCCAGGGCGAGGGCATTTTTGCTGTATGTTTTGCCCATTTTTTAGATAGTTTTGAAATTTCTTTAATGTGTTCAGGGAATTTAGCACCCAATATCTCTGTGGGTCGTCCAGCCATTGTTATTTTAACCGGTTACTCAGTGTTAGTGATTTTATTATTGTGGTTGTATTACCAGCTAAGCTAATTAAGCCTGTATTGTAAAGCTAATCTGTTATTCCTTACTTCTTGGATTTTAAATGCTAATGCTGACACCCATACAACTATGGCTACTTAGCCTCGCATAGGCTAATGCAGTTATGCTAGGTTATATTTAAACCCAAAAAAAATGTTAACGTGCTAATGTCAATGCTACAGTTGCTATTTAGATGCTATTTAATTGCGCACTTGTTATTTACTTATGCTATGCTACCCTTTGCTAATTTAATGCTAACTTTACCCTATTAAGTAGCTCTGATGTTTTATGCTACAGCTAATGACTTCAACTAATGCTATCAACTATTACAGCTAATTCCTTGTAGGCCAACAACTGACGTTATCGCCACGTTTTTTTGGGTGTGGAGTTTATAAGAATTTGATTTTTAACTGCCCAATATTGTTTCAACATTGCGATTAGACTTCCTGTTTTTTTCTAAATTGCTCCAGGGTTCCTCAACACGATGGTGGTTAAACTACACCCAATTTTCAAAATGGCGACACATCCAAAAAAAATGTAGCACATCAATAGCTTCTTTGACCAGCCAGACCCAACAATTTCTTACTGTGACACAACTTTAAGTAGAGCCATGTTTTTAGAATCTTTTTTGATGCAATTTCACCTCCACAGTACTTTTACTGCTGTACAATGATTTTTTTTTTTTTCACACGGAATCTTGTTAGCTTGCTATTTGAACATACAAAAACAATTATTCATTATTCACGCTCATTCAGACACACAGTCCTCAATCATTTCAGTCAGGGAAAGGGGATGAGGGAGAGAAAAAGAAAAGTTAGTCAGATACAACTGTCAAAGAAAAAACCTCTTTGGTCAACCAACACAGCTATTTGCAAATAATTACCAAATACAAATTTCCAATTTTTAGCCACTTCAATTACACCATCGTGTGTCACAGACCTATATATATATATATATATGTATATAATATCTGTACCAAAATCTGTACAAATACACAGCACACTTTGAAGTTCAATTTAGCAGCTGTCCCTGCATGCAGGATGAACGAGAAGGTGAAAGGAATGTCTCATACTGCTATTGTGTTCAATTTGGCATGGACCTTATAACTTACCAGGCAAGGCTGGATACCAACAAAGGACAAGCATCTGCTATATTAGGAGGATAAATTTCTACCTGTGGCCACTCTGCACAGCAGATCCCGTGGAAGAACCCTGCCGTCCCGGTCAGCAGGTCCGACCAATCATGTCGGGGTCACCTATTATTTTGTAGAAAGTGTATACAAATAAGCAGACCAGGAGATACTTCTCCGTCTCGGGGGAATTTTTTGTATCAAAAGGCTCCTGACCATGGTAAGTCCAACACGAATCAACTCATCAGCAGTCGCTCCAACAAATCCCAAACACTGATACAGGCATGTTCTACCTATACAGTTATTGGACATTCTCAGACAGTCATATCATGTGTAGACATTCAAGATATTCATCAGACCTCTGAAATGTACGATGTTGTGCTCCTGCACCTGGACACTGACATGGGTACATCTTGTTACTGTTATCTAGGCCCCAGTTTATGTTGTGTTTTAATCTGTCTTGGGAATGTGTCTTGTGTCTAAAATGAGTTACTCCGAGAGCAACTGGACTAGTAGGTTTCTTGAAGACGTTTCAAGTTAAAGTAAGAAGAGTCATTTACATTGTGACTATGCTGAAATGTATTTTTTTTCTCTCAATAAAGAGGGCTTTTTAATCTTAAACTGCAGCTGTTTCTATCTGTGCCCATTTATATTGCCTGTTGTTGTGAGGGCTGAATGAGCCCAGTTTATAATATTAGTCAATGTTTTTGGAAAGTTATTATTTTCAACACTAGACATTTCTTGTTTAAATCAAATGCTGCAGAAAGAATCATAGGACTGTTTCAGCCAAAATGGAAAAAAAAATAATGTGTCCTTTTTCTAATAATTATATTGAAGTAGATTGTTGTACAAACCTATTTATAAAATTCCTTTTGTCTGGTATCACACTAATTCAGGGGAAATCACATGCATATATCAGTGTCAGTTATTATCGGCATTGAGAATGAAGTTTTTGGGCAATTTTGGTAATATCAGTATCGGTAAATGTGATATTGGCCATCCCTACAAAAAGTAGTTTGGACATTTTCAGGATATTTTTTGGTAGCCATATCACTTGTGTTATTTCCAAGTAATGTGGTGGAAATGTTATTGTTTTATGATGATAAATCACACAAATAGAAATAAAGAAGAACATTTTTTGATATTTAGTGTTTAAGACTTTATTGACTTAAATGGTTGGTATCTTAACATATTCAAAACTCTACAAATATTGTAGGTAGAATTTGGAAAGATCATATTCAATAGCTGGCCATGGTCCTCTCCAGCCAGTCGTTAAAGATACAGACCTGTAAGCAAAACATGAAATTATGTCACTGACAATCATTCACAAATAATGTTAATTAATTAAAACAATCAGAAATTAAGTTATATATATATATATGTATACATAGTTTCCCATTTCCCACCTTGGCGTAGACACCAGGGTGATCCCTCTCAGCACATCCGTATCCCCAGGACACAACACCCTGCAGCTCGCCATTACACACAACGGGGCCACCAGAGTCACCCTAACATTGATAAGTGGTGTTACTAAAAAGATCATATTTATGTAATAATTGTTGCATAACTATTAATTCTTGGTCTACATATAGGTTGTACCTGGCAAGAGTCCTTGCCACCCTCCAGGTATCCAGCACAGAACATGGCATCGGTGATCATTCCAGGGTAGGAGTTATTGCAGTCTCTGTCAGACAGAATAGGGATGTCCAAGCACTGCAGCTTGTTTTTGTCAGCAGCTACAAAGAAGTGAATTAGGTATTAAAGATGGGAGTTTAAACCAAAAAAGAAACAAAGAGTGGAAATTTCAGATCTCACTAGAGCTCATGGTGTTGCCCCAACCAGAGACTTTGCACATGGTGCCAGCAGGAGCACAGCTGGTGGGCAGAGCCACAGGCTGCACATACTGGTTGAGAGTGGCAGGCTTGCTCAGTTTGATCAGCATGATGTCGTTGTCGATGTTGTAGGAGCTGTAGTTGGGGTGACGGATGACACGAGAGGAGCTAATGAACTGCTCAGTGCCCTCATTGACCCTGATGTTGTGCTCGCCCATACGCACCTCCACACGGCTACATGGATAAAGAGATGTTTGTCAAAATCACTAAAGAAAAGACATTTGTCATGGTTAAGTTAGTCTTTGACGTACGATTTGTAGCAGTGAGCAGCAGACACAATCCAGTTTTCATTGACCAGAGAGCCTCCACAGAAGTGGTAGCCAGAGTTCAGAGACACCTGATGGGGCTGGGAGTAGGGATTACACTCATAGCCTCCAACAATCTTGTCATCCTCCAAGGCAACTGAATAGAGAAAATTGCAGTAGTTTTTTTTTTTTTTTTTGTGGTCTACCTTTAAGCACAGGTCAGTACTTACAAGCAGCTCCGATGAGCAGAATAAAGACCAGAGACCTCATGGTTGCTGAGTGATCTTGTCGATGAGAGAACTGTTTCTGGATCCATGGGTTATATAGAACGGCATCCGTCCACTATCTGTTGAGGACAACTCCCACCACTATTTTTGACCAATGAGTCCACTTGCATGTTCTGATTAAACATCTTTGTTTTCAAAAACATGGTTTCTAAACGTTTATTCACAATAACCTTACCTCAAATTTAATACATTTGTATGGTAGATCTTTTGGGGATTTTTTTTACCTCAAAAAGTTTTGTGTTTTTTTTTATTAAAAATGTATAAATATGTGATGTCAAAATGAAGTTAATCAAGGTCAGGATCAACTTTGACTGAATTGTGCCAGGACGATAACTTCTGTGGCAGGTGGCTTGGTTCACACTCTCACACACTCACACTTCATAATTGTCCAGTAACTGAAAAAAAAAAAACTTTAATTATTTTCAAAAGTAGACGGCAGAAAAATCCAAAATGCTCATTGTCTATTTGCCATACCTTGACCAATTTATGTACATGTTGATTTTGAATAAAACTATTTATAATTGGCTTCATAGCCCTTTTTACATTCTTTTACCTTACCCTTGAATTGTAGATAAGATAGGGTTTTGACTGTATTTATTATGTGTCATAGTAAATAGTTTAAATGTTTTTAACATTTAAACAACTCTTACCAATCACTTGAGCATTTAAACTACTTTCTCTTGAAGAATCATGATTCACCACCCCGCTCAAATATTCATGACCAACAAACACATTTTTTATGATGTAGGTAAATAAAATGATTATGAAATAAAGGTGCAACAAGTTTGCTGAGGAAGCATCGGTGAATAATATTGGTTCATATAAAATCACCACTTACCACCACTACTTTCAATAAAAACATCAACAGCCCCTGTTTGGAATCTTAAATATATTTACTCAGTGATATTCAGGTGGCGACTGGTTGTGTATACTGTTCCACGAACTTCAAACAGAGATGAAGTTCAGTGGGAAATTGTGAAGAACTATCAGCTGTGAACACTGCCCCTCTCACTTGAAGTTGAACTTAACAAGCTCTTGCTTAAGTTTATTAGGTGAATATAACCCATGATACAAAGCTCTCAGCATCAGTGTTTGCTGCTATTCGGAACAAAAACCCATTTTTTTAACCCATTAGTTTATATACATACATAATATTTATATTGCATATGATGATATATGATGCATATATATATATATATATATATAAACTGATTAAAAAAATTAATCAAATACATATTTCGTAAGTATTGGCACAAGTAGAAAAATGGCAAAATTAAGGAAATTGTCAAAGTAAATTGTTGCAAGGGTTGTTTTTAATATGACACAGTATTTAGAAATAATTGGGGTGTGGTACTTAATATTTAATTTAATTCAGAATTATTCTTTCCACTTTCTCTTTGCAAAACAAGTCCTAGTTGTGGGAGACACACAGATCTGATACAGTATACTAAGTGTGAATACAAGTGAAGAACCATTTATTGACTGCAGCCAGAGCAATATCATGCTTCAGTGCTACTTTCATCATATGAAAAATTTACCATTAAAAATACTTTCATCAACAACTTTGTTGATGACAATGTGTTTTGAACTGGACCTTGTCTTCTTTCAAATGTAAGTGAAGTGCAATAAATGTTAAATGTGTTAAATTTAGGCAACCATATTAATTACAAAAATATGTTTTTACTTTTATAAACTGTATATGTTCAATTGAAATAACTGTATATGTCAGTCAATCCACAGATACAGAGTGGAGATACGGATTAAACATCGGTAAATGATTTGCCATGGGTTCATACCAAGCCTACTATAAATAGTAATCGTACATAAATGGCACATCTTGCTAATATCATTGGATCCTAAGTGACCAATGAAAACCAGGAGGAATAAGGGTGGCGTTGGTGATTGTTATTTAAGTCAGAGACCTAAGTAATATCCTCCTGTTGACAAGATCCCTCAGCAACCGGCAACATTAAATTCATCCCTGTACCAGCACCAGGGTCAATGAGGTACAGAGCAGTGAACTAGCTCCTCCGGTGTCATTTGTCACCCCAACTACAGCTCTTACAACATTGACGACATCATGCTGATCAAACTAAGCAAGCCTGCCACTCTGAACCAGTATGTGCAGCCTGTGGGTCTGCCCACCAGTTGTGGCCCTGCTTGCACAATGTGTAATATCTCTGGCTGGGGCAACACCATGAGCTCTAATGACTTAGGAGTGGGGCATTCGCACTTACTTTTATGTCTTTTTATAATGTTGAAACTGCCATCTTCAATACTTATCTTTAATACTTTAAAGCTGCTGACAGAAACAAGCTGCAGTGCTTGGACACCCCTATTTCGTCTGACCACTGCAAAAATTCCTACCCTGGAATGATGACTAATTCCATGTTCTGTGCTGGATACCTGGAGGGTGGCAATGACTCTTGCCAGGTACAACCTATATGTATTAGTGAATCAAAGGAACAATTATTATATAATTAACTTATTATGTAAGTTTGAAGCTTTTATTAACATTGCTAATATTCATTGTTAGGGTGACTCTGGTGGCCCTGTTGTGTGCAATGGTGAGCTGCAAGGTGCGCTACCGATCCACCTAAATAGTTCTCAAACCAAACCAAAAACACAAAAAATAATGAAAATTAAGGCTCAAACACCAAAAGAAATTATTATTCCAATTATTATTACCATTGCATTAATGGATATGACTGTAATCTAAACTCCAAACAAGGCACACAATAATTGTGGTGTGTAAGATCTGTAAACTTCAACAAAAAGGGTTTCTGTCCTACTTTATGTGCACTGTAGACACCAAAAAATACATCTCTTTTAAAATTGTCTTTGGTGAATTTAGTAAACTTGTTTGTTGCATTTTCTTTAAAAGCTTCCTTTAAAACATCAAAAAAGACCTCTCCTGGACAACCAACACCACATCACTGGCAAAGAAAGCTCAAAAGCGCCTCTACTTCCTACATAAACTTAAATGGGCAAGTGCATCACCATCCATCATGACCATTTTCTACAATCGAAAGCATTTCAATCTGTACCACTGTGTGGGGCGGTAGCTGCACTGACTACTACAGGAAAGCCTTGCAGCGCATAGTGAACACAGCTAGGAAGATGATTGGTGCACCACTTCCCTCACTAGTGGACTTACACACCACACGCCTCACTCGCAAAGCCATGAGTGACGACACCCACCCTGCTCACAGCCTGTTCAACCTCCGGCGCTACCGGAGTCTCTCATCCCGCACCACCAGACTGGCTAACAGCTTCATCCACCAAGCTGTTAGATTGTTGAACTCTCTCCCCTCTTCACCCACAATCATCACTTCCACCTGAACTCTTCCCCACAAAACGCACACACGCACATGCAGAACACCTTAACTACTCAATCCCCCTAATCTGTAACTGTTTATTTGCACTATAACCATCTGTACCTGTACCTATGACCTCTTTTGCACAACCACCATCTGCACTGTTGTAATATAATGTTATGTAATGCAATGCACTATTTTACCTAATTGTTCTACTGATTATTTATTTTATACTCATCAGGTCAACTGTAATGCACACTACCCTTCTACTTGCACTTACTATTTTGTTTGCAGACCGCAATACAGCAGACTGTATTGTAAACTGTATTGTAATGTTGTGTGTATTGTAATATGTCTTGCCTGTGCAAGGGACAGTGCGGAACGCAATTTCGATAACCCTTGTATGTTCTGCACATGTAAAGGTATTGACAATAAAGCTGACCTTGACCTTCCTCCATATAGAACTTGGCTACAATAGGAGATTGGTTATTTGTTAAAGTTGTTGAATTGAAAAGTGGTTGTTAGGCAAAGTTCTAGGAGAATGCAAATCTGGTCAGGACTTAAGGTCGTTTCTTGGCCATTTTAATTGCATCAGTTGAACACAGATAAAAAGTGAGGCAACATGAAACAGGCAACATCCTTAATTTTTTTGGCAAAATCTAGATTTTTATTTTTGATGTGCGGTTCATACCAATAGTGTTAATAGATTTAAGTGATGTTATGATGATATGATTTCTCCATGCCCTGGCAACGGATAAGTCGGCAAGGGTGGATGGATGGACAAATATATATACTGTACACTATATACAACATATCTATTGACATATCAATCATCTCATCTCATTTTCTTCTGCTTGTCCGTTGCCGGATCACAGGGGTGGCGCCAGGGGCAGTTGACGCCACCCAAATCGCATTGCCATATTTTGAGCCTTTCTGCAGCACAAGAAGTTATGTGGGTAGGGGCGGTGCTATGCTCAGAGCACCTCAGTGGCAACCTGGCAGTTGGTGGATTTGAACCGGGGACCTTGCGGACCCAAGTCTGCTTCCTTAACCACAATTGTCATTGTGGTGCAAAGACAACAACCTGCAACTCAACTTTGAAAAAACTAAAGAGATAGTTGTTGAATTCAAAGTCAACAAACGGAGCTTTCAGTGCCTCTGCTCATGTAAAGCCAGAACAGTCAGGACAATGAACTCTGCTCCCACCACTTAACTCCTTAGCCCGTCCCAAACACACATACATACACACATTTTATGAATATCTACTACCAGGGTACCCCAAATTAACAGCCCTGGCTGCTAAAATTTTGTGCTTGTTTTGGACAGCCTACCTTTATTAACACATTTTCTCAGTTATGAATATCAATGAAACAAAAATGCGTTCAAGGCTCACACACAAGGACTTAAGTGACATTCTGAAAGTGAAGACTAGTCTGGACGTGACACCTGGTATTGATGCACTTGTACAGGAACAAAAGATGCCAAGTTTCAGGACCAAAAACAACATGGGAAAGTGAAACCATGGCAGTGCATGGAAGCGGATTATAAGGATGATTCAGCAGATATTGACATCAGTTCTCCACCAGCAACCACTGAATGATGAAGGACCTCAAACTGTGTTGTGTGAAGTGGAAGCCATCCTCAATGACCTCCCCATAACAAAGGTGTCCGGAGACCCCACTGATCTTGAAGCTCTTACTCCCAATCGCATCCTCAACATGAAAGAAATTCCATTCTTAACACCTGGATTGTTTGAGAAGACTGGCCTCTACTTCAAGAGGAGATGGAGGAAGGTCCAGCACATCTCCAACCTTTTCTGGAAGCGGTGGCTAATAGAGTACCTACCATTGCTGCAGGAGAGACAGAGGTTGAGTAATGAAAGCTCTTGTCCCTGACGACAACGTACTAATTGCAGATGCTACAGCCCCACGTGGTTCCTGGCTGCTGTGAAGAGTCCTGGAGACATATCCTGACAGAAGAGGACTGGTGCGTTCTGTTCGAGTGAAAACTAAAACCAGCACAGTGGATAGACCAATAACAGAGCTAAGCTTGCTTTAAGAAGCTAAGACAGAAGGATTTTTTGGTTTACATTTTGAATCATGTGTTAAATATTTGGCTCCTTGTAAATTTGATAAATTGTGCCTGGCATCCTGCCATTCCCAATTAGGGGCTGGTGTGTTACAGCCAAAATACATTTCCAAGCGGTGATTGAAGAAGGTGAGGGTGCTTTGAGTAGGAGACAAACAGTTTTGGACCGTGTCAAGTGTTCCGTGTCACCTAAGTCGTGCAGATCGGGATTCATTGTTTTTATGTAAAAAGAGTTTATGTTTCGTTGTGCTTTGGCAGTCAACAAATGGATTGGCGTAATCGATACAATTATATAACTCTGGACATTGAATTAATACACAGCACACATCAAACATTGTTAAAGCCCTTGTTGCCCCTCGAAGTAGGGCACATATTTTTAATGTCCCTACAATGTATATGTGTTGATTATCAAGTCCTGGTGTCATACTGATGTTATTATGAAGCGTATTAATTTGACGTCACAAAACTATGACGTCATCAAAGGCTTATGGTTGAAATTCACAGCCACATTTTGAACGTGTTATGAATAAGGATGCTGAGTCCCACTCTGCTGTATCTCCAGGTTACTTCTAAGGTTCGTTTGACCTCCAGTGTGTTCAATTGTTGCTCTACAGAGTCGGTAAATCACGTTGCTTTTATCTATCTTTCCATCCTTCTTGAAAAATAGCAAATGATGTCCCAACCTTCGATTTTAAATGAGAAACGCTGTAAATTCAGTCTGTGTGCCATGTTGCTAAGAACGGAGTAATATCCACTACCTGCCCTCCAATCAAATCAGCCCCCGTCACAGTTCACACACCCCAAGAGGCCCAACCTCCTTTAGGTTTTACTGCATTTTAACGAATCAGAGTTTTATTGACCGATACACTCAGATCATGTAGGTGACAGAACGATAACCGATCCAAAACGATTAATATTCACACCACTAATATATATTAATACGTATATATATATATATATATATATATATATGTATAATGTCTAATTTATTGTGAATCATACTGTGCTGAATCCTTTAATATTTTTTGTGAATCCTCCCATAATCCAATCGTAGCCCTTCAATTGAGATCTAAATCGGACCATTTTTGGAGTGAAAGATTCACAACCTCAATATATCACTTTCAGGACTGGCAATCACTCTCTGCTTCCACTAATGTAAGAGCAAATCTAGACTGATAAAAGCACATCATTATCAGTGTAGGTTACATAGGTTTGTCGTCAGAAATATAAAATTTTGTATTTGTTTAATTCTGTGAAACATTTGTAACCTAATTGCATTGCTTTGGTTGTATTCAGCTTTAGTTCATTGTCATAAGCATAAATGGCAGTGTGCTTTTGTCATGTAAGTTGTCGGTTTTCAGCCTTGATTTCCTAACTTTTGGAAATCTTTTTATTTTGATGCATCACTCATTCAAATAGAAGTGTTTGTCATATTTATTATTATAATTGTATTATAAACATTAAATTTTTCTTTCAGTTTCCAGACATGTACACTGTCTGTGAACTATGCCACCTGGCACACCTGTTATATCATCATTGGAAAACTGTGTCCACGTTACCCCTGACAGTAACTAATGTTCTGTTTTTATTTTATGACATCTTAAAGTTGTAAAATAAAGAAAGTAACATGTCTACCTATGCAAATTTGTTAAATACCAGAGCAAAAATTATGAATTGCTACTAGAATTATAGAAATTCAAGATTTTTGAAAACACACAAAAAAGCTTGTTCAGCAGAGTGTAAAGAAGCCTCATTGGTCAATACATGAAGTGGGAGTTGTCCTCAACAGATAGCGGACATATGTTTTTCTATATAAGCCATGGATCCAGGAAAAAGTTCTCTCATCGACAAGATCACTCAGCAACCATGAGGTCTCTCGTCTTTGTTCTGCTAATTGGAGCTGCCTGTAAGTACTGACCTGTGCTCAAAGGTAGACCACCATAAAAAAACAACTAACAAACTACTGCAATTGTTTCCATTCAGTTGCCTTGGAGGATGACAAGATTGTTGGAGGTTATGAGTGTAAGCCCTACTCCCAGCCTCATCAAGTGTCTCTGAACTCTGGCTACCACTTCTGTGGAGGCTCTCTGGTCAATGAGAACTGGGTTGTGTCTGCTGCTCACTGCTACAAATCGTATGTAACCCACACAACACCTATCCTTTAGAAGAAAAATAAGTGATTTTGACAAACATTTCTTCATCCTTGTAGCCGTGTGGAGGTGCGTATGGGTGAGCACAACATTAAGGTCAATGAGGGTACTGAGCAGTTCATTAGCTCCTCTCGCGTCATCCGTCACCCCAGATACAGCTCTTACAACATCGACAATGACATCATGCTGATCAAACTGAGCAAGCCTGCCACTCTGAACCAGTATG
>JAFBJS010054864.1:0-24746 GCA_016785265.1 Paraplagusia blochii | reverse complement strand
TTTTTAGTTTAGATTTTTTGACTACTAAACATCAATGGTGGCATAAAACTTAAGTTCCATCCATCCATTTTCACCCACTCATCTGTTGCCAGTTCTTGGGGACAGCAGTCTCCTTGACTGACACCCAAATCACATCGCACCTAAGTGTGCCTCCCTGCAGGTGGTGAGCCCATCCTCACCGGGATTGGAACCTGGAGTTTTACAGCAATGACAGAGGCATTGCCTCTATGGCCGAACTGATGGCCAAAATTTAAGGTTACATTTTACTTATTTATCTGTTTACATTTTTATCTACGAAAAAATGTCATCTTTAAAAGAATGTTGATTATCTAGATAATTAATTGTGCATATGCATGATTATTGTGTCTAATCATGACTAATCATGATTAGACATAATGGAACCACAGCAACCTGTCATAAATCAGAATTTTAATCATTTCACGGCCTTATTATTCACTCATGTAAATGACATTTTTTAATAATGTTATTAGACCAAAAGGAACATTTGATATGAAGACATCAAACCTTTTGTCAATCCAAATACAGACTGATGGGTTTTTTTTTTTGTTTGTTTGTTTTTTTTAACCACATCTATTCTGTAATAACGTAATTTTTCCTTACAAATTTGGAACATCCTTAAATGTGATTTCAGTGAGTGGGCCTTCTCGGTTTTACTGCAAAACAATTAAGCTCCCACAGTGCTTGTTTCTGTCTAATGTTCTGACTGTGTAAGTCACATGAGACACTCACTGTGTTATACACTACAATAAAACCTTTCTTTTTGCAAACAATCTCAATGAACCCTGGTGATGTTTTAGTCAAGATATGGTAATGAGACAGTAAAGTTCAGGGTATCAGAAAAAATAAGTATTTGTGCAGAGAATTCAAATGGATGATGTAGAACAATGAATATTGTTGTTTGATGTGGGTGCTTCATGTGACACTTGTGTAGCTACTGTATATAATAAAAACAAAAAACCACTGTTTTAAACCAACTGTTAATGAAGAGGCGGCAGTGGTGGCCTTGCAGCTAAAGGGGCAGACATGGGCCCGCAAGTCTTCAGGTTTGAATCCACCAGCTGCCAGGTTGCCACAGAGGTGCTCTGTAGGGATGTCAATACTATTGGCCCATTATCAGCAAAATTAACGGAACTTTTTTTTTTTTTTTACCGATACTGAATTCTGCAAAGTTGAGGTTCCGGCAAACACAACGGATACCCTTACAGGGTTCTGACACTTTGACCGGCACATGATTAATGTTGTTGTCAAACTGCACCTGAAGGCACAACAACATTGCTCGACGGTACACTAAATATCAACGCAGCTGTCCCTCAAGGAGCGGTCCCTCAGGGACTCAAAGTTACGATATAGAATGGCCAAGAGTAAAAGCTATCAGACAAAAATCATGGATTGTATCATGCTGGATAACCAGCCGCGCTCTCCTGTGGGATTCATCGAATAAGTAACATGATTCTAGGTCATCCAGGTAATTCAATCCAAAAATTAGTTACTGATTATTAGTTATCGAGAGCAACTGGACATAGCAGGGTTTTTTTTTGAAGACGTTTCCCTCTCATCCAAGAGGCTTCTTCAGTTCAGTTCAGGTTAAGCGTCTTCAAGAAACCTACTATGTCCAGTTGCTCTCGAAGTAAATCATTTTTGGATCGTATAAGTAAGTATTTCTCTGACATTTTCCAACGAAACCACCATTCGGTGTGGTCAAAAATTAGTTCCAAGAAAACCTTGAAATATCTTTTGAAATACTGATTGAAAGTATATTTCTTAAAACAAAATTTTGATTACTTTCAGGTTATCATTATTATTTTTTTTTCTTTTTGTCGACAAGAAGTGGAATTGTTAGCATTGTGACGATGCTGAAATGCTTATTTGCGCTTTATCGAGGGCTGTTTCTATCTGTTTGTTGTTCTTATTTGCCTATTGTTGTGAGTTTATAATGTTAATAATTGATTTTGGCAAGTTATTTGGTCCAACACTAGACAATATATGTTTACTTTAAATGTTGCACAAAGAGGCACACTGTTTGACTGAGGCAAAATTGTAAAAATAAATATGGCATTTTTTTTTTAAGCCTATGATGAAGTAGTGTTTTTATTTTGTACACAGACTGTTATTTTGTAGAATGCGTCTCGTCAGGCATCACAATGATCCAGGGAAAGTCCCCTGGATACAGCTGCACTAGTTTATATATGGGCAAGATAGGATATCTGCAAATGTTAATATTGGACATCCCTAATTGTCTGAACATCAACACTGTCCCACAGGCATACTTTCCAGTGGACTCAAAATCCATCCAGGACGCTGACAGTATGGTACACCGGCTTATCTGTTACCCTCTTACATGGTAACGCGTGAGAAGATAATAAAGAATATTAAATAAATGAATGTTGACACTAGGGGACACTAAGGGCCCTTATATGTTCCAGATTTCATATTGAGTCAGTAATTAAGTAAGAGGCGGAGAGGGAGTACGAGTAAGAGTAAGAGAGTCTCATTGGAGATATGGTAATGATGACATTTAGAACTTTATCGATCCAGTACTTGGGTTTATGTCGTATGTAACACCAGATCTGCGTCAACTATCGGTTCCTCTGGGACTCCAACCTAGGACCTTGTGTATATAAGGTAATATAACGAAAGCTACACTGTGGAATCACAGAGGATCCAGTTGATGATCGATCAGAGGCTGTAGTTAGTATTACAGTAGCAGGAGTTTTGGGGTGAAGAAGAGATAAAAACCTCCAGATTTTCTTATAATAGCTGTATTAATAAAGTTCTTCAAAGCATCAGGGGACAATTCCAATACGCCGATATAGCATACTGTGCAAAGTTGTTGTTTTTTTGTCATTACCAGAAATGGAAAAAAAAAAAAAAAATAAATATATCGATGCTGCAATGTTGCCAGCAGCAAACTATTTTTTCCCATCTTTTTACTGCTTTTTTTTTCCTTTAGGTCTTTAAAAGTCCTCAGGGAATATCTTATTTCCTTTAATAATCCATGACTTATCGAGTTTACTGACTGCTGGCTAATTAACATTTCCTCAGAGCAGCACATGCAAGGCTAGATGTGACCTGTTGGTGCTCCCAGTGAGTCACGGAAGCAGGCTTAAAACATTTTACCTTTTCATTTGTGTTTTTTTAGGGGAAAGTATTGAAGGAGAGGAAAAAGTAACCTACATGCCGACGGCAACATGTTGATGTTGGGATTAACTTGGATTAGAGAACTTCAGATTAGATTAGGGCTTGAATTCCGAACAAGATACCGCACCTGTCTCAGAAGCAGAAAATCGATTATTTGGGAATCATTATCAAACATTATCGACACATGCTGGATTATAGTTTATTCTTATCTACAAATCATCAGCCCCATAGCATGAAGTTAGAACATCTGTCTCCCCCCACAAAAAATAAAATAAATAAGTAAATAAAAAATAAATAAATAAATAAATAAACAAAAAAGGCCTGATAAATTAAGGTTTTATCTCTGAGTTATTTGTTTCATTGCTCATGATAAGCATGCCTGCATCGGAAGCAGTGAGTCCTGGGTTAAATTCCCGAAGAACTCCATGCTTAATAATGTCTGTCCTAAACTGTTTGTCCTAAAATGAAGTTAAAATGCCCATCTCTGAAGTAGAGAGTCGTGGGTTGGATTCCCAAAAACACATGCTTGATAAAGTAAGTGCTTGTTTGCCGGCATCGAAAGCGGAAAGTCCTTGGTTAGATTCCCTATGAAGCACAGACCTGATAATGTTAATCGTCTTCCTTGGTTCAATGCCATGAAGGTAAAAAGTCTGTCTCAGGAGTCATGTTTGACAATGTTCGTAATAGTCTGTAAAGTCATTGGTTTCATAGTAGGAAAATTAGAACCTGACTCAGAAGTAGAGAGTCCTGGGTAGGGTTCCCAAAGCACCAAGTCTGAAAGTTGCTGGTTTCACAGTATGCAGTTCGCACACCTGCATCGGATGTCCTGGGTTTGATTCCTCAAATTGTTAATAATGATCGTCCTCCCTAAATTGTTGTGGATAAAACTGTCTCCTAAATGCAATTAAAAACCTGCATATTGTCGCTTGATCGGTGGTGTCTTAGTGGTTGAAGAAGTGGACTTGGGTCTGGAGGGTTTCAAGTTCAAAACCACCACGGTATCAGTAGCACCCCTTGCTCCCTGGGCCCAGTGAGGGGTAATAACTTTTGCGATAGGTTAAATGTAGGGGACACAATTTGCTCTGTACAGTGTTGTGGATCATAATGTCACAATGACGAGATGCTTGCTGTCCTTCCTTAGAAAATAAATAATTTATCCATCTGGACACTGATTTGACCATCTTTTCAGCCATCCTGAGATAAAAAAAAGAAACTGAAAAAAAAAGAAGAAAATCTCCTTGGAACTGGTTATAAAGGAGTATCTTCATCAACAGCACGCACAGGAGCTGTGTCCATGTCACGTGGTAGTTAACCTATATGCACAAAACATGGAGTTCCAAGTATCCATGCATAGACAGCTCTTCTGCGGATTTGTTCTGGACAGCAAGTGAACGGTGGCAGGTAATGAAACATGTAAATAAACGCGGACATCTGACCAATAGCAGGAGAGAGTGCAGTATCTTTTCTTCAAAACTCCTCCCCCTCTTCCTCTCCTTCTCCCTGCCTCCCTCACTCTCATCCATGTGTGCCCTCTGCACCTGAGCGGCTGCGGCTGCTCTTGTCTTTGCTGGCGTCTGTGCGTCACGACGGGTAACTCGCTGTGTTTAAGCCCGTCCTTCTGTGGAACTGGCTGCAGATGGTGTGGACCTGACGGAGTTGCTCTACGCACGTTCCTCTCCTCCGGCTGTGCGACACGCACGTGTTTACCTACGCGCTTTCCTCATCCAACGACCACAGCGAGACGGCAACAAACTTTTGGTTTTACGCATATGTAAACGACGTGTTTTTTGTGGTTTTACCGGCACCATGCGAGTTTTTTTGGCTGTAATCCTCGCTTTTGGAGTGTCCGGTGAGTACTGCAACTTATTCCCTATAAGAGAATAGCAGATTGTATTATTATTTTGTGTGTGCTATACGGGGAGAACATTTCATTTTACGGGATAATGCGTTTTTGATCACCAGAAAACTTTTCTTTATAATAATGCATAGCAAGTGGTTTGTACGCCCGCATAGGAAGCTGAGGGTCCTGGGTTCGATGCCCCCCTCTGTAAGTCGTTGTTCCCTGCCGAAAACATTGATGCCATTTCAACCCAGCATCACTTCATCTTCTGCTCCAACCCAGTCAAATATGCCACTGATGCTATCTGGTCAGTTCCATCCACTGGTTGTCACCGAATCGAGTGCCTCTGGTACGCACGGAGAACTGTGCGCATCATAGAAAGACCCGCGAGTAATGATGATTTCTGCAAATATTGTCCTGCACACTGCACTAAGGCTTAGTGCACCATAACAACAATGTATCAGTGTACAATCCCTGTTCTCAAATTCTTGCTCTGTTAATATTCCGGTTGAGGGATTACAACTGTAGGAATTATGAGTGGAAATGAATAGATGGCTACGGTTCAACAGTGTGTGCTTCTAAGGTTGGGAGGTGGAGAGTCTTCACGAAGTCCTTTCAGTTCAGAAGTCTCCTCTCTCTTTTCCCCTTCATCGATTCGACCTCAGGAGTTCGAGAAGGGTTTGGACTTGTGCTGAAAGGAAATATTTGACAAGGGGAATGGAGTCACCCGTGAAGGATGGAGTTCTATTAAGCTGCCAATGGGTGTAAAAGAAGCAGGAAATGAAGCTCTGGCTGACAGTGTGGAGTTGCATGGGGGACACTTAATAAAACAAGACAAATTACATGAGTAAATTGTGTTTGGACACTGTTGGTAATATAAAAAAATAACAGATCTCCAAGTCCATCACTTGGTGTTGGAAAATATGAGATCAGTTGGCACATACTACATATTATATAGTTTTTTTTTTCACCAGCAGTTCCATAGTGTTTACATTATAATGACATGAGGTGAAAAAGTTGTTATTACATTAGGTGCAATCTAAATATAGATGGCGGTAGAAACAAAAACAGCTGTCTAAATCAGAGCTGCAGAGAGACAAGACATCGCCAGGAGAAGAGGAGACGCTTTGACAGAATGAGTAAGTTGTTTTCCGTCTACATTTGAGTCAATATATGGGTCTGTGCATGCCTGTGAGAGACAGATAGAGAAGCAGGTAGAGACGTCTGCTTGTTGCCAATCACGAGGGGGCCAAGATGGCTTTATGTTTCTGAGTAAATCATTTCAACATATTGAAATGGGTTTTAAACACACTGATGTTATGTTTGCACAGTCCAGTCCCTGGAGTCAAAGAATTATTAGAAGTAACTCAGTCGATGCAGCAGGGAATTCTATAGTCACTGTTACATTAAATAAGCGCAGTGGATATTTTCAGTTTTTCAGGTATAAATCTAAATATACATCCTCTTATACTGCTGTAATTTTGCCCCTCACTGCACAACCAAACATCAATTAAAAATAAATCTTTTTTTTTTCTCTTTGTTCATTGACAGGTGGAACTTGCTCATAGGCGGAGCCAGAGGACAGCTGAGATTTGGAAGAAGTAGACAAGAGAGTGACAGACTTGAACATGCACACTTGTTGCACACTTTAGTTTAACCTAATCCAGGATAGTGTTTGTGCTGTTTGATTTCAAGTACTGGCTCAGTTCTATCAGTTAATTGCAAAATATGGATTAATAAATGTTTAACTCTTACATTGATGTAATTGAATATTTATATTTCTTAATTTAATTGTCATGCTCCAGGCTTTGAGAATAATAAGTGTTTGCACAATTGCTTAAAAGTTGACAAAATAAATAATTTGCATTTCATTGTTTTGTGATTTGTGAGTTATTTAACTTAAAAGACAGTTGTAGTTGCAGCAAATGGCCATGACTGGACTGAAAGAGATGAGGATGAAGATGAGGACTAAATGCATGTTGCAACAATGTTGTAATATGGGGTGAATTGAGTTTTTGAAAGTTGGATAAAAGAAGCAGGCGTTAAGTTTCCGCTACAGAAGATTCCGGTCATTTGCAGCAGAAAACTGAAAGGAACAGCAACCAAAGCCTTTGGGCGTTAGGAGATTAATAAAATAACTAGAACTGGGACTGCGATGTGTGTTGTGAATATTGACTGATGTTTGTGGATAAAAGTTTTAATAGATCAACAGAAACCAGTATAGAATAAAGGTTGCAGTGATGAGTGTGCAAATGATCTGCTGTGTGTGACTACGCAGATAGCAGCTGGATGAACAGCATCTAGTTAATGGAGTAGTGTTTTTCAAGCAGATCTATAGATTGTATCTCTATAATCAAGAATTGGGAAGATTGTCTTAACTCTTAACCATTGACTGCTTAGCTGAGCGTTTGAAGGATGATTTATGTAGGGGAAGAAAACCAAGGAGAGTTTTAATCTGTGTGAGTAGTGCATTTTTTTTTAATTAATGCCTAAATTAATTAAGCATTAATATAATGCAGATCATTTAATTCAATGTTATGTCTTATAACTAAGATTGGTATTTGATCAGTTAAAGTTACTTAATGGAAATTCTTCCAATGATTCTTCTAAGGTTATATGAGGTTCTGGCTGTGCAGTTCAGTTCAGTGATGATCCTAAAGAAATAAACATGAGAAACATTTTTTATTTTTTTGCAGTGTAACCGATGGAGAGAAGAGCGGCACAATATTTCTGGAATATCGTAGCTCACAACCCACCTGTTGTATTTCTTTCTTACATTACCCCAGTACTATTACTGACCCTGTTAAAGCATTTTAATAGAACCTTCACACTAGAGTGAACTGCTTCCTGTACTTTATCATCTAAACCACACTAAACAGTTCATTTTTATCACATTTTGAGGCAGGGGCATTGAAATGACCCCAGTCTGCTTAAAGGTACTAAAACATCCTGGGTTTTTTTATTTTGAATTATTATTTTTTTTTTTTTTGAGCTGCTACAGCATCATGGTCTTGTGTTACTTTCAATAGAGTGGAGCAGACCAGGTATGTAATTGCTTCACCTACTAAAGCTCAACTGCAGCAAATAGTTGAGGGAAAAACAGAATCAATACGTTGTATCTCATGTTTGCTTTTACAGACAAAAGCCCCTGTGACTGTTTTCCTTTGATATGGTTCTTCTGGTTCTCCTTTCGGCTTATCCCATTATTCAGGGGTTGCCACAGCCAGTCAACAATTTCCATCTCCCCTGTCCTCTGCATCCTCAACTCCAACCCCAACCACCTCCGTCCATAAATCTCCTCTTTGGCCTTCCTCTTCGTCTCTTACCTGGTAGCTCCATGTCTAGCATTCTTCTCTCAATATAACCAATCTGGCTTCTCTAGCTTTTTCTCCAAACCTTCCTGTCTGTGTTGTCCCCCTGATTACCTCATTCCTCATCCTGTCCATCCTTGTCACCCCCAAAGAGAATCTCAGCATCTTTAACTTCTCCACCTCCAGCTCTGCCTCTTGTCTTCTACTTATTCCTGTGTCTCTAGTCCATACGTCATGGCTGGTACTTTGGTATGGTTCATCAATGTTGTTTCAGGGTTGGGGGTTTCATCTCCTACCTGGTAGCTCCATTTCTAGGATCATTCTTCTACCAATATAACCACTGCGCCTCCTCTGAACATGTCCAAACCATCTCAATCTGGCTTCTCTAGCTTTTTCACCAAACCTTCTGTGTTGTCCCTCTAATCACCTCATTCATATGCTGTCCATCCTTGTTACCAGGAAGGGGAACTTCAGCGTCTTTAACTCCTCCAGCTCTGCCTCCTGTTTTCTACCTATTCTTATTGTCTCTAAACCATCAATCCATCATGGCTGGTCTCACAACTGTCCTGTACAGTGTTCTCCAACCGTTTTTTGCACCCTGGAGTTTTGTGTTCCAAAATATTTTTCCTACCGAAACCTATTTCCTATACCGACCTATTTCCCTACCTATTAAATATTGCTGCCCAAATTAAGTGGGGATGGGCACTTCAAGGATTTCTCAAGTGCGCACAGTATATAACTTTCTGCTACCAGACCAATATAAAAGGTTAGAATCTTGTATCAATGACTCTGCTTCATTTTTAGTTCATTGTTGTTGTCTTCACTGAGCAAATATTTCCTAATCAAATATAGTTGCATTATTGATGATGTAATCCTAGCCATTCTATTGTTCAGTTCTTTTGTTGATATGGGTATGGATCAAGTGGAAGTAATAGCCAGATGAGGCCAAAAGGAAACATTATTTCTCTGTGGCCCGGCACCAATTCACCCAAGGACCAGTAAGGGTCCCCTGTCCAGTGGTTTGTGACCACCGCTGTAAACCTTTCCCTTCACCTTAGCTGACACTCTTCTATCAAAAACCACTCCTGACACCTTTCTTCAGTTGTTCCATCCAGCTTAATGTTATTTGGACACGTTGGAGATGGAGCTTGAGTTGTAGGTGGGGGGAAAGGAAGACCCAAAGGAATTAAAGGGAGGGATGTAGCACGAATGGGTGAATGTCAGGTACAAGAGAAAAGGTCTTCTATCAAGGACACCTGATGGTAATGGGAGCTAATGGGAGTACAATGATATGTTGTGAAACACTGAACGTTTCCCTGTTGAATTACAGGGGGCGTTTATCACAGTCACAAATGTAACGGCACAGGCGGCCTTGGAGGAATTGCGTCCACTGTGTCTCTGTAATTGAGATAAATCTTTCTGTTTGAACTCACAGAACTCATAGACAGCCTTGTTCCCTGAAGTGCCTCTAATCTTTTTTTTTTTTTTTCCGAGCAGTTAATGGGGTTGTTTTTAAATATATGCACACACGAATTTAGTTCTCCTTTTACTACAATCAGTGTAAACTAGAGAATCATTTTGTTCACGAATTGCAACAGTACATCAGAAAGACATATTAACTCAAGTGGCATAGTTAAAGGTTTGATATAACAGCAAAGTTTAACAAGTTATGAATAAGCAACTATTTAAAGTTGTTTTTTTTTTTTTTTTTCTCTCTTGATATTAGGAGGTATCTAGTAACAAGTACTCAACTCATAACCAGTGTGATCTCTCTATAACCACACTCTCCTTGGTGCAGTTATAGAGAGATCACAATAACAACAATCAAAGGAAATGGTTAAGGAACTGGACTTGGCAAACTAAGGCCCGGAGGCCAGATGCAGCCCATTGATATTCTTAATGTGGACCGCTAACCTCGTCCAAAATAATCTTTTTATATTAACATTACTATATTCTTCTGCACTTTGCAATGCCCAGTAAATGGTGTCATAAAGGGTATTAGAAATGTAGCATCATAAGGTTTTGCACAGGACCTTTACGTGCAAATTATTTTAGTTGAAACAAATGCTCCCCCTTTCTGCTCTTGACCCAGCCCTCATGTCCAATTTTAGGACCGTTTGTGGGCCGCATGTCAAAAAGTTTGCCCACACCTGCTCTAGAACGTTTCCGGTTCAAATCCATCACCAACCTCTGAGATGTACTAAGCATGGCACCACCCCCAAGTTGCCCACTGTTCACGTTGGTGATAATTAAGATGCAGAGGTCACATTTCATTGTGTGCAGTGGTGTGGATCACAGAGACAATGAGTTTGCTTCCCTACCTTTCCCTCCTTTTGGTTGGTGATAATTTTGTTAATTACAGAAGTAACAACGCATATTCTCGTGGTTATTTACTATCGGATACTAGTTCACTCTAACCAGATTGTTTAGTTTCCCTTTTGGCATTTCTGCATTTCAGTGTGTGCAACTGATTACTTCTATGACAGCTTATGGGATGGAAATGGTTTTTAAGAGGGACTCTGTCCACAACTTTCAACTTTCCACTTCAGAGATTTAAGTCAATCCCAATTTGCATATGAGATAGAAAAAAATTATTAATGGAATGGAATTCAGACTCATAGTTGAACAACAATGACATTCTCAAGGTTCACAGTTCATAATTTTGCTCTCGGAAGAGTGTTGCAAAACTTTGTTGAATTGGGACAAAAGCATCTGCATGAATTGAATGGCCTTCGCACAAACACCCTTGAATGAAGCAGTTCAGCTACTCAATAGTTCTGCCTAGCTCCCTGCAGAACTAATAACCCAGGGCTCTTAAAAAAAGAGCCAAAATTGCTTACTTTGAAGATTGGGACTATTTAGCAAAAAATTAGGCTTAAAAATGTCCCCCATTGGAGTGTACAGGGGAGAAATTAACCTGAAGTAACTCATTAGCGAGCGCCCCTTGAGACACAATTTAAGTGTTAAGTGCTCGCACTAAATATGGAAGCACAATCAGTCTTAAAAAATCATAATCATAACACTTAGGTTTAAGTGCTGCACACTTGAACACAGTCCTGCACACTCTAAAGCAGGGATGAGAACATTAATGGTCCAGTCAACAATAACACGAGTATCCAGGGCAGGGGTGTCTACGCTTTTTTTGTCTTGTGAGATATGTGAGCTATATTATTTCACTCTAGCCCAGTGATTAGCCTCTTGAAATGCAATTACATCTCTAGTTTTAATAACTATAATTTTTTTAAAAGTTATTGCTCAGGATCTACCAGCACGCATTAGGAGATCGACTGGTAGATCCCGATCTACCTGGTCTAGGCAGAGTGTTTACGGTGTTGGAACACGGCCTCTTGTGTGTGGTTTATTCTAACTTTCTTCATGTATATCATTATGGACCAATTTCCTTAAAATCCTTTCCTTGAAAATGAAAACTTGTTTTAATCTGAAGTAATACTCCAAAGGTAGCATGTTGAACTGCTTTCAATTTACCTAATAAACATCATTTTCTATGAAAGATGATGGCTGTTATGTTGAAACTAGTGATGGGTCGATGACGCTTCGTGAAGCCTTTGGACACATGGCAAAACTGTACCGATACTGTGTCGAAACTGTGTCACCGAATACTGACACCTTCTGGACCTTATAAATCCCTTCAGGCAACCTTGTTGACAGACTAAACTGACACTTCTATGATGTCCTAGTATATACAATATATAGTATAACAATGTATTTTGCCATTTTGTTTTTACATTCACATTTAGAATACTTTAATATTTTCAGATACAATCAATGAATAATGTGAACATATATCAACACGTGAACATATATCATAACGTGATCATGAAAGTGAACGTGTTGTGAATAAGGATGCTTGTGGACTGATTTTTTTTAAATAATTTTATTTTGTTCAAAAAAAAGAAGTTTCCCCTGCGTCTTGAAGTTATTTTTATTTTTTTTTCATTATTATTACTTCGCCAACTGCAGAAAACACCCGGTCACAAGTGCACAGATGAGGCTGGGATACAGAGAAATTGGAAGGACAACCGGTGAAGTTTAACAAACAACAAGGATACACATTTATTTTCCGATATGAGATAAAAATTGCGGAAACCTTTCTTGTTTCTCTTAAGGCTGTGCCATAATTCATTGATGAAATGGAATGAGATCACAACAGAGATTCTTTGCTGTGGCCGGTACATCCTATTGAAAAATGCGAGCCCTTACAGACACAGTTTGGCGCGTTCATGTCATTTTGAAACAGTTCCTGTAGCGATGAAGGTTCTCAGTCATCCAGGTCATGGTCAAGGTTAAAGAGTTAAGTTAGGCAACTGGACATTTAGCTTCTTCAGTTCTCCAGAGCTGCTGACGCTTCAGTGCTGCCAGACCCATCACTAGTTGAAGCCAATGATATATATATAATGGAGGATATATGATAATATATATATCCTTCAGGAAACTATGCCTCTGCATTTAACCCATCTCTGTAGTGAGTAGGGGGCAGCCTGCTGAGCCAGCAGCATTGTGTGGGGACAATACCATAATCAGCGCACCTTAGCAGTATCTTGGCGGTAGGGGTTTCAAACCGGGGGCCTTGCAGATCCAAGGGTGTTTCCTTAACTACTACACCACCAACTGCCTTTTATTCATTCAGATTTTTTAAAAAAATTTTCTGAGTACTCAACATTCTAATGATGCATAGTTTAGTGACATCACCTGCTTGCTGCCTGATTTAGTGAAAGAGTTATTTACAGCATGGCTAGTTCTGGTTAGAGGTCGTTCAATGTTAGTTTACGGTTGAGAAGTAAGTGCAGCGTTCTGATCTTGAAATCATCCCCGCTCCTGATCTGTAATCTGTTTCATTCATGAGTTAAACTGCATTGACTACAGTTTGTTAAAAATGTCCTATAGTTACATTTGGATGATGAGAACATGTCTGGCTGCCTTCCAGGGAGACACTGGTGTCTCTCACACTCTTTGCTTTGATGGAAAATCATTATGATCTGCTGATTAGAGTATTTGTTATTTTATCTTTAGCTCAGTTCATTGTCACAGGCAGTCAAATTGAGAAATGGTATCAATAATGGGATCTGAAAAAAATATTTTATTAAGACTCATCATGATCACAATTTCTATAATTAATCCTGATTAATTCCTAAAAAAAATGAGTTTAGCATAACTTCAACAGCAAAAGTCATTTTTAAAGACACAAAAATAGAATTTGAATGATCTAGCTCCAGCAGTTACAAGGAGTATAGTGTATTGCACATAGTCTTGCACATAGTGCTCACTTTAAAGATAATTAAAGTATAATTTTGTCATCGGGAGTCATCACTGAACAGCTAAGTCACAGCAATGGAATAAACCAGGATTATGATGAGGTGGAACCGAGCATGCTTGGTACTTACAACTTACCACAGCCAAGTCGGTAAGATGAAGAATTTGATGGATTTGTGAGAGAGAAATGAACTGAAAAAATAGAATGTGTAGTTTTGTGTTTTATTTCTTTTGGAAGGTGGTGGAGTTAAAGATGATGAGATTTTTTTTAGGAGAGACACGGATGGACAGGATCAGAATCAGAATGCCTTTATTTGTCATTATACCAGCAGTACAACGAAATTGTGGCCATTCCAAGCAGTGCAAAGGAGCAAGATACAGGTTACATAGTAACATAATAAAAAGGAACCACAGAATAAGTGGCATAGAGCTCGGGAGAAATAAAATATACAAATGTATGTATATATATACATATATGTAGTATAGAAAATATACTTTTGGGTTCAGATGGAAATGTACATGTGAATATAAAAAGATATATATATAAAAAATATTGTATTTAAAAAAAAAAAAGGAATCAGGAATGAGGTCATTAGACAGTCAACACAGACAGGAAGATTAGGAGAAAAAGCTAGAGAAGACAGATTGAGATGGTTTGGACATGTCCAGAGGGGGGGAAGTTGATAAAATGGTAAATTAATATTAGAGATGGAGCTACCAGGCAAGGGTGAATCTTGAGGACCAGCAAGTTAGGCACAACTATGTGCATTGAAATGGTGGGGACCTGAGTGATGGACCCTAGCAAAACTGCTACCAACTTGGAGACAAAGAGGAGATTGATGGATGCAGTGAGGGAGGACATGGAGGTGGTTGGAGTCAGAATGGAAGATACAGAGGACAGGGGTGTTGTGTTGATTGTTGTGGCAATCCCTGAAAGGGGACAAGGTGAAAGGGAGAAAAGTAGCAACGCTATCCCCCAGCATGTCCTCAATTTAGGGGGAAGATGGGAAACAATGATTCGCTATGCCAAACACAAGCTGAATAGAGAAGAAGATTGCTTTGTATTTTATCACGAAAAGTTTTACTTACCTGACTATTTTGTGTCGGTAAATATGTCTAACAATCTGATGCACAGTATTCTATTATACAGTAATGTATGTTTTGACGTTATTAAATGTAGAAAAAAAATATATAATATATATGTATGTATATATGTATATATATACATACATATATGTATATATGTGCGCTGACTCTAGATGTGTATAAGAGACAGGGTCATTACTCTGGGGTTCAACTCCTGGGCAAGATCAAATCCCAGTTTTAATGGTTGACTCCTTCAAGTGGACTCAGCACCTGCAGGAAGGTTCAAGGCAGTAACAGGTTTTTATCAAGTTATGTTGGAGAACTACTTCAAATAATTTAACTGTGCAGGCCACTACTCTATTCAATACATTTCACCATTACTACAATGTTCCAAATTTTGGACCAGTGGTGGCCTAGTGGTTAAGGAACCAGACTGGGGTCCGGAGGGCTCCAGGTTCAAATCCACCAATTGCCAGGTGACCGCTGAGATCCACTGAGGTCATGGCGCTGTTCCCACTCACAGCTCCCCTGGCGCTCAAAGCTGCCCACTGTGTGTTAAATACAGAGGTGACATTTCATTGTGTGCTGTGTTGTGAATCACAATGTCATACTGACAAGGAGTTTGCTTTTCCCTTCCTTCCTAAAGCGTATTAACTAAAATGACCCTTTTACTAAATGGTTCAGTCTGGATAGACACTGGTGTCTGTGAGGACAAATAATTTTGCTTTTCTTTTTTTTTTTCTTTTACTCAGTGTGTTGAGCATTTAGTCATCTGAGCAAAAAAGCCCCTTCTGCTCACTTTCACTCCAATTCAGTTGAAACAATTTCCATAATATTCAGATGTAATAAGCCACCTGCTGCTATATGTCACGATAATTAAATGTATATTCGATCAGTTCGGTGTAATACATGTCTGTCAGAGAGCTGATTGAAGGACATGTCTTTTATAACTCAAGTGCTTCCAGTGAACATGTTACTGTATGATACAGGTGCAGACGGCATTCTGTCTTGAAGTGTCTTGATTGAATATAAAATGAGAACGATTTCATCTGAGTTTCCACAAATGATTGCATAATTCAGGAGCGTGCAATCCCCAAAGCTTTTAGAAGATGAGATTGAAGAGAAGGGAACTGGTGTCACCAAATATTCTAAATGGAATTTCGTGCCTTCAAGCAGGGAGGGGTATTTGTTAATAATTAGGATTCAACAGTGGCTCCAACTAGGACATACCTAGGACGCAAAATACCAATTTGTTTATGTACAAGTCAATGTCCCAAGGAAAGAGACCGCAAGCCTTGTACTTTTCTATTTAGTGGTGCTTAAAAAAAAAAACGCAGCTGCACATTTACCAAGAAACAAAGTGATTGCAGAGTGTGGAGACATTTCACGGATATAACCCTCGAGGATCCAGGGCTGACAGTCCCAAAAGTAAATTGTAAAAAAAAGTGAGTCTCCCACTGGGAACTCGTAGAAGAACTCCCTTGTCTGTGTCCCCAAGCAAAAGCTATAAAAGCGTCTGGAGAGTTGGACACTCATTGCCTAATTTGCTAAAGGGAACTCCCAAAAGAACAGTAACTACATCGGTGGAAGCGTATTTGGACCCATTTATGTCTGGATGACAATAGTGTGAATAGTCATTCATGCCCGTATGAGTTTTAGTTTGGAAAAAAGGAAACCAGTAAGTACCTTAAGACAAATTATGACTGTTTTTTATTGCAGCTTTTAGTAGTATGTAATTTGACCCCAAGTAATTTTTAGATTCTTAGGTTTTAGTTGTTATTCTCTTTGGGGGTGACAAGGATGGACAGGATCAGGAACAAGATAATCAGGGGGACAACACAGACAGGAAGGTTTGGAGAAAAACCTAGAGCAGACAGATTATGATGGTTTGGACATGTTCAGAGGAGGGACAGTGCTTATATTGGGAGAAGAATGCTAGACAAGGAGCTACCAGGTAGGAGACAAAGAGGAAGTCCAAAGAGGAGATTTATGGATGCGGTGAGGGAGGACATGGAGGGAGTTGGAGTTGAGGATGCGCAGGACAGGGTGAGATGGAAATTGTTGACCCGCTGTGGCAACCCCTGAATACTGGGATAGGCCGAAAGAAGAAGAAGACGATTTTAATTGGCCATTCCGAAGTAGTGTACTGTCAGGTCATTGCGGGTCAGGTTGTGCAATGTTTATGTCCTCAAGTCACTGCACTCTGTGGATAGATAGATAGAGAAGAGGGGCCAGCACCGTCCCCTGAGGTGCTCCGACGTTACTGACCACAGTGTCAGACGTGGTGTTGTTCAACCTGACGTACAGTGGCCCGTCCGTGAGTTAACTGAAGATCCAGGAAAGACAGGAGTCCACTTGCATGCTCGTCAGTTTGTCCTAGAGTGCAAGTGGCTGGATGGTGTAAAAGGCACTGGAGAAATCCAGGAAAAGAATCCTCACAGCCCCACTTCCCCTGTCAAGATGAGTGAAGAGCCGGTGTAGAAGGTGCAGGATCACATCCCTCACACCGACCTCCGCTCTGTACGCTTACGCTGCAAGTGGTCTGGGGCATGTTGTACCTTCGGTCTCTGGAGATTTGTGAAGAGCCGCTCCAGGGTCTTCATCAGGGGATGGGTCCCGATATTCTATTACTGCTAATCACTTAAAAAAGCAGAATTATTGAGAATAAAACCAGAAACCATGCAACAACTTGCAAAAGTGACTGGTCATAAATTGAGGGCATGCTGGGGGATAGTGTTATTCTTTTTTTTCCCTTTCACTTTGTCCCCTTTCAGGGGTTGCCACAGCAAACCAATGCTTTTACTCCCCCTCGTCCACTGTATCTTCTGCTCTAACTCCAACTACCTCCATGTCCATCCTCACTGCATGCATCAATCTTCTCTTTGTCTCATACCTGGTAGCTCGATGTCTAGGATCATTCTTCTATCTATCTTCTGTATCCATGTCCCAACCATCTCAATCTGTCTTATCCTTCTTCATACTTCCTTTCAATGACGGCTTTCCTTTCTTGGCATTGTTATTGTTATCTGTCCATTCCTCTGTTGTTTGTCCTATTTTGTTTGTTTTGATTTTTGAAATATCCTGCTTGGCTTTTATCAAATCCCTTCGATGTGTCTGGCTTTAAGAGAAGCTTCAAAAATGAAAGGATTGTTATCATAATAAACTGCTAACACAAAGCACCATCAGAGAAATATTATAAATGCAGCAAAGGGGAAAAAAAAGTTTCTAAAGAAGAGAAGCTTGGGGGGAAAAGTCTACAGCATTGCTTTTTTCCACATCCTCTTGCCTCCTGCTCTGCCCCCTATCTTCTGCCCATGTAAGCAACAATTACGATTTTTTTCAGCATGATGACTCCGAATGCTTCTCTAAACTGATACCACCCATTAACTACAACGGCAGAACTGACTGTATGCACTGAGCCCATTGGTCACTCTGACTGCACACCCTAGCCCCTTTACATTTGGTGCAATTAAATGATTGCAAAATGGATGTGTTATATATGTTCATTATCCAGTGTCCCTCTCTGAACATGTCCGTCTCTATCTGTCTTCCCTAGCTGTTTCTCCAAACTTTCCTGTCTGTTGTCCCTCTAATCACCTCATTCCTGATCCTGTTAATCCTTGTCTCTCCTAAATAGAATCTGAGCATTTTTTACTCTGCCGCCTCCAGCTCTGTCTCCTGTCTTTTGCCTACTGGTAGAGAAATTTGAACGCAGAGATAAGTAGTTGACACACACAGTGTGCTGCTAAAGGACAGAAGGCCATGACTCTAACAAGCTGTCTGATTTTTTTTTTTTTCCAGAATATCTGACAATTGATTCCGCAAAATATTTCCCAACACATTAATCATGTTCTGTGTGTCCTTTAAGTGACCTCATGCATCGCAGTTTTCCGTGTAACATGATGGTTTCACATAAGATACAGTTCATTAGTTGCTGTAGCGTCTGACCCCTCTATTGACTGCTAGCGCGGCTGGACACACACACTACCTGTAGGTCAAAGTCCTTCAGCTGCAGTCAAAAGCATGCCGGGAGGTGTTATAGTTATATTTTTAATGATATGTGCAATTACATTAGTGAAACCTTTTTTTATCCAGGCCGTTTGTCTTCCTCTGTCCTTCACTTTAACTTCACCTCTCTTCATGTCTCTTCTTCCTTTCTGCCTGACTCGCCTACATCCGTGACCTGCACAACCAAACTGCACTTCACTTAATAGAAGAACATTTGCAGCTGAGTTATTCGGCAAGGATTTGTGTTCATCCAAAACAAGGTTTTACCATTTCAACATTGCATGAAATGGACTGAAGCAGCACCGCTGTGAGTTCAGGGAAACTCTTAAAGCTTGATGTAGTAATGCCCCCAATTATGGGTTATCATGGTCAGCTTCTGTACCATCAGGTGTAATTCCAGGAAAAGTCGGAAAAATTAATGTAATATTACATTCAGCCCTCGGGTGGATGGATGCTATTTACTTATGTTTTATTTCTGCTCTTTTATATTTAATTTCTGTTTTAAATTTCATAAAGCAAATATATATGTCAGAAACCACGACGCTGAAATACCTCAGTTCACATAATTACATCATTTCTGTACCGTGTGGAACAAAACACATGGAGCGAAGTTCTTAACCTTCAGTTCTTTTTACAGTTTCAGTCAGGTTTCATCATTCTTATTGACTCTCATGTGTGATATGTACGGGTACATTATGATCTGCTACCTAATAAATACTGATATGTTTTGATGTGGTTTCCTTTTTTTTCTGTTAAAATGTGTTTTCCATTTCTTGCACAACCTTTTAAAGAAATTGCACGAGGGTGCTTGGTGATTACATTTGCATAATTTTAACATCATATGAATTATTTTTCCATGAAACTCAAAGGAGAACAACAAGGGAAGTAATTAAACCTGAAAGCTTGGAACCTGAAACCATCCGATAAATATTGTCAAAAATATGCAAATGTATTTTGTCCATGAGATATGTTGCACTTTCAAAAGGAAATATTTTTAAAAAAATAATAATTCTGAAAACAGTTCATCTCAATAATTTTGAACAGCTTTGACAAGATTTGACCTTTATATCTTCATGTCAAGTATTGCTATTATGTTATTAAGGTTTTCAGTGGTCTGCTCCAACGTAATGACTTATTGAGCAAACTTGAATAGAAACCAGTTAAAGCGATTGCTTTTATACAGGTTTTGATTGAGCTCCATGACTGAAAATCTAGATTTCCACTTGACTTCAGTGGGATGTTTCTTGCTTAGCGACGTAAGTCCTGCAAGAAAAAAATGTAACTCAGGACTTGTGATCTCACGTTGTGCGATCCAATGATCAAGTGCGATTGGACTGATGATCATTCACCACACGTCTGACCCCTGTGGCCAGAACGGCTTTGATAAAAGAGTCGACCAAATGTGTTTTAATTCTAAGTAATTCAAAGTAAATAAAGATGAGGAGGAGGACGTTTCTAATAGACTTTAACAAAACATGGAGAAAAACAAAAATACCCTCGTGGTCCACTGAAGAGGAGGAAGAAGACGGTATTGTGTGCTGTTTGGATGCTCACAGTTTCTCTCTGAGACACGACGACAATAAATCTCAGCAAACAAAAACTAATTTCCCTGGGAATTCATGTCATTTTGTGAGCAGACACGTATAAGAAAAGACGAGGGCGACGATGTGTTTGGACAAGTAAATGTTCCGACAGACGTGGTTGGTCTGGTCTGTCAGTTCTACCATGTTGTTTTAAGTTGCTCCGTGTTGTTGGGGCAGTAGTGGCCTAGTGGTTAAGGAAATGGACTTCGGAGTGTTACAGGTTCGAATTCCACCAACTGCCAGGTTACAACTGAGGTCCACTGAGCGTGGCACTATCTCAAAGCTGCCCACTGTTCAGTTTGGTGATGGGCTAAATGCAGGGGTCGAATCAAGGAATATGATTTCTTTCCTTACTTTCCCTTTCCATGTTTCCTCCTCCATATCTATGTTGGCACATGTGGAGTGTGCTTTAGTTGAGGAGGGATTGGTCGGATTTGAAGTATGTTAATTTATCACTCGAATGACCCGAGGTAGTGGGAAAGCGATTGTGAGGTGATAATCGCTTGTTGTCAACTTGTGTATGACACAAGACACACGACTCAAGCCAGCAATCAAGCCTGACCACCGATGGTCGTACGACTGAAAAATTTAGGGAAAATTGCACTCAGCTAAGTCCCAGTATTGCAATTTGATGAGCAAGATAATGGGTTAAAGCCCTAAGCCTTGCTACCGGTGTGGGGGGGTTAAACATAGATACACATACTGTATATATTATGGGTGTTTAACACTTATAAAAATATGCTACTACCTTTAAAACAGAGGGTAGGACGATATTATGGTTATTTGAAATCAATAAATATGTGCTACCATCTTTGAAACAGAGGTTAGGACAATATTATGAGCAAAAAAAAAAAAAAAACTTTGGATATGGCATGAAACAGGGGGTAGGAAGATATTATGGTTGTTTAAAATCTAAATATATGGTGCCATCTTTGAAACAGAGGGTAGGAAAATATAATGTGCAAGAAAGAAACTTTGGATTTGGATGTAAAATTTTGATAAGGGTTGAAAAATACTTAACAAAAAAAATCCATGCTTCATGTTGACGAACAGTATAATGTTAGGTAGTGTATTTGAAAGGGCCTCATATATACAATAGTGGTTCAGAAAGGAGACCTGGGTGTAGGAGGCTTCAGGTACGATTCCAGCTGCCAGGTCACCAGTAAGGTGAACATGCATTAGCATAAGCATGCTCCCTACTTAACTTCCAGTGATGCAGTGTGATTTGGGTGGGGACTGCTGCCCCTGCAACCCTGCAAACCGACCAGGGGTGAAGATAAAGAGAAGGGAAAAGGAAGGATAGGGAAAAAAAAAGCAGCAACATCCTTGTATCACATATGGCTTTCAAATACTGCCAATGAATGATTCACTTTTAATAGCCTCTTGCAAATGCAGCTGCTCTCAAAGAAACATATCCGATGCAGTGGCACTTGAACATAGGAACAGATGCATCATGGGACTTTCTTACTGCAGTGTATGAAAACCAATTTGAGAGAAATAAAAGGGATTTGTTAGTTCTAATGTCTCTAATTCGACTGTCAGTCACAAATATGTAACATGCCCCCTGCGACGGCGGAATGGTAATAAGCCTGTCTTTATAATTTGAAAACCAAGCCTTGACAAGTGAGATTAACTCTGACGCAATTCATAATAAATAATTCTTCCTCTCTAGTTTGTGTCATCAGCTGTGTCAGTCTGAGTTGTTGCTTCTGTCTGTTATTTGCTCATTGTAGACATTACCGAAACAGCGCGAGGGACGTTTCCATGAACGGGCGCAGTACTTGAAAACACCGGGTCGTTGTGTCTGCATACTGTACATTCAAACAGCTGTTTAATGAGCCACACTGTCACTGAGAATCAGTGTGCGTTTGGTTGGAAGGGCTCCCCGCCTCCTTTGAAATTCTAATTACTTCTTCTCCTCAGACTTTGTTCTATTATTCTTACAGCGCTGAATATGACAGAAGAGAAGACGACATGTCCCCTGGGTTATTTCCCTTGTGGCAACATGACCCTGTGTCTCCCTCAGCTGCTGCACTGCAACGGTATTGATGACTGTGGAAACCAAGCGGATGAGGAGAACTGCGGTGAGTTGTGAAATAATTATCAAATTATTAATGGTGCACTGCCCTGTAATGAATATGTTAGATATGATTGTGATTGATTAGGTACATTGATGCTTTCAGGACATTAGGTGTATACTCTATACATGTATGTATGGTTGTATATATAGTCAGGGTTTAAGATATTCATAGTGATCCACTGAGGAGGAGAAAGCCGGTAATTGGAGATGCATAGATGCTTACAATTTCTCTGTGAGATACAATGCAAACAAAAAATAATTTCCCTCACAATTTGTGTCGTTCTCTGAGCTGAGACAGAAAAGTAAAGGTGACATCGACAACATGAATGGACTAGGAAATGTTACGAGAGACGTGCTCAGTCCGTTGTCCGCCAGTTATGCTGTTCCGTGTTGTTTACCTGTTTTATATAAAGTTCTTATCTTTAGGATAAGTTTAATTTGTTCCACAGCAGCCCTGGTTAATCCACCCACTCTCATTTGCATTGCATTTCCCCCATTAAAAAAATAAGAAAAAAAAAATAAACAATGAAATGACTAAATTACACTAAAACATAGATATTAACAAGAATATATATTATAAAAAAAAAAAAACAACTTACAAGGCATCCACTCTTAGATTTTTTGTTCTACTTACCTGAAGTGAAACACATTAAATGGCTATCTATCTGTCTGTCTGTCTGTCTGTCTGTCTGTCTGTCTATCTATCTATCTATCTATCTGTCTATCTATTTATCTATCTATTTATCTATCTATCTATCTATCTATCTATCTATCTATCTATCTATCTATCTATCTATCCATCTATCCATCTATCCATCTATCCATCCATCCATCCATCCATCCATCCATCCATCCATCCATCCATCCATCCATCCGTCCATCCATCCATCCGTCCATCCATCTGTCCATCCGTCTGTCCGTCTGTCCGTCCATCCAATCTATCCATCCATCCATCCATCCATCCATCCATCCATCTATCTGTCCATCCATCTGTCCGTCTGTCCGTCCATCCAATCTATCCATCCTCCTGTCCATCCATCCATCCATCCATCCATCTGCAAAGCTCGAGGTTCTAATCCACCAGCTGCCAGGTTGCCACTAGGTGGCTCACAGCATCATCCTGACCCACATACAGTAACTTCCACTGAAACCCAGTATCAGATAAGAGGAGGACGATGCATGAATGTATATACATCATATTGTACTCAGTCAGTCTGGGCCGTTGATGAATTTTTAAGGTGAAAAGAAAAGATTTTCTAATAAACCTGTACTTATTTGGATGAAAACAAAGGATCTGGTCCTGAGGATCTCAAAGCGTTGTTTCCCCAAAAAGTGGGTGGCAGGACATTTTTTTTTTTTTGCTTGCTTTGTGTCATTGTTTGTTTCCTGGGTGTCATTTTTACTGGTTCAGTAAAACCAGTTGTTTAAAACATGACTAATACTAATTGTACAATGAAATATCCTCATGTTTAATTACGCTTGGTAATTTATGTAGAGTGCAATCAGTCTAATACGGTTTGGGCTTGTTCCTCTGCAGTTAAAGTTAGATCCTGATTTTTTTTTTTTTCTTCCCAGTCGGTTCAGTTACTTTCTGTTAACTGGCTCTCGATGTCACATATGTGTCTTTTTTTTTTTTTTTTCTCCCTGTTCGCCCCCCCTGCTCTCTGTCTCTCCCATCCTCTCTTCCCTGCTGGGTTACAGTTGCCTCTGGCGTTCACCTTGTTGGTCAGCTCTGCGGACCATGTGTCCAATGTTGTCCTAAATGCTTCTGGTGTGATACAGAAATTTGAAGCTGACAGGTCGTCTCTGGCTCTTCTTTGTCTGAGTGTAGAGCCTAAGGGGACTGACCATGGATTGAAAGGCACAGTGCTTGGAGAAAAGGTTTGTAATCATAATGTCAGTTGCCTGAACCCTTGTGGCCAAGGCTGTCACTGACAGAACTTAGTGTGTATGATGCCTGTGTGGAAACTGGAAAGAAGTAAGGGAAGGAAATCAAACTCCTTGATATGTGAGTCTCACCACTGCACACAAAGACATTTGACTATTGCATTTACCTATCAAAGGTGTCCACCAAAGTGTCCGGTTCCTAAACCATTATCTGTGATTCAAGATTCAAGATTCGTCTTCTCTTTTCGGCCTATCCCGTTTCTCAGGGGTTGCCACAGCGAGTCAACATTTTCCATCTCACCCTGTCCTCCGCACCCGCATCTCCAACTCCAACCACCTCCACGTCCTCCCTCACTGCATCCATGAATCTCCTCTTTGGCCTTCTTCTTTGTCTCCTACCTGATAGCTCCATGTCTAGCATTCTTCTACCAATATAACCACTGTCCCTCCTCTGAACATGTCCAAACCATCTCAATCTGGCTTCTCTGTTTTTTTCCAAACTTTCCTGTCTGTGTTGTCCC
>JAFBJS010054853.1:6067-30045 GCA_016785265.1 Paraplagusia blochii | reverse complement strand
GAAGATGACATTATTGTGAGGGGGAACCTGCCCAACAGTGTGACAGAAATCCTTACACTAAACTTATTTCAGTAGTTCCTACCCTTTGTTTTCTCTAGAGCCTCCTCAGGAGGCAGTGACTAAACCTCATTAATCATTTAAGTACTGGGAAGCGGTGGTGTCTGGGGTAAACGCTTGATTTCTGCCCTAATGGATATGTTTTGTTACAGGCACAACTGATGTTGTAGGACCAAAAGGTCCTTGTACATGATGAAAATATGGAGATTGTTCTCACGTCGAGAACAAAAGCTTGATCTGTATTGCTACAGTCGGTTCACAGAAGCGATACTTAAAATCCTTTTCTTTTTTAATGTGATTCACACATGTGATTCATACATAGGTTTCAACCACTCTCAGATTAACAAATACATCTGTCAAAATGAAGAAATCACACTGAGGTTCCTAATCTTTTGGGGTCTTGGTAAATTGGCAACATTTGCCAATCTGCCAATATGCTTCCTTGCATATAATTTTGTGCCATTTTATTTTTTTATCAGTTAAAGTTGAATCTATTAATATGATTTTATGCAAAAAGAATTGTCAAACAAACACCAGTCTCTACAGTGATTGTGCAAAGCTTTTTAAAGTGCACGTGATCATTAAGCCCTTAGGGAAGACTCTCTACTTTGGCAGACATAGGTACAAGATGTCACCATGTACAGACAGCCGTCCTATAGCAACATTTGAAAGACATAAAGAATCCATCATCAGTTAATCTGAGACAGAAGAAAAAGAAATACACTATTTTTATAAAGGTGCTGTTTTCAAAGCAGAGTGTGCGCAAATTAACCATTTGCTGAAATTCTATAACATAAGCTTTGATTTTCATTTTTCTTATCTATATACTAGATGTATATAGAATAGCTGCTCTTCAAGTATCTAGTGGCAAGAGTTTAGGCAACAAACACATTTTTAAAAGAAAGGTTTTTCCCATCCATTGTTTTCTAAAAGTTATGTTTTTTTTTTTTACATATATCTTCACATGATAATGTTACATAAGCATTTTAAACACAGTTCAGATTGGTTGACGAATGATTGGTGGACTGTCATAATCCTGGCCTGGAGCTTAAACTCATTAGCGCCCTCAGTAACAATAGCGCTGTCAAACCTTTACCTGCCCTGTAACATTCCAGACAGGATGTTTTTTCTTATCTCAAAGTGAATAATTAAGGACTTTTTTGTTGTTTTTGTTGAACAGCAGAGCATATGTTTGACAAGCTGTGTCTGTCAAGTACCTCATGAAAAACGAACAAATGTATTTATAGCTAAATATAGATCCTGTAGCCTTGAGCTTTATATGGTCCTATTTTGTATCGTTTATCAGAACCTGTTCAAAGACCTTCACTGGTGACTACCTGTTTTTTTTATTATTATTGCAGGGCCTTGTCTAATTTGAGCAACTTTAAATTCCAGGTCTAACAACGGCCTAGTACCGTATTTTCACGACCATAAGGCGCACTGTACTAAAAGGTGCAGTCTCACTCACCATTACTATATTTAACATACACATAAGGAACACCTGATCATGGGGAGCGGGTTTTACATACAATCCACGCCCACACTTCCCCCTTTAACGTTCTCATGGTGTCCTCTACTACGTCTGCCTTACAACAACAACACACACAGGGCGCGCTGCCTACTATTCCTAGAAGTAATGAATGAGGTTTTACACTTCACAAGTTACAACATTGTTACCACATGTAGGCAGTAAGCAAGAATGTGTTTGTTGCGGCTGTTTCATACTCCTGTCGAAGAACACATAATTCTTCATTCGTTTGGCCAAGTGGTGCCAACTGAGATGCATACTTTTTATTGGTCATGAGAGTCAGAATTCCCTCTATTCTAGCCTCTCAAGGGCTTCATCACAACAAGATTAAATGGATAATAACCCAGACTCTCAAAACAATGTTATATTTTTTCTTATTCTAGTTATATTTACATTTACATTTAGAACTACAATTCCCACAACTCTGTTGCAGCTGGAAATCCACATATATCAAAACCAGTGATTATATTGTTGGGGATAATGCACCATAAATGTATTACATCTTTCAAACTTGCTAATCAAAATCTTTCTAAAGTGTAATTATATTAATGGCCCCTTAAACAAATTCTTTACAGATGTGTATATTTATTTATTGATGGTACCTTTAACCATCTATGCAGCTGTTCCCTGTACAGACAAACAATATAAACAGACTAATATATCTCTACATGCCATATCTTTTTTGAGTTATAAATTGCTAAACAAGAAAACTGTTGTGATGCATTTAAGTAGAAAAACTAGCCCTGACCAGCTGTCACAACAACAAATAAGCTGTAGACAATTTTGGAGTGAAATTGTGTTTGGGAAAAGGTGATCTGCACCCTACAGGTCACAGGGGAGACCTTGCCTGAAGTGGACTAAGGATCTCAAGGTCATGCTCACAAGGGAGGGAAGAAGGGTACAAGAGATTGATAGGTGGTCTGTTTTGGTGAAGAAAGAGCTAAAAAAAACTCTAAATTTACCATTCAATCTATGTTCCTACCATCCACAATGGCTATGAACTTTGGTTCAAAAGAATGTGATCCCAGGCCTCGGATGTGATCCCCGTGGCACAACCTTGGAGATAGGATGAGGCTCTGTCACTTGTAAGGAGCTGCAGCTCCTTCACATTGAGAAGGGTTGAGTTGAGGTGGCTTGAGAATATACACCAGACGTCCCTGACTCTTATGGGAAGTGTTCTGATCCTGTCCCCATGGGTGAAAACCAAATGGAAGACCCCAGACCAGTGGACCGCCTATGGAGCCTGGCTGGCCTGATAACACCTAAGGATTCACCCAGATGAGCTGGGGAAAGTGTGTAGGTAGAGGCAAGTCTGGGTATCCCTCCTTTAAATGATTCCCCTGCAACCCATTTCCAGATAAGCGGCCAAAGATGGATGGATGGTTTGTGTTTTTTAAAATTAAAATATAAACGGTCTTAATCAATAAAAAAAGGATTTAGGTTGGTGGGAAAAAAATCTCAAACTTGTTAAATACATAAATGAAATGAACTCCTAAACCTGGGGCGTCACAATGTACCTAGTAATGACAGTTCAGATGGACTGATGAGTTTGACAGAACATATTGTCTGACTGTCAGTTTGTCATCTCAGTCTGCGTTAGAAACACCAGCTAATCACTAAGTATTTGGGGACAGGAATGTCCCGTGAGAAAAGCCTGTTAGTTTGGTCGCAAAAGTCTGTAAGAATGTTTTTACTAAAGTGAGAAGGACAAGGACAGGTCTGCAGACAAAACCAAATGTTGCTACTGCTATGTCTCATTTAGAGACAGAAAGCAAACAAAGCAGACAAGGAGCCGAAAACTAAGAGAAAGTAGCATTGATAGGTTTACTCAACCTCTTCTGAGGGTAAGTACAATTTTATAATATACTGATTTTGTCATAATAATACGATTTTTTTTCTCATTATTTGGTAATGTATAACATGAATTTTAATTTGACTTAGAGACAAAACGTTTAAATTTGAACTGTGTTTCAGATCATACTCACAGTGGACCATCAGTATGTTCTACTGTATGTTCCTCGCCCTATCCCTGGTACTCAGCTTGTTTGCAGGTAAATAAACTAAAGCATCATCTTATATCTACATTTACCACACCTTAAAAAGTTGATTTCATTATGTTATAGTAGAAAGGCAGGAGTTTTGAACCATAGAGCTCTAGTCTCTATATTGGGATCTACCAGTAGATCTCCAAAGGAGTGCTGGTAGATCCTGATCAACAGCATACAAAATAATAGTGAATATATAACTAGAGATGTAATTCTATTTCACAAATCATATAGGTATTGATTCAGACAGTAAAACATATATATATATAACATAATGTATACAGTAAAATATCCAGTTTATATAGGTAAATATATTCAGAGTTTTTAATCTAGGTAGATCACTTCAACCTGGTCATTTGCAAAGTAGCTCACAAGACAAAAAAGTGTGGACACCCCTGTCCTAGAGGGTTATTTACAGTATTTCTAATGGGTTATCAGCCACTCTACAACACAAAGGTACAGTTGGGAAAACTGCTATTGTAACTATATACACAATGACACTGTCTACAATGGTGGTGCATATACCATATCTTTTTGGGAAACCTTTCTTATTTTTTATGTACAGCATTTTATGTGCAAGTTTTCTTTGCAATATTACATACTTTTGAGATAATATAGAAATATTAACAAAACATATAATTTAGGGTTATTTCTCCTTACCTTTAGGTGCTGCTACAACAAGCCAGGCGTTCACTAGTTATGGTGAAATGGACATCACTTCTTGTCCCATCACCTACTTTGGAAAGAAATACGACAAAGTCTATGTAAGTAACAAACATTAATTTAATTTGAGTTACAAGATAATAAGAATCCAAACAGGAGAAAGAAAGTAATACATAATATGAAATTATATATAATATATATAATAATAATATATTTAATATACATAAAAATAATGTTCCATGTTTTACAAATGTAAAACAGATGAGTTAATTATTTATTGATGTAATGAACATCCAGACTATGTTGACCACTTTAGGCAGCCTTCAATGACAGCAAATTTGCAGTTTGCTTCAATGGCCACTACAGTGCTGGAATTCAAAATGACTGTATCCTGATGTCTGGAGGAACAGCAGATAGAGGAGACCTGGAAATATTTACCAAAGAGATTCCAATAGGATCAGGGGTCCATGAACTTCTCCCAAACCTTGCATCTCCTGGGAAATGTGTCAATGTCATACCACTGAAAGACAGTCAACAGGCAAATGTGAGTACTTTGACTCTCGGTTTTTAGTGTCTGTATAAACTTTGGTATTGTGGTACTAATATATTTCTGGATGATTGATCACAGATTGAACAAGTGGAACTTGGTAATTTTGGAAATCAAGCTATTCTGGCCATCAAGACTTACAATGGATACACACCAGTTAATATGGTCAGTTGAATGTTTAAAGTATTGTTTAGTTGCTTTGGTTGATAAAAATAGAAGTCACCGGCAAACAAAGCTATATTGTTCTATATATTTATAAAAGTTCTAACAGTAACATATACCCGTCAGAATTTGTGGTAAGCTCGATATGTAAATAAATGTGTCCTTCAAAAACATGGAAAAAATAAAAATGCTAATTAATAAGCCCCACAAAAGGCTATAATGACTGGAAAGGCTGGAATTGGAACTTTGGAATCTGCATTTTGCAAACAATAAAAGAGAGAGTTATATGTGTTAGCGTTCAGGCTATTAAGATTCTTACTGTAAAGAAATAGGATGAATGGAAAGGCAATAGAGAGCAACTAATGATAAAGCAGAACAGAAATTGTTCCTCGTCCTCCAACTCATCGTCACAATATTTCTCCTGACCCTTTGCAGGACGCTGACACACAAGTCAATGGCATATCAGTTTCTAAACAGACATTTCAAACATCGGAAACAATGTCAGGTGTCATCACTGATATCAGCGGTTGCAGACACTCAGGTTAGTACACACCAAAACATGTGTCCTAAAAGGGAAGAAGATGACGAATCAAACTGCCTTTTTTTTCTTTCAATACCTCTTCAGGTGTCGTGTACATGCCAAATACATCAGAGAAAAAAGCAAGCATTTGCTCTACAGTTACCTGTGGAGCAAATGGAGATGTCACTATTGTCAGTGACTGTGACCCCACAGAGCACTGTGATGGAAATGGAGGGTAAAAATTTCATACCCTGTATTATCTCTCGATTTGCAAGTATCCGTAGCAAAGTAACATAAATATGTCATTTCCTGTCTCCACCAGCTGCATCTTCAACAGCATCTGTACTGTTACTGGCTCAACAATCATCAATTTTCTGGGCGATGTCAGTTTTGTTCCTGATCGCTGTGGGTACACTCTCCTGAAGTCCACGCCTATCACTGGGCTACAGTTGTTTGGAGTTTTCCAGGAGAGACGGCGGAAAGATGTTAGCTTTTTAGAAAGAGTGATTATAAAGATGGAGAGCACAGGAGCTGAAATCTCTCTGGAACAAGGGAGTAGAGTCCTGGTACGTTTTTTCTAAAATGCTTTGGCAGTATATATATATATATATATATATATATATACACTAAAGCCTGTTGTAATGCAATTGTGTGTTTAATCAAGCCTTGATCACTCTGTTTAAAGCTGAACAACAAGGAAGTACCACAGTTGACACCTTCAGCCTCTATCGTTCAGGGTGTAGAGCTTTCTAGGGACCAGAGAGGTGTAACAGCAAAGATATCTGGGTCGTCTTATACTGCTTATGTCCATTTTGATGGGAAAATTGCCCTTATTCACATGACAGGTATGTCTCAATTTAACTAAACAAATTTCCCATAAATAATATCAATATTTCAGTTCAAGCAAATAGCACATTTTTATAATCATCGTCTCTTTTAACTTTCCAGGGCCAAGTGGAACGGAGGTGCAGGGTTTATGTGGTAGTGCCAAGACTACCTTAATTTTAGAAAAAGCAGCTGAGCACAGCGTCAGTGGGTAAGTGCTTTAACACAATCAATAAGTTGAGGCTGTCGAATAAATGAGACCAAATAATCCGATCTTATTTGTTTTCCACAGCTGTGAAGTACAACACAGTGAACCAGTCGACAGTTCAATTGACTGCCCGTCCACAGCTGAAAAGTAACTATAGCATGCAGAATGAGCTGAAAATCTTTTATTAACATCCAACATATAATATCTCTGTCTGTCAGCACTTTTAAAATTATTAAGGAATAAACCCATGTGCAGTTGCTGCCAAATGCATTGAACACTGTCTAGAAAACACATATTTTACATGTCTAACATTTATTTTCATCTTTTCATTCCCATAATGTTTCCTTGTACTTCCAAAACAGATGCAATGTTTTGAAGGAGGCTCCTTTTAACGCTTGCAATGCTCACATTGACCCAGAGCCCTACATTAGGGCCTGCACAGAAATACTTTGCAAGTACCCTCCAGTTGATGGACTTCGATGCCAGTTTATGGAGGCATACGTCCAAAGCTGCAGCTACCATAGCAAAGTAACTGTGGAAGAATGGGTATCAGACACCACCTGCTGTACGGCTAATTTGTGCCTGGTTTATGAACATTTTTTTTCTTACATTTTGCTTATTACTGAATTAATTTGATGTCACCATCATTTATTTGCAGCGAATCACAACTTTTGTCAAGACATGTACTGCAGTGATCATGAGTTCTGTGGTAGGCACTTTAATGGGAAAGCTGGCTGTCTCTGTCGAGCTCTTTTTGCCTCTCCGTACAAATCAACAGGAACCTTTGGTGAGTAAAAAAAGAATAAAATAAAACAACAACCATTCTGAAATTTACTTTAACATTAAACCAATGTCTTCATTGCACAATGGCAATTGGAGCCTGATTCTCTCCTGGAAGTTATCACCTTTGTTTTATTGACAAAAATAAAAAGGAACAAAACTCACACAAAACCAATTTAACAGCAGCAATTCACCTTTCCACAACAACACACTGTTTCTCACCTATCAACCAAAGTTACATTTATGTTGTGATATGATGATTTAGGAGAAGAAACAATGTGCGAGAAGGAGTCTGCTTCCATTAGTCTGGCCAAGTGTCTTTTGGAAGATCAAAACATAAACTACCATGACCTACAACTCAATGACCAAACCTGCCAGGGTGAAATAGATGATGAGACCCATATGGTTACATTCTATTTTGATGGGAAAAGAACTTGTGGGACTTTGATCACAGTGAGTATTGCCTTACACTTTACACAACTGCATACAAAATGCTGCAATTCTTGTATACAGATAAAATGTGTTGGCTTACCTTTAGACAAACGGCAGCCAGATCCTTTACAAGAACACCATCAAGACTCCAGGTGCAACCAACCCTGGCGCCATCAGTCGTAACAGTCAAGTGCAGATCGACTTCTCCTGTTTTTACACTCAGCCAGATATCAAAAGCCTGGGCATTACTCTGCAAGACAGGTTTGTAAAAATGTATGAAATGATTTTGGGTTAAAGATTGAGACTTCATGAACATTACATTTGGTATTCCAGTTCGGTGACTCAACAAATCGTTTCTGGACAATGGAGTTATAATCTTACAATGGAGGCCTACACCAATACTGAAAACAAAAAAGCCCTTGGAAACAATGATAAAGTTATGCTGAATCAAAAAATATGGGTGGATTTGAAGACAGAAGGGTTGGATGGAGGGATGGTGGCTGTAGTGGTGGAGTCCTGCTGGGCCACCAGTGAGCCTGAACCAAGTTCAAGCCTTAAATATGACCTTGTTATTGATGGGTGAGAATCACAAATTTGCTTATTATTCTATTTTGTTGTAAATGCTGCGTTATCCATGTCATATTTCCTTTGGGGTTAATTCTTTTTGCAGGTGCCCTAACCCAGCTGACTACACTATCCAGGTTATGGGAAATGGAAGGGGAACTTCTACAACCTTCTTTTTTAATGCATTCCAATTTACTGGCAAGAATCGTAATGTCTTCTTACACTGCAAAGTGACACTGTGCATCAAGCGTGGCAACGATTGTATCCCGGTAGGTGATACTGGTTCAGAAACTTGCATCTATAAGTAAATAAAAGCTACTATGTAGTTATTGTAGCCTTTGTTAACTTGAACATAAAACTCAATTCCTCTGCTTTGACTAGTCATGTGATGGGAAACCCAAAAGAAGGCGCAGATCTCTTATGCCAAAACATGAGGACATGAACCCAATTCTTGTCAACTTGATCTGGACATACTGAGTAAGTATAATTAACATTTTATGCCACCTTTCTATACCTTGTAAATTTTTACTTTGTAGTTTAAAAAAAAACTTTAATATAATGTTTTTATATTTTATGGATCTAACTCCCCTTATAATTCAAGCAAACTAATTTTGAAAATTTTCCAGACAATTTCCCAGACTAACCTCAAAATTAACCTTCCTTGATCTTCTCTACAATGTTTCCTCTTCAGGAGAAAGTTTTGACTTCACTTTAATGCCACCAGACATTTGTTGCGGACTTGGGCACCGGAGACTTTACATTATCAACTTATCATAAACATTCAATTTTCATCTCCTCAGGTCAACCATGGCCATAACAACCAGGTCAAGCTCAAGACACAAGCTTCATGGTCGTTTCTTTAAGACTTTTCTGTATATGTAAAAACAAAAGGCCTTTTGTTTATCAACCCTTGGGTGGAGGGTAAAAGCCAGGGAAGCTAAGTGTTTGACAATTATTTAATTTGATGAATAAATCTGTAGTAACAATCAAACCTTCATAAGTTCTGTGAGAATCTGCTTTCAAAGCATATTCAAATAAAATAATTAAAATATGAATTGACTGGTTTCTAATACTTGCATGTGACTCCAGAAATTATTTTCTCAATAAAAAGTTACGTCAACATTACTTAGTTTCTCCTCTTCCTCCACAAAGTGAATTTAACTCAGGCATATACATTTTTTAATTCAAAAAACTCTTTTCTTTTTTCCACATATTGTAAGAACAAGGTAAACAGACTTTCCTCAATGCCTTATACTAGTGTTGCTCAACCTTTTCTTTCACCATGGACGGTTAAATGTCTTATACTATTTGCACAGACCGGTCATTAAGTTGTGGCTATAGATAAATACCCCTTAACTATTGTAAATTTACAGTGAATATTTTTCCTACATATAAAATCTTCCTACCTCAATAAACTCTGCTTGGGATTTCTCAAGTGCATACAGCCGATTACTTTCTGCTAGCAGACCGGTATGAAAACTTAGAATCTTGCATCTGATAAATCTGTGTCATTTTGAGTTTATTGTTGTCTTCACTGAGAAAATATTTCATAATCAAATATAGTTGCATTATTGATGATGGAATCCTAGCCATTCTATTGGTCAGTTCATTTGTTGATATGGGTATGGATCAAGTGGAAGTAATAGCCAGATGGGACCAAAAGGAAAAATTATTTCTCTGCGGCCCGGAACCTATTCACCCACGGACCGGTACAGATCCCCAACCCAGTGGTTGGGGACCACTTCTTTAAGACATCAACCAATTAATTTTAACTTAAATGGTGATACTCTATTTAAAAAGTGAATTGAAAAGATAGGTCAACAAACATGAGTCAAATAATAATAATAATCACTGTGTAATGGAAAATAATCTTTTATCAAACAAACATCACATACACATACATGCCCACATGGAACACTAGAGTGCAGCTCATTAGCCCACTGCTGTTTACTGCTGTGTGACTTTTCACACCTGCTTTCATTAGTACACTATAATGAAACCTCTGTGATCACAGGTGTGTGTGGACTGTACAAACAAAACCTAGCATCACTAACATGATGCAATCATGTCAACAGGTCAACTAACTATAATATTATTGTAATGTTCAACAAAATCCAGGTCCACCTTCTTATTTAGGATATGAAACTGCACATAACTTAAATATAATTATTTTATTATTATTATATATCATTTGATATTATTAATATAGTAACCAATATATTAATTATTATTAAATATAATTAAATAATAGCCAACTCTATTACTTTCCTTACGTGCCACACTCTCTTAAGAGTTAGGTAGAAGTAAACACTAAAGAAAACTTCTGAGACCTTTCACCATTAATTTGCCCCTGGATGTTTAGTGACTTTTGTTGTGTCAGTGGTTGCTAACAGCAGCAACCCCTCCTCGACGGACACTCTTTTCACACCTGTCTACACTCTACAAAGTCACGATACTCTTTGCAAAACAAGGAAAGGTGTTGCATCACTACAGAGTGCTACCAAAAGTCAGGAAACAAGTAATTCTGCAGAGAAGTTTTTTTTAATTTATTACCAAGAGGAGAAGTCAACTTTAATGAACATGGGGTTGCTTATCTTGAACAAGATGGCATTTTGTGAACGTAAACCTCATTCATAAATTGATATAGGATGTGTTTACTGTATACATTTGGGTTTGTGTTTTGGTAATGGTACATGACTCTCACAAGCTTGGGTGTTGACACATATGACAGGAAGTAAACCACTGAGTAGTGTAAGCCTACTGAACTTGTTCTCAAATTGCTATTGAAAAATGTATAACAAGAGAGCATATAACACTGATATACATTACACGGCCCTAGAAAAAATAAAGGAGCATCATTAAAGTTAATTTGTATATTATTACCTAATTTCGAGAGACACGGCATATGAATGCTTGAATGGACACTGGTCTTTTTAGTGCTTTTCTCCAACTTAACTTCTTTTATTCATGTCAAATCCATCTTTTTGTTACTGCACTACTGGGTGCCTGTGTCCTTTACCCAGAGATGAACTGCTGCCCCTGTGGCTACTACTGCAAAGTGAAAACATTATTTATGAAAGTAATGTCAAAGTCATTAATAACCATGTTGGATTGCAGGGTATAGTATTAAATAACTATAGCCCAGCACCCTATAGGTAAGTTTAATGATTGTTTTCTAATGTAACAGATTTATCAAGGATTGTTGTAAATATTATTACATAATTTTGTGATACTTAACAGTTTTTCTCTACTGCAGTCTGATTGCAAACTCTCATATCAACGGTTGACTTCCAACATAAAACAACACATGAATAAGTCAAGAGCAATACAGATAAATTATAAAATTTCATCACTGACACAGCTATTCGCAAGGGTTTATATTCAAGGAAGCTCTTGCTATTATTACATTTTCTTTTTGATTTATAAACTTACAACCCGTGTTTTTAACCTTGCCGCCATTTATTGTGCTATGTCATTCTTGAGCCTTAAATAAATAAGAATGAACTTTATACAAATTTTTATTCATGTAAAATCTCTATTTTTTAAACAAAATAACATTTATTTTTCCTCAAATTATAAAATACCTTTAAATGTCTGCTTAGCCTGGAGTTGGTCAGAGCTGCAGTAAAAGTGGACTTTTCAAGTTAGCAAGTGGAGTATTTGACTTCATTTGTTCATAAACAGTTTACTTTTACATTTCCAAACATATATTAGTAAAAGCTAGTTTAAAATCAACTTTCCCCCCACGTAAATAGTTACATTCCTTATATTCCTTTCGTTTATCCGCCATCTTGGTTTACCTGATTTTTACGTACGGAATCGTCGAAAACGGAAAAAAGACCAAGCTTTCGTTACGTTTGTCTCTATCTAAAGTTATGTCACAACTTACAACGCATCACAGTCATGCTGTAATATTTTTACATTTATCAAATTCCTTTCACTTGCCATCGTGCTCGTTATTTTTAAGTACTATACCTGTGACAACATTAGCCAACACGTTACCATTCCTTAGCATCTGTCCTTTTGTCTGCCACCGCTGCTGCCTGACGTAACTAGTGACAGGCGTCATTCGTCGATATTATTATTATTAACACAGCGCCCTCTGCTGACAATTTGTGATAACCTTTTTGGCCTAATCAAAAGGTCCTTGATATATAATAGGGCGATAAAATTAACATAATAACGTAAATAAAAAACAAACTATTTTCTCATTTTAATATTTTGTCTGCCTATAAAATCATTCATAATAATAATAATCTTCCTCTTCTTTCAGCTACTCCCTTTTTTAGGGGTCGCCACAGTGTGTCAACATTTTCCATCTCCCCTACTACCACCATGTCCTCCACCCACTTCATCCATAAATCTTCTCTTTGGGCTTCCCTTATTGTCTCCTATCTTTAAACTCTATAACCATTCTTTTACCAAAATAACCACTGTCCCTCTTCTGAACATGTCCAACCATCTCAATCTGGCTTCTCTAGCTTTTTCTTCAAACCTTTCTGTCTGTGTTGTCCCTCTAATGACTTCATGCCTGATCCTGTCCATCCTTGTCTCTCCTAAAGAGAATCTCAGCATCTTTAACTCCTCCACCTCCTGCTCTGCCTCCTGCCTTCTGCCTATTGGTAGTGCGTCTAATCCATCCATCACAACTGTCATGTAAATCACAATGTCATCTGCAAACATCATCATCTGTGGAGACATCACCCGTGGAGACTCCTGTCCGACCTCAACTGTCAATCTGTCGCTAAAGCGAACAAGAAGGGGCTCAGGGCTGATCCATGATGATCCACATCCACCTTAAAGTCTTTGTGATAGTAATAATGATGATGATAAGACTAATAATATTCAAAACAAAAGTAATAATCATAACATCATAACAACAATGTAAAATTATAAATATGTATATATGTATATATGTATATATATATATATATATATATCAATACTACAAAAATAAAAATGAACCACAGCAGCAGAGGTACATCAAATCTATTATATCTGTAAGATACATGTCTATTTCATCCTTGGGCTGCAAACATACAATGGTAAAGGGGTCCAAGTATCCCACTGAACCAAGTTCATATTCAGTTGTACCATATTTAACCATAAATTCAGTTTTCTCTTGACCAGATGGAGGCGCAACACAGTGTGGAAATGCTGATCAAGAAGTGTACTGTGTCAGTATTAAAAATTACTCACTTTGACTAATACTGCATGCATTTGCAAAGGAAGAAGCAACATGAGTCCTTCTTCTCAGAACAGCTGATAAAGTATGTATGCTAACATCTGTTTTTGGTATTTGTCAATGTTTTTTTTTGTCTATGTTAATTTAAACAGAAGTTAAATATTTACAACAAAGGTTGAGAGCAAAAACAGAGTTTTGAAACTATAATTTTGTTTTTAGAAGAGTAAGCGGCTGGCATAATTCTGCACCACAGAACAACGCTGTGATTGGATGAACGAAAGGGAGGAGGAGCAGCAAAAACATCATATAACAGTTTGGTGTGATGCGTTATCGCTCCAAAATTAAAGAAGCTTCCAGTGCTTGTCACCTGTTTCTTCTTTTCTCTAGCAATGGGGAGTCTGAAATCTGAATTCTGCGTTCAAGAACTCAACAACTCCTGCAAGAGGCCATCACAACCTTACACAGAAGCCATGATTATCTATGTCTTGCTGTCTTCCATTTCTCTGGTCACCGTGGTTCTTAACCTGCTGGTCATCATCTCCATCTCACACTTTCGGTATTAACAAATATTCCATAAAACGTTTTAATGTCATTGAATGATGTTGTTAACATTGTGCTTCAGTCATGGATAATGTTCTTTGCAGGCAGCTTCACACTCCCACCAACCTTTTTCTCTTCTCTCTGGCCATCTCCGACCTCCTTGTGGGCTTATTGTTGATGCCCGTGGAAATCATCTATGTAGAGGCCTGCTGGCTTCTTGGTGACATTTTATGCATTTTATACTATATTGTTGACTACATCATAACCTCTTCCTCAGTAGCCAGCATGGTTTTCATCTCAATCGACCGCTACATAGCCATCTGTTACCCTCTGCAGTACAACACCAAAGTAACTAAGAAAAGGGCAAAAATTCTCATGTTTCTTTCCTGGGTTTGTTCTTTCTTATACAGAGTTTTACTTTTAGTTGACCAGCTGACACATCCAGGAATGTCTAACTCCTGTGTAGGGGAGTGTGTTGTTGTGATCAATTATATTGCAGGACTGATAGATCTTGTTTTTACCTTTATCATCCCTATAACCATCATTGTTGCACTGTATTTGAGAGTGTTCCTGGTGGCTATCTCCCATGCACGAGCCATTCGCTCCCACATTGCATCTATTTCATCGCAAGGCTCAGTTGTGGTGAATGTGAAAAAAACTGAGTTAAAAGCAGCCTGGACTCTGGGCATAGTTGTCATTGTGTTTCTGATCTGCTTCTGTCCCTACTACTACCCGGTTCTTGTGGGCAAGGAAACATCAATCGATGCCTCGTCTGCTGCAGTGGAGATCTGGCTGGCACATTTTAACTCCTGTTTGAACCCCGTTATTTACGCCTTCTTCTATCCATGGTTTAGGAGCTGTATTAAACACATAGTGACCCTTCAGATACTGAAGTCAGGATCCCGTGACATCAAAGTGCTGTGAAGATGCATAAAGAAAGAAATGAAAGAAATAAATCACAAACTTCCAATTTCAAAGCAAGTGCTTTTATATATTGTGAGGTTATAATGTAAATGAGTACAGAACCATTTAGTTGTATATTTAGATATTTTTCACTCACACATAATGCTCTGCTTTTACCTATGATACATAGCAATTGTATATATCAGATTTTATGTGTGTGATGTGTTCTTGCAGTGGATATGCTTTTCTACAAAAAATAATAACTCCAGAAATGCAGAATTAACAGTTCATAATAAGTGAGTGCAGTTTAATTTACACATCAGGCCACAGTGTTCTGCAACGATTTCTGATAACATATTTCTTGTTCACTCATTATGATCTTTTATCTGTTTTCACAATATATAATCTTTAATTGAAATGCAGAAACATCACAAGGTATCACTAAAAATAACCCTGTCTTCTATTTTTTTTCCTTGTTTTCGGCATTGTACATGTTTTAAAAAAATAAAAATCTCCTTTGTACATTGTTTTAAGTAAAATCAATTGAATAACCTATCTGTTATTCCTGCTCTATACCATTGCACCAGAGCCACAATCTGCTGGTTTTGCACAATTGTTTAAGTTATATGTAGACAATCATCTTCAGAAGCATTTCACATTTCCTGTATGTCCTATATACATATAGGTAAACCTAAACACTTGGGTAATGCTGGATAACATTATTTTAATATTATTCTAGTTTTAACAATATTCAATACAAGCACAGGTTTAAATACAGATCTTTATAAGTCCGTACCCAATAGTGTGAACCCAGCAGTGACTTGTGCTGAGATTTCACCAGCCTGCAGCCATGCAAATCAAATTATGCATTAGGATCAATATGAGCGTGAATTAACATGCAATCATGATATAAGGATATCCCTGTATAACAAAAAAAAACAAAAAAAAAAACACAAACACAACAAAAAAAATCAAATATAGTACTTTAAATATTTCACATACTATACATCCAGACCCACATAACTTACAATGGGCTGACCATTCAAGGGAAGGCTCATAGACAAACATACAAACCCATACATGCACACGCACACAATATATATATACATATATATGTAACATATATGTGTATTCATTCATTCATATTCATCTGCTGTTTCCTGGTCTCAGGGGCAGCAGTCTCCACGGTGCTAGATACCGTGTGGCTGGCGAGCTGAAAGGGTCTGAACATTGCTTAGAGCACCTCAACCTGATGACTTTGACCCGGCTTGCTTTCACACCACAGCTGTGTACATGTGGTTCTCATATGAAGAGAATTGTCATTTCTCATACCTCATATTGGCCACTTCGCCGCAAAAAGTGACCAAGTTTTCCACAACAGTTACTACAGTATAAGCATGGGTCTTTGATTGTATGTGTGATGTTATGGCTTTTGGGTTTATTATTATAATATATAGATAGATAAAGCTGCTCTGAGCATAGCACCTTCCTTACACACATAACTTCCTGTGGGCCCTGAACCCAGAGGAAGGCTCACAATACATAGCAATGTGATTTATGTGGCTACAGCTGCCCCTGCAATGGACAAGCTGATAAAGATGGATGAATAATGAATAATACATTAAAGAATTTAAATAACTGATCTCAATTATAATATAAACCATTGTCCTCAACTTATACCTGTATGTATCTTTTAAGTATATTTCAAACTGATCTCAAAATGTTCAAAATATAGTAGAATTGTTCAATTTACTTTGATTATTCCTGAAGCCGCAGACAACTGGCTTTTCCAGGCCTCAGACCTCATGACATAATATAATATGCTAATGAATGATGTGGACAGAAAAAGGATAAATAGACTGCACCAGGAAGACCTGGGTTCAGTACATCATTGTCTTCCATAGACTTAAACATGGAGGCCCTGGAGGAGGGGGAGCTTTGCTTTCCTCACATCAACAACTCGTGCAGGTGGTTAAAACGTCCAGAAGGAGAGACCATGGTGATATACATCGTGCTGTCCATCATCATTCTATTGACTGTGGTTCTAAACTTGCTGGTCATCATCTCCATCTCCCACTTCAGGCATAGTTGTCATCATTTTATATTGCAATGCATTCTTTTAAGTGCAAATTTTAAAATAGTGTTTTGGTAGCTTGTGTTAATGTGACTCTATTTTATTACAGACAGCTCCACACCACCACCAACCTCCTTCTGCTGTGTTTGGCTGTCGCTGACTTCTTAGTGGGTCTCCTACAGATGCCTCTGTTTCTTGTCCACAACCAAGGCTGTTGGCTACTGGGCGACGTTATGTGTGGAGTGCATTACTATGTAGGATTCCTCGTGATCAGTGTTTCAGTGGGAAGCATGGTTCTTATTTCTGTTGACCGCTACATCGCCATCTGTGACCCAATGTTCTACACCACCAGGGTGACTCTGGCCAGAGTTAAGTTCTGTATCTGTATGTGTTGGATTTGTTCACTTGTCCATGCAAGTTGGATCTTGAGAGATTTCCTGAAACAGCCCAATATGCATAACCCATGCCATGGAGATTGTGTAGTTGTTGTGAATTTTGCTGAAGGAATGGTTGACCTTGTTGTGACATTTCTAGGGCCCATTTTAATTATTGTAATCCTTTACTCCTGTGTGTTTATTGTGGCTGTATCTCAGGCTCGGGCCATGAGATCTCACATCACAAACGTCACTCTTGGTTGTCCAAAAAGTGTAAAAGCAGAGAAGTCTGAGATAAAAGCAGCCAGAACTCTTGGTATTGTAGTGGTGGTGTTTCTCCTCTGCTCGTGCCCTTACTATTGTTTTGCTGTTGCAGCTGAAAGCAACTTGGTGGGTGCTTCATCTGCAGGAATTGAAATTTGGTTCCTCTACTGTAACTCCACACTAAATCCTGTCATCTATGTATTTTTCTACCCATGGTTTAGAAAAACCATAAAACACATTGTCACTCTGCAGATACTGAAGCCAGGCTCTGCTGAAATCCAGGTTCTGTAGTCAATACTGCAGTGATTTGACCATCACAGACAGTGATGAAGTGTTAAATTTGTGAATCTTTTCGTCCACTGAAATAAAATCACAAGAGGTAAATATTGTCATGAATCATGAATGATTCTATTAGCATCATCGTAATCTGAAAAGGTGGCTTTAACATCCTTATTACAGAGCCAATATGTTACAGTAAGTCGCTAATAACTCAAAACTCTTGCTTTTCTTTGTGTTAGTAAGGTACTTTGTCATTTATTTTATTTTTTTTGGCAATATTTGTTATAAAAGGGAAAATTTGATCAGTACTAAAGCTTTTACCAAAATGCTACCATGTAGAAGAAAAATGAATTATTAATAATTAGTAACTAGACTTTTGAGCCACACACACACACACAAATGAAACATATATCCCAATATTTGACCCACTTCTCTAAATGAGTGGGGGTCTCTGATTAGAAACAATATTATTATATTATTGTGACAAGGTTCACATTATGTAAAAGCATATGATAAACATTTTTAAAAATGTGTTGGACCTTCCTATTAAGAATCATGTTTTTGTAGAAGAACAAAGAAAGTGCTGAAAACTAAACTCAGGTCACTTGTTCAGTGATTCTGTATGAGTTAAATGTAATACTCATACAGAATCACTGAACGAGTGACCTGAGTACTAAGGGCTAGTGCACCCCAAGCCCAAAGTCCTGTCAGGTAAGAAGTGTCCACTATAGAATCTGACAGAGCACCCTGAAGGGAACCCCTAAACAAATAATTCACCTAGTACAGGATTAATCAGCCTACAAAAACGGCTGTTCTTTAACCAAGTACAAACACTTGGTGCAGAAACAACCGGGTTCTTGAAATAGGGAAGAGTGCTGTGGGCAACCTGTGCCAGAAACATAACTCTGTTTGCTGGTTCATACATATGTGCTGTTTAGAACCCATCAAAACACAAGGAGAGGTACTTCATGAGAAGGTTGCAGGGGCGATGGTGTAATGACGCAAAAAACTCCAAGACAAAAAAGCAAATCAATCAAACAGAGTAGACCCTATTGCAGGGTGCCACTGCGAATCTGACCCTTTAGGCAAGAAACTGCACGGGACCTAAAGAGGTTGACCAAAATCCAACTCTCCAAGGGAGGGATACATTGGGCACTGAATGCAGGCCAAGCATCTCTAATGCCTTTTTCACACTGGCACTTAATCCGTATTCGCTGCGATGCGAAGCCAGTGTCGTTCCCCATTTGCATTCACATTACAAACTAAGGTGCATTCGCTCCTCAACTAATGCACATTAACTAATCCACCTCTAGTCAGTGGTTTCAATACCAAATTAACTAATACGGGTGTAAATCAATAAAAAGTGCAACGGTTGTCGCTCCCTGCGTGTGTGTGTGAACACAACAAGACCCGTATTAGTTAAACAAGCTCGTGAAATGCTACGGGAGCGGCTCATCTCCTTGTCAATGTTGCTGCATTATTAGTGTAGACGAGCGTCTTGGATTCTTCTATTATGTACGTGTTATTGAGAACACGATGACTGAGGCAGGAAATGAGAGTGGATTCGGTCACCACCACGTCTTTATTTTTCTTTTTTCTTCCACACCAACTGCGAACAGAACCAACAACAACAACAACCTGTCACAGCCGTACGGCAACTTAGACCGGACAAAATTACCTTCCCCACAAAACAGTTTGCTACATTAGGAACAGGATTACAAAAGACTTCCTCATATTTTATCTCCTTATCTTTTTCATTCGTTCTTCATGTCTCCTTCTCATCGCTTTTATACGTCGCCTTGATCTTTCTCTAACCTGCTCCATTTATTTCTCAAAATAACACGTGCATTTGTTGACGGAATTCATGTTGAATAAAACTGCATATTAACGAGCTTGCGTTATATAACCACGTGATCAAAATTAAACTGAACCATGCTTAGACTAATGCGCATTCGCTCCCTTATTGTGTGTGAATGCAAAGCGGGTATCGAATGTGCAGCGAATACCATGTCTTGTCTCTATAAGAGCCTCTCACTGCACCGATGATAGCCACATGGTCAACACAACTCTTTTGCTTTACTTGGGAAGTCCATTCCTGTCACGAGACGGTGCACCCACCCAAAACAATCTGTCCCCTAGACGGGATAAACCATTCCACAGCACGGTGGACAAGGCAGGTGTAGTCCGGTTAGATACATGCACCGTTTTCTCATTCAATTCCGAATCGAATACCAAAGTAGTTAATTCGGGATTGATCCTGTATTAACTAATCCACATTCAATTCACTTTGCATTCACATTCCATTTAATTTGTATTCGCTGCGCATTCGATACCCGCTTGGCATTCACAATAAGGGAGCAATTGCGCATTAGTCTAAGCATGGTCCAGTTTAATTTTGATCACGTGGTTATATAACGAGAGCTTGTTAATATGCTGTTTTATTAAATATAAATATTGTCAACAAACGCACGTGCAATTTTGAGGAATAAATGGAGTAGGTTAAAGAAAGATCAAGGCGACGTATGAAGACGATGAGAAGGAGACACAAAGAACAAATGAAGAAGGTATGTAGAGAAAATATGAGGAAGTGTTTTGTAATCCTGTTCCTAATAACGCAGCAACATATAGCGGTTGTAAGGAGACGAGCTGCTCATGTAGCATTTTACGAGCTTGTTAAACGAATACGGGTGTTGTTGTGTTCACATACATGCAGGGAGTGACAACCATTTTACTTTTTATTGCTTTACACCCGTATTAGTTAATTCGGTATCGAATGCACAGACTAGAGGCGGATTAGTTATTGCGCATAAGTTGAGGAGCGAATGGGCGTTAGTTTGTAATGTGAATGCAAACGGGAACGACACTGGTTTCGCGACGCAGCGAATACTGAATTAAGTGCAAGTGTGAAAACGGTAATGCTCTGCGGTGCGTGATATATTATTGTTCTCGATACAAATTTACAATGTAAACTGTTGTCTGCCACTAATAGCAAAAAAATGAATTTTTACTTTTAAATTTCAATACATTTTTCTACATTAATCAATTATTCATTTTTAAACATAATGGCCTGTAGGGGGAACTGTTCAAACCACATTTGATGGGATTAAATCCTAAAGCACAAGACATCTGATTTTTTTTTATGTCACAATCCTTATGACGAGATATATATTATGATAATGAATGATGTGGACAGAAAAAGGATAAATAGGCTGCACCGGGAGTGCCTGGGGTCAGTAGAGCACTGTCTTCCAGAGACGTAAACATGGAGGCTCTGGAGGAAGGAGGGTTTTGCTTTCCCCACATCAACAACTCCTGCAGGTTGTTAAAACGTCCAGAAGGAGAGACCACGGTGATATACATCATGCTGTCCATCATCATTCTATTGACTGTGGTTCTAAACTTGCTGGTCATCATCTCCATCTCCCACTTTAGGCATAGTTGTCATCATTTTATATTGCAATGCATTCTTTTAAGTGCAAATTTTAAAATAGTGTTTTGGTAGCTTGTGTTAATGTGACTCTATTTTATTACAGACAGCTCCACACCACCACCAACCTCCTTCTGCTGTGTTTGGCTGTCGCTGACTTCTTGGTGGGTCTCCTACAGATGCCTCTTTTCCTTTCCCAGATCCAAGGCTGTTGGCTACTGGGCGACGTTATGTGTGGAGTGCAGTGCTATGTAGCATACCTTGTGATCAGTGTTTCAGTGGGAAGCATGGTTCTTATTTCTGTTGACCGCTACATCGCCATCTGTGACCCAATGTTCTACACCACCAGGGTGACTCTGGCCAGAGTTAAGTTCTGTATCTGTATGTGTTGGATTTGTTCACATGTCCATGCAAGTTGGATACTGAGAGATTTCCTGAAACAGCCCAATATGCAAAACCTATGCCATGGAGATTGTGTACTTGTTGTGAATTTTGCTGAAGGAATGGTTGACCTTGTTGTGACATTTCTAGGGCCCATTTTAATTATTGTAATCCTTTACTCCTGTGTGTTTATTGTGGCTGTATCTCAGGCTCGGGCCATGAGATCTCACATCACAAACGTCACTCTGGGTCATCAAAAAAGTGTAAAAGCAGAGAAGTCTGAGATAAAAGCAGCCAGAACTCTTGGTATTGTAGTGGTGGTGTTTCTCCTCTGCTCGTGCCCTTACTATTGTTTTGCTGTTGCAGCTGATAGCTACTTGGTGGATGCTGCATCTGCAGGAACTGAGATTTGGTTCCTCTACTGTAACTCCACACTAAATCCTTTCATCTATGTATTTTTCTACCCATGGTTTAGAAAAACCATAAAACACATTGTCACTCTGCAGATACTGAAGCCAGGCTCTGCTGAAATCCAGGTTCTGTAGTCAATACTGCAGTGATTTGACCATCACAGACAGTGATGAAGTGTTAATTGTGTGAATCATTTTGTCCACTGAAATAAAATCCCAGTTAAATATTTTTACAAATCATGAATGATTCTTTTACTGTCATCGTAATTTGAAAAGGTGGCTTTAACATCCTTATTACAGAGCCAGTATGTTACAGTAAGTTGCTAATAACGCAAAACTCTTGCTTCTCTTTATGTTAATAAGGTACTTATTTGTTAATATTTGTTATAAAAGGGAAAATTTGATCAATATGAAAAAAAAATACCAAAATGCTACCATGTACAAGAAAATTAAATTAAAATGTAGGTAGTAACAAGAGTCACACACTCATATAAACATATATATGTCCCAATATTTGACCCAGTTCTCTGCATGAGTAGGGGTCTCAGATTAGTAGCCAGATTCTATTGTGACAAGGTTCACATTATGTAATAGCACATGATGCACTTTTTTAAAAATGAGTTGGACCTTCTTAATAAGAATCAAGTTTTTTGAAGTAGAAAGAAGAAAGTGCTGAATACTACAGTGGGTTTAAACACGCCAACTGCTAGTGGCATAACTACAACCGAAGCCCACAGTCCTGTTGTGTAAGAAGCATCCACTATAGAACCTACAACTCAACCTGCCAGAACACCAGAAAGGGAACCCCTTAACAAAAATCTGTCACCTAGTACAGGATTAATCAGCTTGCAATGACGACTGTTCTTTAACCAAGTACAAACAGCTAGTGCAGAAACAACCGGGTTCTTGAAATGGGGATGAGTGCTGTGGGCAATCTGTGCCAGAAAGATAATTCTTTCTGCTGCTTCGTCCATGTGTGCTGTTGTCTGCATGAGAAGGTTGTAGGGGTGGTGGTGCAATGATGCAAAAAAAAAAATAAAAAATTCCAGGCAAAAAAGGAATATCAAACAATGTAGGCCCTATTTCAGGGTGCCACTGTGGATCAGAGCCTTTAGGAAAGAAAATGCCCGGGACTTGAAGACGTTGACCAAAAACCAACTCTCCAAGGGAGCCATAAATTGAAGACCAATGCAGTGACCAACGCAGGCCAAGTATCTCCCAGTGAATCTGCCCAATCATACCTGGACAATGATGCAATGCTGTTCTTACTGACTGTTGAAAACATTCACACAAACCATTAACTTGAGTATGATATATGGTAGTTCGATGAATCCGTATGCACAAGGACACCAGTAGCTTGGAATAAACTGTGACTAGCCTTGGAATCTTTGCTGCCAGAGAACTTAGAACGTTGGCCACCACATTTCATCATAATATATGCACTGTACAGTGTATTGTTGTGAAATGTGATGGCCAAAGAAGTTGATAACTGTTAGCCTGAACTATTTTTTCATCAGCACGTTTCAAGTATGACAATCAAGCTAATTTTAAATTAGCTTTAATTAATTATATTTATTATAAATTAAATTTAATGAATGCATGAATATGAATGCACTCCTCTTCTTTTCCTTTCGGCTTATCCCATTTTTCAGGGGTTGCCACAGCGAGTCAATAATTTCCATCTCACCCTGTCCTGCGCATCCTCACCTCCAACCACCTCCATGTCCTCCCTCACTGCATCCATAAATCTCCTCTTTGGCCTTCCTCTTCGTCTCTTACCTGGTAGCTCCATGTCTAGCATTCTTCTCCC
>JAFBJS010054849.1:25529-62179 GCA_016785265.1 Paraplagusia blochii | reverse complement strand
GTAAGAGTAGATAGATTAGCTTGTATGGCAAATGCTTTTGTAATGCTAAGGTCTTACTTGTATAATGGTGAATGCGTCTAAGCACAATCAATTAGCTCGGCATCATACTTTTCGCTTAATCAATTTTGAGTCGTTTTTTGGACTTTTTTTGCTTAGCATTTTATATATTTTTGCGATTATATTCAATTTTTTGCAATGCTAAGGTCTTTCTTGTATAAAGGGGAATGAGTTTCAGCACAAATAAAAGGCTTTGCTGCTTATTTTGTGAGTCATTTTTGGGACTTTTGATTTTTCATTATTCCTTCAAAGGTAAGACTATAGTCTTGTATGGTTGATAAGTGTTTAACATTTTAAGATCCTTCTTGCTTTCTGCAGCTGGCAGAATATTTTGGCTAAAGAATTTTGAGGCATTTTGGACTGCAAGTTTTTTATTTTTTTTTGGATAGAGTGAGTCTTTCACCTTGCTGGTTTTTATGATAATGTAGCGTGTTGTGAAACGATAGTTTTGTGCTTTGGCTCAAATTTTTCACTTGACAGAATGTTGACACAGAATGTGTGTCTTTATCTGCCTTTTGTTTTGATCGCTGAATGAGCCCAGTTCATAATATTATTGTTTTAGGCAAGTATTATGTCCAACATCAGTATTTTTTCCTTTTCAAGTAATTTTTTTATGTTCAGTTATTTATAGAATGCCTTCGTTGGGCATGACAATAATTCAGGGGAAAATCACTTGAATACATCTATCATTTATATTGGAGATGTCCAATATATCGGTCCACCGATAAATATCAGGGCCGATATGAGAATCATTTTTAATATCAGAACATAACGTTAGATTTTCAATCTATATTAAAAGTCTGAAGCAGCAAAGCCGCTAACACTTCGACCCGCACATGATTAATGATGTCATTTAAAGAGACAGCTACAATGAGCAATGCTACAGTTAATGCCCGTGGTCTGAAGTTTTATGTGGATAGAAAACAAATTCTTAACGACTGCAATGAGCTGATCTTGTGAGGGTGGGGGGTAAGATTGTTTTTAAGATTTTGACGCTGTCCGAAAAGTATTTCTTCTACATGTGCCAGTGAAACGCCGTTCAGTGTCGTCTCTCATGTCATCAACGAGAAGAGTCCTTTACACTGTGACGATGCTTAAATGTTTTTTACTCATTGAAGAGGGCTTTTGACTCTTAAACTGCAGCTGTTTCTATCTGTGCCCATTTATATTGCCTATTGTTGTGAGGGCTGAATGAGCCCAGTTTATAATGTTAATCAATGTCTTTGGAAAGTTATTCTGTCCAACACTAGACATTTCTTGTTTACATCAAATGCTGCACAAGAATGCCTCTAGTCCAGTGCTTCTCAAACTGTGGGGTGCAACCCCTGTGCGATGCTCAGAGGGAGGCAAGGAAAGACCGGAGTTTCAGGCAAATTGATGCTCTTGAAAATTGTTTCTTTTACAGACTAATAATGTTAATAAAGTTATTCTTGTAAGTTAAACTACATCTTTTTTTTTCTTTGTTAACAAAGATACGATATTATCCAGAGGTGTACCTATAACTATTTTGCGAGCGGGCAGTGGGGAGCGAATTGTTTTCTTCTTGTTAGGAGGGGCGCAACAGAAAAAGTTTGAGAAGCACTGCCCTAGTCTGATATCACACAAATTCAGGGGAAATTAGCTGCATATATTGGTATCGGAATGACTTGTTTGGGCCCCCCCGTATTTTTTTTTCTTTAACTTGAGGCAAATAAGGGACAAGTACAGGCTTCTGACTCAGGTCATTTTAATTATCCACATTTATTGAAAAAAGTGACAACTTCATCCAGGAGGTTCCAGAACAATTTAGAACTGGATGACTTGACCCTGTAAAAAAAAAAGTTGAAATTAATGTAATGAGTATATGTTATGAGTAATATAACAAGTAAAACCTTAAACAAGATCAAACAAATAAGACATAAAAGATAACAGTTTCAACAATTCCAGTCCTTTATCTGCATGGATGCTCCATTAATGCAACAAGCTAATGGTTTATTTCTGAATTCTAAAAATGAAGGTAAATGGGAAATGTATACTTATCACTGATGTAGCAAAAACAACAAAGACTGCTGATTGTCAAAACTACAACTACTACTGATGCAATCCTTTGGAAAATATTCATATGCTTCAAATATTTTATATTCTAGTCGATTAAGGCTGTGTTACACTCTACTCAATTATAACAAAGGTTTCTTGATGTGATAAGATGCGTTAACAAAATTATCAATTACTAAGCATTACATAGCATCTGTGTTGACCAATAATTTGTGCAATATAAACAGCACATGTTGAGTAAGTACTTCACATGTGTATCCAGGTTTCAGACCCATGGAGAAGTATTTTTGTACGCATCACACTAACACTGTTGGATTTTTCAATAAAAAATTTGTACCTTTCTCTTCTTGTCACCACCCAACTCAAAGTGCTTGCATCTCTTGATGGCAAGCATTCTCTTGGATCGGCAGTTGGGCTCCACACACTCCAGTCTCAACACAATTTTCTTTGTAGTCTTGGCCTGTTGTGAAGGTGTATTACAGAAGATCATCATTCCGTGACATTAATTGTGTGGTTAGTAGTGAAGAACTAACTTACCTTTTTGCGGAAAATTGGCTTTGTCTGACCACCATAGCCACTCTGTTTTCTGTCGTATCTCCTCTTACCTGGAACCAAATACACTTTTAATAAGAAAACTTTTTAAAACTCTACAAAATAATCAGTAATGAAGACAGGTCATTATACCCTGTGCATAAAGGGAGTCCTTTCCCTTCTTGTACTGGGTAACTTTGTGAGGCTGGTGCTTCTTGCACTTCTTGCAGTAGGTCCTGCGTGTTTTCGGGACGTTCACCTGAAAAACAGAACACAAAAGAATCTATTAGAACCCACCTTCACAAAAAAATATTCAGAAACATCTGAGCCAAAATCCTTGTTATCTTGACAAGTAAACTTGGTCTGTAGCACTGTGAGCAATTACTACTGACGGTATAAAAACTGTTAGGCTGTTACTATTTCTTTCGTGGCAGCACAAGGGGGGGAGGGGAGGGGGGAACAAAAGTTATGATTTATGTGATTTATATGCATATGGTAAATGAAGTATTACTGAAAAACTGGTGATGTGTTGAAAGAATTCATACAGACCTGCTCCAAGTACGAGTAAACATTCAGTCGCATTGCAACTATATCACCAAAAAATTGAGAATCCATGTGTAACCATTCTGAATCTAGTAACAGTGACGATTTAATACATGTATATAGGTTCTCCAGTAGTCCTTACGGTTATATAGTCAAGTATCGGGGATTAATTGTACAGAAACTCCATAGTGCCAGAACATAAAATGATTTTAGAACTACTGGTGATAAATTTGTTTACTAGCGAATCGATGAGAATCAAACTCATTGAACCTGCATGAAATCATTATCAGGCTAACTAGTGTAGCTAATCGCATAGTACAAGCCTCTAAATAATAGTTACACGGAAATAAGCTTAAAATGCAAGGCACGAGAACTACCGCAGATGTAATTTAAGGACAACACAACTTCGTGAAGACACTCGTGTGTCGTGTGAATTTTTAAATGAATTGCGTCGCTTTTAGCTGCTGTTAGTATGGGGGCTTATAATTACCAAATTTAAACGCACATCACACGACTAAATCTACAACATGATCCACAACATTGAGGTGAGTGCATCACTGTCGTTCTAATTTTTGTTTAAGAAAAGTAGGTTCCTGAAAAACACGACCCGAATACAGACATTAGCATGCTAACGCAGAAGTGACAGATCAAGTACGAAAATACCATGTAAAATAAACACCGGTTGGTAAATATCAACATTTACAAGTTTTTTGAGTTGTTGTGAATGTGTCTGTGTTAAATGTCGAAAAATTCAGCAATTAATATACAAAGATTGGGTTAGATGGAATAAAATATAATGGTGTGAAAATCTCGTACCATGGCTGCGGCCCCGATGCAGAAGAAAGAGGAAGGACGAGACAGGAAGGAGTTGTTCATGTAGTGTCACGATGAGAAAAAAGAGGCTGGATTTCTTTACTCTGACCTCTAGCGGTAGGGAATGAATCTATGCGTATGGTATAATTACTCGACAAAATGTGATTTTGGTTAAATTAAGCGAAGAAATTATACTCATATGACAAGTGTAATGTTTAATTTGTTAAAAAGACGTATTTTGTAGATGCATGCAATTAAAAAAAATGTCTTGTAAATGTCGTACCTTCCCTATACTACGTCATCGTTCGAGAAATAGGCTGCAAGACCAAATTGAGAACTATTGCTCCTTCGATAAATATTATATTTGAACACAGTTTCTTAAAAATCTAAAAGTCCGAAAAATTTAATTCTACACGTTTTTTGAACCTCTCTTATACTGTCTTTACAGTTTTCTTATACAGTATGCAATGCAAATATGTTGCCATAGACACAATAAGAGACAGTTTGTGTAAATTAACATAAACATATAAGATTGTGCTCATTTAGTATAATTTTGTTATTCTCTGTTAAAAAAAAAACTCTTAAATTCTTCTTTTGGATTGTCCCTTTTTCAGGAGTTGACTGTAGAATTCCATCTCTACAGTCTTCTACCAATGTAACCACGGTCCCTCCCCTGTACAATCTCAATCTGGCTTCTCTAGCTTTTTCTCAAAACGTTTCTGTGTTGTCCCTTTAATCACTTGTCCATCATAGTCTCCCCTAAAGAGAACCTCAGCATCTTTAACCCTGCCAGCTCCAATTCAGCTTCCTGTTTTCTAACTTTTGCTATTTTCGCTAATCCATACATCATGGCTGCTCTCACAACCGTACAGTAAACCTTTCATTCCACCTTTTCTTCACCTTAGCTGACTCTCTTCTATCACAGATCACTCCTGACACTTTCCTCCAGTTGTTCCATCCTGTCTGTACTATATTCTTCACCTCTCTTCCACAGTCTTTACTGCTCTGAACAGTTGATCCTCAGTATCTAAACTCCTCCACCTTCACCACCTCTGCTCCTTGTAACCTCACCACTCCACTGTTCTTCTTTTGTTCACACACATATAGTCTGTTTTGCTACGACAGAACTTCATTCCTCTTATTTCTAGTGCAAACCTGCACCTCTCTAGGTTCTCTTCTAGTTGTTTCATTATACTGGACATTCCCTATACTATTCAAGAAGATATAATAAATGTAGTATGAAAGTTGTATCAATAATATGAAGACAATCATATTCAGACACAAATCCATGTTATTTATAAAATGTGCACCACTGTATTACCAAGAAAAGGGTTTAGCTCTTTTCTGCTCATCTGCTCAGCTATCCACAGGGCTGATATGGAAATGAGCAGGAAGAAAAGGGGGAAGTTTGCAGAGTTTGATTCCTCTCTGTGGTGACAGTCAGCCTGTTTCATCACACACAGACACATTTAATAGAAGACCAGCAACTGTGAGGTGTCAAGAGCGCTGTCCGTGTATGAGCAAGTATCCGCGCCACTAGAACAACACCAACAAAAACTGCAGCTACCGTCCTTTCTACTGAGTCGGGTGAGTCACACAGTTCTATAATGTATTTATTTAAAAAAAATATTGAGGTTTGTATTTTAGCAACTAGTGGGCGGAACTTTGCGAAAAAAAAAGTATTATTATTCAACACCTGAATTTCAAATATATGTTAAATACCAACAGTAACCTATAGTGCCTGTTTATCTAGTGCACTCTCTTATGTTTAACTAACGCACATAGTCTCTCTCTGTCTTTCTCTCTCTTCGTCTCAAGGGTATCCTACTTATCTGTTAAAAACACCAAGAAACAAGTTCCTGTTCAACTGTGTCATGATATTTATCTGTTTCCTGCTAAAAGTTAGTAAGACTTTAGCTAGAATGTAGCTAAATGTGGACGAGTTTACTAAACTGAAAATAAATGCAAAAGATTGACACAAATGTTTTTGAAGCAATATACTTTTTAAAAATTTTTAAAAGTCTGCTAAATATAAATTAACAAAATAAAATACCTTGAACAATGTTGACCCAAACCGACAACATATCCATCCAAAATATAATAAGATACTTAATGCTCTTGAAAATAATAAGGTGTTAAACAACAAACAGTTGTAGAACCTAAAATGTCTTTATATATTTTTTTTTTTTTAATGGCAGATCTGGGTGGCATATTTAATTCATTCAAAACCAGCTCTGGTGTGTGTATCCACAGTGATTGCTATCACTGAAGCTCTACCGTCGCCGTTGGATAGTTGTCAAGTTAGATTCTGCTCTATTTTATTGTTTCTTCTTGAAAAACATTGTTGCATGCTTCAGTAAGTCACCGTTGTGTGTGGAGGCGTTAACAAAAATTAAACTTTTCAGAAAGTGTATAATAGCTGAATAGCTGCAAATGTTGGACCTGTTTCTTTTTCTCCTTCCCCTTCACACCACGATGAAAACCTGATGTAACTTCCCCATCAGTTCGCCCTTGTCACTCACCAAGATAAAATACTTAAGGATTTCCTTTTGAATAAACAAACAGAAACATTTTGAGCTTAGCTTAATATTTAGAAACAATGGTTAAAAAAAGGATTTAATGATTTTTGAATGACATTACATTACATTAACAAGTGTGTTTTAGAAGAAGAAAAAAAGGATGATAGCAGAATAAGAAATACACATAAACACATTTGGTTTGTAGAAGAAGAAGCGTTATTGTCATCGTACAGGGTACAACAAAATTAAGTTTGGCATCTTTCAAGAAGTAGCAGCTATATTTGTCAGAATATAAAATATAATAAATAGTAGCAAAATAGTAATTCATAGTCGAGGAATGGAGACAGGAGCAGTTTTCAGTGAGTGACAGAAGCTTTTCTCTTGTGTGTTCAACACTTCATGTGATAGAAGGAAGTTACTCAGGAGCTGAAAATAGTCTAAAGTGCAAATGAGACTCTTACACACTAACACAGAAACACACACACAAACAGACCTTCAGCTGTGTGAGATAAGGGTGAGTTTCAGCATCTGATGTGATCTTTGACGCTTTCGTTTTGCACTATACACTTTTGTTCCTTCTACCTGCAATACAGATGATTTTTTTTTTCTTAAATTAAATACCAACATTACGTTTGGTTGTACCTCTGAACTGGCCTGAAGCAGCCTCCTTGCTCTGCTCGTGGGACATGATTATCTGCCTCAGTGTAGATACGCACTCTGAAATTATACAGTTTTTTTTAATTAAACCTGTTTGTTTCTTGCAGCACAATTAAACATAATTTGCATGCATTTTATACTATTTCATTAGGCTATTCACGCTTAATGTTTAAGTAAATTCCACACTTGGCATAGTGGAACCCCAATACGTGATAAAAAATAAGTAAAATTAGTCTTTTGGAACACTTTTTCTTAATTGAAGTGAAGATGCATCAAAATGATCAAACACGTTTTCAGCTTGAGGAGCGTCGCAGCTTGATCACAGACAGAAAACCTCATGCCACAGTTGAGCCGTCACGCATGGTTCAGTCAGGCATTAGAAGTGTGAAGATCCAACCAATTCTAGTGCTTCTTATAGCCCCCACTTTAGAAACCACTGGACTTCAATGAAACCATAGTATGGTTTACATCAGGAGTCTCAAACTCGCGCCCCTGGGCAAGTTTGGATTGATATTTTGCAGCCCCCACATTGATGTGAAAGTTGAATTTTATAATAATATTATATACAGTAGATTTGTTCTCTACATTTTATGGTAAATCCTATAGTTCTCGAAACCCTGATCCACAGTTTCCTTCTGGTTTAGGGTTGTATTACACATAATCTATGGGAAAGTGATTTTTTTTTTATCACTTTTTTTTCTTTTGTATTGAACATTGAAAGCTGATGGTGGCCCTCAACTTATCTGAGTTTGAGACTCCTGGTCTATATGAACCATCACGGGCAGATACTGTACCTTCCATCAGAAATTGTTGCAAAATCTCTGGACTTCCCAGTTCTTATAGTGAACATCTCCACTTCTGTTCTGCTTGGTCTTTTATCAGATGATCTGCACAGATGTGATAAATGTAGCTTTACATCTAATATGAATATTGTGGAGCTCATATGTCACGGAAGAACTGACTGTTTCCAATGTAGATCACTTCAGACTGAATGATGTCCGACATCATTCTGGAAGAGATCTTCATAAAAAGATCCCAGCAGAAAAAGAAGACATCTCCACTGAACTACAAGGAGAGATGGTTTGTTTTGACCGCTGAGAAAATCGCCTACTACGACTTTGATCAAGACAAAGGGGTTCGTACACTTGAGTCTTTGATCATTGTTAAAGAAGACGTTGTGTTGAGTCTTCTGTCTCTTCTCTGATGCAGAAACGAAAAGGATTGCGAGGCTTTGTTGACATGGAGAAGATAAGCTGTGTGGAGACGGTTCAGCCGGAGCCCAACTCGCCATCTGAACGCAACTACCCTTTTCAGGTACCTTAGTTAAACAGAGGCCCACCATAAAGTCCTGAACAATCTGAAAGCTTTAGCAAAATTTTATAGATCAAATTTTTGGCTAAAGATTAAAAATGTATGTTTATTTATTATTTTGGTTGAAAGGTTTTGTAGATCTGCTTATTCATCTTTAGTTATTTCCTCTGTTTTCTTGCACTGTTTCTTGCACATTTTTCTAACTTTCTTGTGGCTTGGACTTATCTAGATTTTTCTTATCTTGCCTGACCTATTTTTTAACTTTTAACTTTTTGCCTAAATTAAAGGGGTTTTCGTTGTTGTTATCACCTAAGCTTATTTCCTTTACCATTCTGGGTCATGTTAGTTGTCATTTGGCTAGTTTTTGTTTCCTCTGTGGGCTTAGCTCTTATACATGTTCAACATGTTTTTGGTTAACATTAAAATATGTCTGTTCTAAAACATGTTATGTATAATTCTGGGTCATTTCAGTGTTCAACATTACCTTTTGATTTTTTTTCTTAACCACAGATCATTTATGACGAAGGGCCATTGTATGTCTTCGCCAAAAATGAAGATATCCGTGATCAATGGATAAAGAAGCTTAAAGACAGTATGCATATCAAGATTTTTTTTTTTTTACAAAAAAGCTAATTATTTGATTTTAAAGCCTGTTAATTTATTTTAATTTATAATATCACCTTCTTTAGTGTTTGTCCACCTTGTCCTTGTGTTCTTTTAGTGGTGCGCTTTAATAAGGAGCTGCTGCACAAGTTCCACCCTTGTTTCTGGGTTGATGGTATTTGGCTCTGCTGTCAACAGGAAGTGAAACAGGCCATGGGCTGCAAAGTGCTGGACAGGAGAAATGGTCAGAAATTACTATTGACACTACATCTGATCTGATGTAGTGCCCACCAACATTCTTAACTTATCTTCTTAACAGATTCATAATTAGCTGATTTCTCCAACAATTAGTATCAACTAATTTCCTAAACATTTATGCATTTCCAACATTTATTCCTTTCTATTGTAATGTTTGTCATGAAACATTGCCCAATCGTGTCAGTTGGTGTCGGATCACACAGAAAGAATGCTGAACTTCCATTTTTACGCTTTGTTTATTATCTGATCGTGAGCAACGTTTTATTTTGAAAGGTCACCAGAGGCTCTCCGCTGCATCTTTCTATGACTCAAACTGTCTTGTCACATTTTGTGTCAAGCATCTTGACACAAAATGTGTGTCAAGATGCTTGCCTCCATTACAAAATCAATTGTCTTTTCTTTGCGCACCGTAAAAATGCCAGTGTGGAGACAGAGAGGGAACCTATGTCGTTGTAGGAAAAGAAAGCTTATATCATGTGACTTCTGTTAAGTTGCACACTGTAATCCGCAGGTTTCCCATCTAAACAATCTCGAACCAGAGTATCCAGGAAACCTCTTCCTCCGACACCCACAGAGGTATAAAACCCTTGCTCTGCTCTCATATTCACTGACCTCCTGTACCTGACGGATGAAACCACTGCTATGGTTTCAGGAGAAGTCAGCTCGGCCGCTGCCTCCGCAGCCCCAAGAAACTCCAGCCACTCCTGCAGTAGTGACAGTCATCGCTCTGTATGACTTCACACCCAGTAAAGAGGTGGACATAGAGCTCAGGAAGGATGAAGAGTACACCATTTTGGAAAAGACAGACCCTAATTGGTGGAGAGCCAGAGACAAATATGGGTGAGATGTTTAAAAAACAAATAAAATAAACGATGTGTTCATGTCTAGCTCTCTATCTATCTATCTGTCTGTCCGTCCATCCAACCATCTGTCTGTCTGTGCATGTCTATCTATCTCAAATAATAAAAACACTTTCTTTCTTTTTCAGGAAAGAAGGTTACATACCCAGTAATTATGTGGTGGAAGTTCAAAATGGCCTCGAAAGATTTAAGTGAGTTAGGTTTCAAATCATCAATTTTAAGGAAAGATAAACCATAATAGAATTGAATTTTGAAGCAAAGACATATAAGTTTGAAAGATAACGTTGTTTTCCATATTCTGTTCTACAGCTGGTATTGTAAGAATGTAAACCGCAGTCAGGCTGAGAAGCTGCTAAAGACAGAGGTGAAATTCAATCACCTACACTCACACAGAACAAATCAAGAGACATATGGGACACATTTGTTCATATGGACCCGCAGACCATAACACGATCAACTGTTTTATGTCTTTCATTTTAATTGCATACAGATTTATGTGGATGTTTTTTTGTACCTTTTGACTAACTTGAATTGTCTCTGGTTTTTCCACTATTGTTATACCATTAATGCAATTTTTTTTTAGAACAAAGATGGAGGGTTTTTGATACGGGACTCCAGCAAAGTTGGGAAGTACACAGCGTCTTTGTTCAGTAAAGGTGGAGGGTGAGTGAAAAGTGTGGTGTGTGAAAAAGAAGAACTGTTTGCAGTGAAAGCAGAAATAGTCCACAGAAACTGAGACAGAGAGGAGAGATGTAAATTCTTATGCAAACTTTGGGCTCACGTTTTTTTTTAAGTTCACTGAACAGTGAACTGTGTTGTTCTTTGGAGAGAATCAAATACATTTTGAAATATAGTATTTCAAAATGATCTTTTTTTAAAGAAAAAAAGCTGATGAAGAATAAAGGGCTGATGAAATGACTTCTTATCTCTGTGATGCAGGGAAACAGGTGGGATTTGCAAACATTACAACATTTGTACAACGTCGCAGGGACAGTTTTATCTGGCAGAGAAACATCTGTTCAACACCATACCAGAGCTGATTAACTACCACCAACACAACTCTGCAGGTAAGAAACATGAATATAAATTACATAGATAGAATATAAATAAGATCGATAGACAGAAAGACAGACAGTCTCCCTTGGGAGTAACCTTTGGGAAAATCTATTAACGTTTTAATTTACTCATGAGTTCCTTATGACTTTATTAAGGCATAATTAGCCGTACAGCACCAAAAAACCATAAAAACACACAAATAGATAATTACAATAAATATGAATATAACCTAAACAGTGATTTTTAGAAGATTAGTAGGTAATGTTTGTAGTTTTAGTTGATCCGTAGTATTCAATTCAAAATACTACTAAAATTTAAAATACAATTAGTACACGCAGATATTATCACGCACACACACATATATTATTATTATTACTAGTATAAATACTTTCTAATATATTAGTAATTATTACTATAATTATTAATTACTTTTAATATTTTAAAGGTATGGTGAGCAGACTGAAACACATCGTCTCGAACAGAGCATTGCCACCTTCTACAGCTGGACTTGAATATGGTGGGTTTGAGGCCAATGAGGCTGGGTGTCCTCTAGGGCGAGTGTGAAACTCATTTTTGTTGTTTGGCGTCAAGTAGGCTGGACCGGTACAATCATAACATATTTACCTATTAATTAAATTTAAAAATATGTTCATTAAATAAAATATAGAAAGATGAATAAGGAGATGAACAAATACTAAGTAAATTCATATATAGAAGAAGACATTTTGTTTTGTTTTGTTTTCAAAATTAAGCAGGCCAGATTAAACCCCCAGCAAGTGAAGTCAAGTGTGGCAGTGAAGTATGTTAGATTGGTAAAGGATATATATGAGAACAGTACAACAGTGAGGTGAGGTTTGCTGTTGGAAGGACAGAGAACTTTAAAGTGCAGGTGGGACTTCATCAAGAATCAGCCCTGACAGAGTGCGTGTGTGTGTGTGAATGAAAGGAAGGAGAACAGTGAGGTTACAAGGAGCAGAGGTAGTGAAGGTGGAGGAGTTCAGATAGTTAGGCTACTTAGATACTTTACTCACTGGAGAAAAGAGTCAAGAGTGATTTGTATTAAGAGTGTTTCAGCTAAGGTGAATGGAAAGGTTTACAGGACAGATGTGAGACCAGCCATGATGGTATGGTTTAGAGACACTAGGAATAGGTAGAAGACAAGAGGCAGAGCTGGAGCAGTGTTAAAGATGCTGAGGTTCTCCTTAGGGGTGTCAAGGATGGACAGGATCGGGAATGAGGTGATTAGGGAGAAAGCACAGACAGGAAAGTTTGGAGAAAAAGCTAGAGAAGCCAGATTAAGATGGTTTGGGCATGTTCAGAGGAGGGACAGTGGTATTGATAAAAGATTGCTAGAGATGGAGCTACCTGGTAGGACACGAAGAGGAAAGCCAAATAGAAGAGGACATAGAGGTGGTTGCAGTTGAGGATACAGGGGACAGGGTGAGATGGACATTGCTGACTTGCTGTGGCAACCCCTGAAAAAGGGACAAGCTGATAGGAGAAGAAGATTAAACCCCCAGCAAGCCAGCCATGGTGCTCAGGTCATATGCTGCTATGAGGTCCTGATATGTATGAAATATTTTTTTGTCCTACATTATTTTGCTTCTCCATTTACCCGTTGTTGACTTTTCTAATTATTTATATTCATTTCTCATATATTGAAACCTAACTTTTATCTCATTCATCTATGTTACATGTTGCTGTTACTAACATGGCAAAGTTAAATCATAACTTTTACATAAAAAAATCCCATTCAGCTGATCCTCTATGTTGTGCTTCAGGTACCTGGGAGATTGACCCTCATTGCCTGACCTTCATCAAAGAGCTTGGCACGGGTCAGTTTGGAGTAGTGAAATATGGCAAGTGGCAGGGTAAACATGACGTGGCTATAAAAATGATCAGAGAAGGATCTATGTCTGAGGATGACTTCATCGAGGAGGCAAAAACCATGATGTGAGCAAAAAAAAAAAACTTTTTGGCTGCTTTCAGTTGCTTTCTCATGGAGCTTTATCTTTATTTACTTGTCACTATCAGAAAGATGTTGTTTACCTTGACTGATGAAACCTGGTCGTGTTGTTTCCTCTTTAGGAAGCTGTGCCATAAGAATCTGGTCCAGTTGTATGGTGTCTGCACCAAACAGAAACCCATCTATATCGTGACTGAATATCTGTCCAACGGCTGCCTGCTGACATACCTGAGAGAGGGCCTGAGGCAGCACCCGACGGCCGTGCAGCTCCTGGAGATGTGTAAAGATGTTTCAGAGGGAATGGCTTACCTAGAGTCTCAGCAGTACATCCACAGAGATCTGGTCAGAGACACAGAGAGGATGGACACACTGACACTGTGTCCCTGTCCTTTTCATTCAATACCTATACAGATTTTATCTGCATTTAGCTATAGGCTTTCAGAGCTATTTTCTAGCTACTAGGAAGTGCTTCTTTGCAATGTTTTTTTTTTATGTGCATTCGACAGTAAAACTCTAAAATTGTAAAGTTTACACAGATTAGTTTTAAACATCCAATCAAATCAGTACAGACAACAAGGTGATACCACAGAAGCCAATGCACAGGGAGGGTGTCTGTAAATGAGACTTAGACCAGAAACTATTTATGGCACTGAGGCCAATGTGAAGTCACTACTAGCACAAACACTGTGGTTGGCACTAGCGTTGATTTTTGCAACAGATATCCATATAGTTTTTACCATTATTTCTAGCTGGATTTCGATATCAGTCAATAGTTACAGTTTCTGGTAACAAGTTACATTTACAATTTGACTAATACATTACTTAAACAAATTGATTGATCCATTTTCATCCCAGTATGATAAAAGCAAATGAGGATGATGAGGAGGATGATTATTTAAATAGCTACAATCTATGGTAAGAAGTTATCTAGTTTTTCAAATAATAGTTACTTTTCTTGGTATTTAGTTACATTTATAGTTCAGTGCTTAAGATCTATTATAACTGGGTTAATTTTTTACTTTAACTTTTACTTTACATTGATAATTCCTAATTGCTTGTTACATTTATGATTTATGACATATTTTAGCATTAATTGTTTTAAAATGAAATTTGTCTTAATTCATAGAAATGCTCCACCTGCCTACAGTACATCTGTCCCAATGTAAAATTCCACAACCGGTTGTGGCCCGTGGGTCAAAATATTTGCCCACCCCTGATTTAATATTTACAATCTAAGGTCACAAGGAACATTCATAATATGATAGTTACTTTCTTTGTTACTGAATAATGTTTACAGTTCAACAATAACTAGCCGTCTTCTTAATGGTATATTCTAACTACCATGAGTGTAGATGTATGTTTACACACATCTATTTATTTGATGTAGGAACATTGATGACAAGTTTACAAGTTTAAGGATGTATATGTTTTCCTTCCTCAGGCGGCAAGGAATTGTTTAGTGGATGGAGAGGGCACCATCAAGGTGACCGACTTTGGACTGTCCAGGTACAACTTCTTCCACAAACATTTTTATTTTTATATTTCCTTTGTTCCACAAAGCTGTTTACTAACTAGTCGTAAAGTATTTTACGACGTTGACTCTGACAACTCTGTTCTCAGTACTTCATTGGCAAACGTTCGGTAAAAGAAAAAAAAAATCACAGCTACTGCCCCTTTTACTATACAATATACGCAATGTGTATTTTCACTTTTAATATATTTATAAGAATCTACTCGCCCATTTGCCCAAGGTACGTCCTAGACGACGAGTACATGAGCTCAGCGGGTTCCAAGTTCCCGGTCCGTTGGTCTCCCCCCGAGGTTCTGCTCTATTGCAAATTTAGCAGCAAGTCAGACGTCTGGGCCTATGGTGAGGAAAAAAATGGGTTTTGAGTTTATTTAGTTTTATAAATCACAAATTATCATTTGTGATTAAACTCTATAATTTTATATCGATATTGTCACTATATTTCAGGAGTTCTAATGTGGGAAATTTACACCCTGGGCAAACTGCCCTATGAGCGACTAAACAACACAGAAATCGTGGAGCAAGTGACCAGAGGCGGGCGCCTCTACCGCCCCCAGCCGGCCAATGACAGGGTCTACAGCATAATGTCGAGCTGTTGGACTGACGTGAGTATTTTAATGAACGTGCCTGTTAGCCATAGCTATTAGGCCATTTCTGTTTAGTCCTTTAGTATTAAGGAGCGTATCTATATTATATTGTATAATCTTACATATTCTATAGTTTTTGTACAATATGGCGATGTAATATCAACACATTTTCCCCTTCTTTTTTTAGAAACCAGATGACAGACCTACATTTCAGGAGCTGTTAATAGCTGTTCAGGATTTACTCTATGAGCTGCAGTAGATCCTAATATAAACCCACTCACAACGACTTCTCTCGGGTTATATTGTAAATACAGCTTGTAAAAGTGGTGTTGGTTGAAGTTCACACAGACACAGAGTCAAGGCTCAGACCAGGCACTGACTGTTACACCCAAAGAAAAGAAAAAAATATCAACAGCTTTAGCTCTATGTGACGGAAATATATACAGTTTATAAACTATGAATGGTTTTGTTTTAGTAGTTTTCACAGACAACATCAACAGTCCTGTGGATGATCTTCGCATTTCCTTTGTTTTTATTATGACGATGTTGTGTTGTAAAATGAGATGTTTGCACTAATAAAAACCAAGTACAGTAAGCAATTAATAAAAAAATTAAGCAGACCATTTGAGTCAAACACATCTTTTTTTCTCATTTATGTGCGATATTAAGGCGCTTATTAAGTAGTACGTTAGGAAATACATGTCAAGTACCTGTGCAATATTATATTAGGACAGAATTTATCACATTTTTATCACACATTGTGAAAATGTCCAAGTAGTACAAAGTCATCTTGAATTTAATGATTGAAATTAACTTTGTTGGTATAAATAAAAAAAGCTGCATTCAAAAACCTATTTAAATTAGATCTATTATTTTAGTTCTTTAAATGCGTATTTTAACAAGTAAATATGACGTTAACAGATTAATATATAGCTATTTTATAAATATGGGTATTTCCAAATAATACAAATAAGTGAAACTATGCCTTTTGTCAACTGTATGTTATTATTTATTTATTTATTTATTCATTTATTTATTTATTCGTTTAATTAAAGTATAAAATCAACTATTCAACGAATTCGTGGATGGATTGCGTATCAAGTGACGTCCAGGAAAGTAGTATCCTGATTGGCTGAGCTGCTTCCGTTTCCTGTCGCCCATTTATACACGTGAAGGTCAGGATACCTGTGTGGATTTTCTTTTTGTCTATTATTTTAATTAGTTTTGCAACACCCGTGAAATCATGGACATGCAGGAAGCGGTTGCAGATCCTCAGCTACAACGATTAATAGAAATCGAGACTCAGAAGCAGAGGTTTCAAATGGCCGTTCATCAGATGACCGAGGTTTGCTGGGTAAGAGCCGCCGGCAGCTAACAATGCTAAGAAATGTAGTAGTGATCGCGCCGATGGAGTAATAACAGAACGGTGTACTGTATACACTTCGTTAAATTGCGAAGGAAATGCAGATTTTACGATAACTATGGGCATTATTTGGGTCTAATGTTTATTCGTCCTTTCCCACTTCTTGAGACAGAATCCAGTTCTATTTTCAAATTGAAGTTGCAGTCAATGTGGTTTCATGATGTCTCCGATGTTTAACTATGAACAGAAACCTCAAGCTCAAAATCTACATCGCATGTAACATTTTTAAATGTATGATAAGCATCTTAAACTAGACGTGCGTACATTTTTAATAATTGACACCATTGTTTTAAAAATTGGTCCAGGTCAGAAGCAGATAGATGGCGCGTCCATAGGAAGCTTAGTTTTTGGCCTTGGTTTCTAATTTGGCTTACAAATTATTTTGGATTACAGAAACCAACAGAATATAGACTGTAAAGCCTGCTTTACTGGCTCCACTGTTCTTTGCACAACTGTTGTCATGGTTTAACATCAGTGTACGTTCATATCAATGCATAGTAAATATATTATTATATTTGTAACGTATTTTTATGTTTAAAAAGTTGTTAAACCTGATGGAATAATTTAGAGAAAATTATTTAACTTTAAATTCTAAACAAAGCACATCAAACATTGAAACATCACTTGCTTTTTGTTGGCTTCTTATTTTGTCTCATTAGGAGACATGCATGGACAAACCAGGACCAAAGTTGGACTCCAGGACAGAAACGTGCTTCGTCAACTGCGTAGAGCGCTTCATTGACACAAGTCAATTCATCCTGAACAGACTGGAACAGACCCAGAAGAGCCGCAGCCCCTTCTCTGAGACAATGTCAGACTGAACCAAACACTTTTCCTGTACAGATGGACCTGGCCCACTGTTGAAACAAGGCACAACCGTTTCTTGCCAATGTTGGCGACTGAACATTGCAGCAGAACAGTCTCATCAAGTGTTATTTTTGGATGCAAAAGTGCCTCAATCCTGCAATGTGAGCAAAAGTATGGAAACATGTGTTTCGTTAGAGAGGATTCAAAAAGAAAACCAACAGGTTTCGCTGATTAGGCTGTCAAACTGTTACCAGTTTTTTCTCCTGAAGTTTTAAAATATAACCATGGCTGTAGCAATTACATGTGTGATGAATCACATGTTTTCATCAAACTACGTTGGAAGATAGATGTTCAACCACAACAAATACAAATCCCCAAAAAATCTCCTAAAATTCCTTGGAATTAACAGTAGCGTGTGTTGACGTTTTTCGAGCAAATAAAGAGCCATTGATAAACTAATACTTTTGTTAAATCTGGCATTAAAATCCTACTACAAAAAGCATCTAACTCCTGTTTAATAAATATCTAATAGGTCTGTACTGGATTTAACTATGCACTCCTTAGTACTTTGTGTGTGTGTGAGAGAAAGTCTGCAAAGTCAAAACATTTTGTACGGTTAATGCATAAAACTGAATGCAGATAACATATTTTTCTACTAGCTTATGAATGGAAAGTTAAAGTTGTTATAAGACATTCAAGTTGAAATGACTTGAATGTCTGATTTGCATACATCTCAACATTCTATTTTAAAAGGTCTCTTCCATTTGTTAACCCGAACCTCACTACAACAGGAATTAATACAAGGACGACAGATGAGTCTCATTGTTTTATCATTTTTTTTTATTTTGGTCTGCTTTAAAAAAATAACACAAAAATGTACTCATGTTAAAACAGTAAACTCTAAAAATAGATAACAGTGTGTACACATATATTAACTCTAAACTTAAATATTAAATAATGTTACAGTAAACAACAGAACATTCAAGGGACATTCTTCTAGCTCAGTGTTCCCCAAACTTTTTTTACGCCACGGACCGGTTAAAGTCTGGTACTTTTTTCACAAACAGGTCATTAAGTGGTGGCAGACAAATACCCCTTAATAAAATGAAATTCTCGGAGTTCTGAAATGTTTTCATACCTATAAAATCTTCCTACCCAAATGCACACGGATTTCTCTAGTGCACACAGCCTATAATTATCTTCTACCCCAGACACTCCAATACTCTGATACAAGGTTAGTATAAGAGTATTAGAGTTTATTGTTGTTTTGTTACCATTCTATTGTTAAGTTCTTCTGTTGATATAGGTATGGATCAAGTGTTAGCTATAGCCAGATGGGGCTAAAAGGAAACATTTCTCTGTAGCCCAGCACCAATTCACCCATGGACCAGTACCAGTCCCCATTCCAGTGGTTGGGGACCACTGTTCTAGACGATCATCAGGATGTGGCTTTAGTCAAGTATGATCAACATTTATACAAATTTCAGTATTTGAATATGAAAATAATCTTAATAATAAAAGCTGGTTTGTAAGTGTAAAATAGCCAGGATAGTGAAAGTATTAGACTGAATTCCAGATCTGATGCTGACAAAGCTGCATTGTGGTTTCTATGCTGGCTACGGACAAACAGAATTCCCTGGAAAGGACAAGGATAAATTTTGTGCTGTGGGGTCTGTTGTACTCCCGAAGTCAGTACCACAGCTATATGTGTTTAACGTTAGCATGGCTGGGACAACACAACACTGTCACACTGTTCTTCTAAAATTTATGTCAAGTTTCCTAAAGGCACCGTGAACTGGATGACTGAGAATCTTTGTGGATATGTTCAACTAATTTTCATGAAGGGTTGTACCTCCTGTAGGTAGCTTCTCTTTCATCTCTTTATGGTCCTCTTCCTCATCTACTTGTTCATCCTGATTATGAAGAGATACATAAGAAAAACCCAGAGGAGATTTCTTTAAACACAGAGGCAGAGCGTCCCAAGTGAATGTAATGTCTCTGAAGGCGTGAAGGAGGAAGATCCCTATAATAATGGTGAAGAAGCCACTGATGGTTCCTACTGCCTTATCTGCGGTCATCCTCAGCCACTCTTTAAAGAGTATGGCAGAGCACGCCATGACCGCTGTGGTGAAGAAGACATAGTAAATGGGAGTGACTAGGGAAGTGTTGAAGATGTCCAGTGCTTTGTTCAGGTAACTGATCTGCACGTTGACACAGAGGACCAGGCAGACCAGTAAGGTCCAGAAGAGGGGTTCCTTCAGCACCGCCACCCCAGCAAACAGCTCCTTAATGCCAATGCCAAGGCCCTTGACACAAGACACAGAGAGTGAACCAATCACAGAGCAGATCAGGATGTAGACCAGCACATTCTTCTGCCCAAACCGTGGAGCCACTGCAAAGATAAGAACCAGGCTGCTCCCCACAACGCAAACAGCATACACAATGAAACCTGGCAGAAGGGGTCAACAGGGTGTTAGTACTACTCAGTCGTCAAATCAGGGATTTAGTTTTTTTATTTAGTTTTAACACAGCTCAGGATTTTACTCTACCTGGATCCTTCAGCTTTTCAGCCATAGCAGCAAGGGAAACCACTTCCTCTTCCTGGGGAGCGTGGATAACCATAACCGTGGAGCCCAGTACACACAGCAAACAGCCTACCTTCCCGTGAACATTCAGGCGCTCATTCAGAAAGTAGGAGGAAAGAACAGCACTATGGGAACAATAGGAGACATGTATGACACAAACTAAAACTGAGTTAGATTTGACAGAAATTTTTACTGTTGAGTTTCTTTAGCTGTTTGTGCCTAGCCTTTTGTAACCAACCAAACATGTTCTTTACTTTAAAACACATATTTTTTTTTTACTTTATATCTGGATAAACCTTTCTCCATAGATCATGGTAATTTTTCTTGTTTCAAACTCAACTATAAACTGAATATAGGGGCCCTGACCAACAATTTTTTTTTTACCAATGTACGAGAAACCAACTATCCTGCCATCTCCACCGACCTGTGAGCCGACCATCTGAGCTCTGCTCCTCTGCCTAATCCCAGGTCAGTAACCTGTCTCTGTCCTCTGTCTCACTCACGTTTTTTATCAAGTAGTCTGTGTGAACCATTGCATTAGAGCAGTGCTTCTCCATTATTTTCTGTTTCGGCCCCTCTAGCAAGAAAACAATTTGCGCCCCCCGACCACCCACTGTCTACCTTAACTATAAATAATAGCATTTGTCTATAAAATAGATATAGGTACACCTCTGTATAACATCGTATCCTTGTTAACATAAAGAAAACGATATAGATCAATTCACAAGGATGTGCAATTACACTACATTACATTACAATACTTTATTGTAATACAGCGGAAAAAAAGCATGTGCCCCAGAGTCACACGCGCCCCCCTCAGCATCGGACCGCGCCCCGCCAGGGGGGCCTGCCACACACTTTGAGAAGCACTGCATTAGAGTGCAAACCATCATGTATCCTAGAGCAATGGCAGCACTGAGCAAATATTGTGGATACAAAACAGCCAGGAACAGTACAAGTGGGTGGTGCCTTCGTTGTTTAACGCTATGTGCATTTCATTCATGAACAAAAAAAAAAAAAAAGGATGGACGTGGATTAAGAATACCAACATAATAGATCAGGCTGTTGGTGATGATGATGATGTAGTGATGTTAAATGTGACGCAGTGATGAGAGATGAAGATTGATTTTTCTCCTTCGTCCCTAACACATCTTGTTGTGCTTATTATTTTACATAATCAATATATTTGTTTATATCTATGTATTAGATGTTCAGCAATTAATATTAGTATACTAATATTAACTCATCTCATCTTCTTCTGCTTGTCCGTTGCCGGGTCACAGGGGTGGTGCCAGGGGCAGTTGACGCCACCCAAATCACATTGCACCATATTGTGAGCCTTCCTGTGGGTGGTGAGCCCACAACAAGTGATGTGGGTTGGGACGGTGCTATGCTTAGAGCACCTCAGTGGCAACCTGGCAGCTGGTGGATTCGAACCAGGGACTGTGCGGACCCAAGGCTGCTTCCTTAACCACTGCCACATACTAATATTAATTACCCAGAAATGTTAATATATATAGTAACATTTCCCTTCACCTTAATTGACACTCTTCTATAACAGTATAAAATCTCCCTCAAGGCCGTAAATACAAAAATACTTGAGTCAGTTACCTGACCAGGACACTCAGCGCTCCCAGTGGCGTCACCAGTGTGGCTGGTGCAAATGTATACGCTGCAAAGTTGGCTGCCTCGCCCGCTCCCACTGGAACAAATTTACATCAGCATTAACGTCAGGGCTGCTGCCGTGGTTTAAATTATTCTCTGACAACCACCCACATGTGCAAATGAGTTCTCTGAAGGAATGTGTACTTAGTTAGGAGAGAGTGTGGGTGACAGAGCAGGAGCAGCGTGACCAGAGAAATACCAAATCCATAAAACAAAGATCACAGTGTCTCACAGTGGGGGAAAAAAAAGAATCACAGAAATAATACAACAGGTTGCTTCATCAACGGCAACACGCATGCGTTTACTCATCTTTTACTTACTTGAAATAAGTCCAGCCCACCACAGCCATTCTTTTAGGTAAGCGTATCCACCTTCACCTGTCAGCAGCAAACAATGCCTCAAAAGCGTTAGAAATAGGAGTAAATAATATTTGTTGGAAAGCATTTAGTTTCACAATATAACGAAACATGAAATGACAAACATAATTTTTCTATTTTGTCTCTAGAACTTCTCAGTGTTCTCGTCAATTATTTAAGAAGATTATTTTTTTAGTTACTTGTTTAACAGGAGAGAAAGCCATGCTATAATGCTAAATTATTTTGCTCATATTACCAACGCATCTATTCCCCTGTACACACAGTTAGTAAAAATGACCCAACAATTCGAGTACTTTTCATCGGGTTACCTGCTCTCGTGGAGCCCTTACTGGCCAGTCTGAGCAGACCTTTCTTCTTCAGAATAAAACTGCCTCCGATAAAAATGCTAGAGCTCAGGGCCAGAGACAGACCGATGTAAAAGTCCATTCGGTTCACCTCCATCTGTTTAAAAAGAACAGTCTCCGTTACTGTAAACTGCAGCAGATGTTTACTGCCATCACATGACTGCCTTAAGAAACCACTTCAGACATCGACTGCTAGGGACTAAAAAATACTTAACAATGATGTCTATGTGAGAAATGAATCGAAATAACAGTTAAACATTTAGTTCTTGTTAGCTTAAGGCCATTTTTATAAAGTTTGCACTAACTTTTTACCTTCGTTGACAGCTGCGGACAACAGAAGATCAGGAAGTGGAGCAGCAACCGATTGGTTGAGAAACCATAGGGGTGTGGCTGTGACGAATCACACTGACCGAGAGTGTGGTTATAAAAAAGGCTTTTAGTGCGTTAATAAAGTTTAGACTTTGAGATTATGTGCTGACAGTTTAGGGGTTCGGGTGATGATATCATTATATATATATATATATATATATATATATATATATATATATATATATAAACCTTTTGTAAGTAATATTACCCTTGTGTGGTGTTCGGGTCTTTGGGACTCGTTTTCACTTTTTATTAAAAGAAACATGATAGAATTATTTAATTTTTCTAACTGAGATTCACTAAATACATATTTAATGACCACACACCATACACTAACCCCCTCCTTACCCCCCATTACATATAAGATGCCCGGGTCCACTGGACCCAGGTCTAATAGAAGTGTGGAGACTGATTCCACATCAATTTCCACACTTGTGGAATTGATGTTCCACAAGGCTAAGAGCCACAGTTTTACTGTGTCACTGCAAAGAGCCCCATCTCATAAATGAGATGGACTCTCTCACTTCATGTTAAGTTCCTCTTCCCTGTGTGTTCATTAAATGTGTATTCTAATATATGTTCTTCACAGAAAAAGAGCCAACGTCAGTGAGTCTGTTTGAAAAACTTAATATTTTCCTTTTAATAAAAAAACGCAAGCGGGTCCCGCAGACCCGAACACCACACACGGGTTAATATTTCACTTTAAAATCGGTACTAAATGCGTTTTATATATTTAATGTTGCTCATTTCCGTTACTACGCCATATTTTTATACGCCAATGGAATTAGTGCCTGCGCATTTCGTCATCATTTTTGCTTCACTGTGATTCGACAAATTATTGCTGTCGCTGCTGAAACCCGGAAGTACTTCTAACCTTGACAAGCCAAAATACCTAACACAACCTATAAACACGTGGAAAGGGAGTAAGAAAATAATAACGTTTGACTGCAAAGCTATTCTTGTCAACGTTTTCTTAAATTGTACACGCGGTAAGTGAACGATTTTAGAATGTAACATAGACGATTAGCATCACAGTATTGCAGCTTTCTATTCCGGCTTATTTGCAGTCGTGTTTTGTAAGAACCGCCTACGGATCAACTATGAGGTTTCTTTCGGTTCTGGTCACCAGACGGTTCACTGCGATGTGCGGACAGAACACACGACAGTACCGAGAGTTCTCTGTGTTCTCTCATCTGTGTAAAAACGCTGCCAATAGCGACGAAGGACGCTTCTACGTCACAACTCCAATCTTCTACGTAAACGCTTCTCCTCACCTGGGTCACCTGTACTCAGCTGTATTAGCAGACTGTCTCCACAGGTTTAAAATGCTGCAGGGCTTCACTTCCAAGTTTGCAACAGGTGAAAACAAAAAACAAACTCGACATAACTCAACGGAAAATTAGTTGATTAGTGTAAAAGGAAAATTTATTGACAGTTGTTGCAGTATGTTTAACTTTCTGCTTTTTTGTCACCTTCCTCTTTAGGCACAGATGAACACGGTCTAAAAATCCAGCAGGCTGCTGAAGCAGCAGGAACCGATCCACTCACCTTCTGTACTGAGGTCTCAGAGAGATTCAAGGGACTGTTCAATAGCTGTGACATTTCCTACACAGATTTCATCAGAACCACAGAGCAGAGACACAAACAGGTCGTGGAACACTTCTGGTCTCTGCTGTGGAACAAAGGGTTGATTTACAAAGGGAACTATGAAGGATGGTACTCAACTCAAGATGAGTGCTTCCTCACAGAGACGCAGGTGGAAGACGCTGTGGACTCCCAGGGAAATAAAATCAAGGTTTCCATGGAGAGTGGACACAAGGTATGAAGGGAGGATTAGAAGAAGGTGTTACCTTACTGTGACAGCATGGAAATGTTAAAATGAACATTAAATAAAAGGTTAAACCTAAATAAATAAGATACAGGAAATGTACTGAAAGATATCGTTGCATGACTGAATGAATCACCAAGTTTTGGAACAAACAGAAACTCATCAAATGTAGAGGGACAATAGTTTAATGTTTAGAAGTAAAAAAAAATAAAATCAGACCTTTTAGATTAAGACCCTTGTTTGTGTCTTTTAGGTGGAGTGGATGAAGGAGGAGAACTACATGTTCCGTCTGTCCATGTTCCGTCCTCAGCTCTTGGACTGGCTCAGAGACGATCCTGCAGCTGTTCAGCCTGAATGTTTCCACCAACATGTGGTCAGATGGCTGCAGCAGGACCTTCCAGATCTGTCTGTGTCCCGTCACCGAAGTCGTCTGCAGTGGGGTGTGTCTGTTCCCAACGATCCCGAACAGACCGTCTACGTGTGGTTGGATGCATTACTCAATTACCTGACCGTTGCTGGATTTCCAGACTCGCATGAGAGTTGGTGGAATGTCGCCCATCACATTGTCGGAAAAGATATACAAAAATTTCACACAATATACTGGCCGGCATTTCTCTTGGCAGCTGGACTTCCACTTCCCAGGAGGATTTACGTCCATAGTCACTGGACAGCGGAAGGGAAGAAGATGTCCAAAAGTTTGGGGAATGTTGTAGATCCCATTCAATCCTCGCGGATGTTCACCACGGATGGTCTTCGATACTTTCTCTTACGTCAAGGTGTTCCAGACTCTGACTGCGACTACTATGAACACAAGGTGATCAAGCTGCTGAATGCAGAGCTGGCAGACTCTCTGGGTGGTCTCCTCAACCGCTGCACAGCTGCAGGGCTGAACCCAGATCAGGTCTATCCTCCATTCTTTGCAGAGTTTTTCTCCAGAGATGATACAGGCAGAGCAGTTGAAGAGGATTACCAAATGTTGGACTCTGTGAAGAACCTCCCTGCTGTGATGGAACACCACTTCAAGAGCATGAACATCTACAAAGCTTTGGAGAATGTTGCCGCTTGTGTCAGACAGACCAATGGTTTTGTACAACGCCATGCCCCCTGGAAGCTGGACAAAAGCAAGAGTGAGGAACGGCAACTGTTAGACACAATTGTCCACGTTTCTCTGGAGTGTCTGAGAATTTATGGAATTCTCTTGCAGCCTGTAGTGCCACAGATTTCTGACAAACTTCTCTCTAGACTCGGCATTCGGCCTGAGGAAAGAAAATGGGTGAATCTGAACTTCTTGCCTCAATACTATGGAATGAAGTGTCCGCTGACTGGAAGACCATTGGGACCACACTCTGGTGTTTTGTTCAATCGGTTGGAAACTGAGAAGATGCACAGAGAAAAATCTCACCAAACCAAAAAGGGAAAGAAAAAATAACATGCTTCAGAGTTTTTCTGCTACAGAAATAAAAGCTATGTTTTAAGTACTTCTGTGAAGGCTCTAGTTCATCTTCTAAAATTTGACAAGGACACAATTACTGTATGTCAGTGGACATCTGGCCAAAAGACCAGAAATTGAAATAAAGCTATCTAATTAGCAACAGTTTATCCTAAAGTCCTCAAAACGGAATTTAACTATTTATTTTTGACAAAAGTAATTGACATTTAGGTCTAAATCTAAGTCTATTTGTTTAAAAACTTTTCTTAAATCTGTAGTAGTTATTAGTTGGAAAAAAAAATCAACAAACCAACAATGTTATTGGTTGGCTACAAAAGGAAAAAAATGTAAAAGTAAACAACATAGTCTGTGCAATTGTTATTTTAATCTACTATTAGCTTACTAGGTTTGACCAACCACATGGGTAAAATACTGCCATTAAAAAAATAATACTGGAATTGTTGTACCGTGACAACCCCCCACCTCCACAGTCAAACATATACAGGGAGCAAACATATACAGGACATAAAAGAACGGACAGGATTTTTTTTAATGAGAAAGACACCAAACTGAAAAAAAAAATGTTCAAATCGAAATAAAATTAAAAAATGCATTCTTATAGTTTCTGGTACTTTTTTACATTTCCATTTTTGACCATTGCTATCTGTGGTCACCACAGCAAAATCCTTTCTCTCCAGGACATCCATAATTACATGATGTATGTAAATCTTCAACAGAGTTCCTGATATAAATTGCCGTGTTGGTCCGGAAAACATCTACACAGGACTGAAAGCCACTCAGCGGATGGTGCTTAGTGCTCAGATTCATGGGGTGGTCGAGACGTAGTGTTTGCATCAGTAATATGAATTGGTTCCTTGTCCTGGTTGTGTATCTGGAAAAAAGATGAGAGAGGTTCAACTTGTGAACTTGTTTTCTCTGTCAAATCCAAGAGGAACAGATGGAAGTATTAGATTCTTACTTGACAGTTGTTGTTGTAGTTGTCTGACCAGAGCTGCTGTTTGCTGTTGCTGCTGTGTCTGTTGCATCCCCTGACGCTGGAACTGAAAACACAAACACAACAACAGTGTCAATAAGTGAAACCTTTTTTGATTTATTTAGGAAAAAATAAATATGGCTCCAATGGCTTTGAAGACATTCAATCCATTTTTAAAAACAAATTCATGTTTTAAGGTTGATTTCGCCAAAATCCTCACGTCATTCGCCCCCTCACTCCCTGTCATCACGTTGGACTTACCAACGGCTGCTGAGGGGGCAGCGGCTGCATGCCCAGCCCCTGGTTCTGTGTTTGCCCTGGTGGTGGCACTGCTGACACTTGCTGTTGCTGTTGTTGTTGCTGCTGCTGCTGCTGTTGTTGTACCTGTTGTTGAGGAGGGACCTGTTGAGGCTGGACCTGCTGCTGCTGTTGTTGCTGTTGCACCTGCTGAGCCTGCTGTTGCTGCTGCTGCTGTTGCTGCTGCTGCTGCTGCTGGGGAAGGTGTAAATGAGGAAAGAGTTTAAAACAGGGATATTGCAGAGATTAAACTAAAGCAATCATCCACACAAAACTCACTCGTAGATGTTGTCTCATGAACTGCTGTTGCTGTGCTGCTTGTTGCTGTTGTTGCTGCTGCTGTTGCTGTTGTTCTGTCAGCATCTGATTGGGCCTGAGGCCAAGATGGACACCCTGACCTCCCATGTGACTCATACTGTGCATGATGGGGTTCTGCTGCAAAGGTTGATGAGGGAACCTGAAGTGTGTAAGAAAAAAACTTTATTTGATAGGAAACCAATCAATCAAATCAATTTACAATTTCATCAATCTGGAATTTTTAAGCCCAAACATATAAAAAATATATAGTGTTTGCTGAGGAAAGCCATGTACAGTGCATTTCTGTTTTTAGCATAATGTTGGCTTTGGTTCTGCCTGTAGCAGAGGAGATAATTTAATTCAATTAAAATTCAACACATCACATATACTGTGGTTCCATGGTTGAGCTCACTGTACCAATTAAAACACTGTACACATAGTAACGCACCCTGGTTGGGACTGAAAACTACTAAGTCGTAGCTGAATTATGATGACTTCATTATTCTCAAGGCATCCAGCCAGATGTTTTGAATATAAAGACCGAAATTAAAGACAATAAATTTGAGTTACACTAAAGACAGTTGGTCCCAAAGGAAATTATGATGGAACTGGCCGAGATTATTTGTTCTTCACTGACCTCTGTGTGTTCTGCATGTTCTGAGCGTAGCCCGGAGCCTGCTGGTGAACATAGCCACTGGGTCTTTGCTGCATGTGTCGGTGAGGATCCACTACAGCTGGACTGGCTCCAGGATGGCTAACCTGGAAGTTCTGATTCCCATAGGAGGATGGAACTATACCGCCACCTTGAGATGGATGCTGCTGCATTACCATGTGTGATCCGTAGGTGGTGTAGCCCTGAGGCATTGTCTGGAGATGCAGAACAAGTGTGTTGACAAGAAGAACTTTAGTTTGTCTAAAACATATTCAAGGATTTTAATTCAAAGACTTTCATGATTTATTCTCAGGATAGTTAGCTTACAAAAAATAGAGATGCACTTAGAAATACGTTTGAATTTATCGCATATCACACACATACTGCATATGTACATTGTCAGAAAAAGTCTCAAGACAAGTGGCAGTACTATGATATATTTATTTAATGGTGTAAGGGTTTATTTATATTTTTCAGTTGAAAACTGACATTTTGAAACCACCAAGACTTAGTTTTGTTAGTTTTTCCTGTGAACAAAAAATAATAATAAAAAGATTGTATTTGTTTGTATGATATTAATGAGATTGCGTAAAATTCTAAGGGTGTCCAAAAACTTTTTTCCACCACTGTGTATTTAGGGAAACTTAGGAAGCACAGAGAAGTGATGCATGTAAAAGTAAGGAGTGGCAGAAACGTATGTGAGGATGTGAAAAACATCTGTAACACTTGTGACTTAGTAGTTGACTATGCTCTTGTAGTGACTAATGGGTTCAAAGGAGAAGCATGGTTGCATAGGGATTCAGCTTGAGGCTCCTTTTTGTTTGCTAATAAAAATCAATATATTGGAGACTGAGTTCAAGGCAGTGGAAGAACCCTGAGGATGTTTATGTTAAAAACATTTTTAAAAATGCATTTTTTTGTGTTTTAAGGAATAATAAAAACAAAATATTTACCTGTGAGCCCTGCATTTGTGTGTATGGTTGGTTGGGTGTGATCTGTCTCATCTGTTGCCCGATCATGCTGTGGTTCTGAAGACAGAAAGTAAGCAAACAATGAATGGTTTGGTCTCTTTTATGCATTTAGCAGTGGTGATAGTCTTATTTAAAAGCATACTTTATAATATTTTTATTGTAAGTTATTATCCCGTAAGAATGAATGGGGCATTTCATTGATATTTCAGAGAAAACATTATTCTCTATTACCCAAATTCTCGTCTCATCTCACTCACCAGTCTGACCTGTAGTTGGTGCCGCAGTATTTGACTCTGGGGCATGGCCTGCTGTGGTTTGTAACCCATGGTAACAAATTGTTTCTCTAGTCCCATCATGCCTGGCATTTGCATGTTGGGCATCATTCCAGGGTGGCTAGGCCGTGTAGGCATCATTTTATTCATCTGTGGGTTTCTGGCAGGTCTGTATGGAGGTTCTAACCCTGGACCCCCTGTGGGAAAAAACATCACTGTTAGATATTTTTGTCACGAACCACTGTAACTGTCCAACAAACAGTAACGTCTCAGATGTCACATTAAGACTTCACATGAACGGACAACTTTTTAAAAGATGTTTGAATTGCTTAATAGTAGAAATGCAACTTTATCGGGGTTTACAATTCAGACACTACTGACCTGGAGGTAGCGGTTGGTTCTGTGCGTACATGTTCATGGTTTGATGACTGTAGGGCACTCGTCCATACTGGTGGTTCTGCATTAGGTCAGGAGGCATGTTTGTCCCATAGGTCACACCCCCTGGTGGCCGATTCACATACTCCTGCTGTGGAGATAAGAAAAAACTGCCTTAAGAACATAAAACTTTTACTTAGTCAATCTCTCATAGTCTTAGTGTTAAATGTAAAAACCTTTAACAGTTCACTGTAATTGTCACTGACCTCTGTTTTAGTGGCGGTAGTTTTTTTCTTCTTGTTGGACCTCTTCTTGCTGGTGTCAGATGAAACACCCGGCACAGTCTTCTCCGGCTTTACCACCTCCATCATCTTCTTCTCTGGTTCCTGAGACACAGGTGTCAGGGGTTCCTCCTCCTCAGGAGGCAGAGGGAGGGGCTCCAGGTAGTAGCTGCGCGGTTTCGGCTTTAGGTGAGTGTGATAGAGCAGGAAACGCTGCTGCTCCTCAAATTTGGTCACCTTCCGATCCACACGCACAGTCCCAAACCAGCCCCAGGAGAGAGGTGCCGAGTGTTTGAGACCCTCAAAGACGTCCCATGGAGAGATCTTTTGTTTAGTTGAGACTTGAAGACCCTGTAAGAACAAAGACCCAAACACATTTTCGATTAAGAGGAGGTTTTGGGTCAGTGGGTGGCTTGTGGGATCCAATCCAGACTTGGAATTAGTATGCCTTCATGTAGATGGTAAAACATGTAGCGTTAAACACTTGTATTGTTATGTTATGCACTTGTGTATTGTTAAGAATTTCACAATTTGTTTCAATCTGGTTTTCAGAGCACTTACATGTATTACAGTGGCCAGCCAGCACATAGATTCTATATACTGGTAGACTTTGTAGTATTAGTGGTGTATACAGAATTGGTCGAAGAGTGTCAGCTAAGAAGGGTAAGGTTTACAGGACAGTTGTGAGACCAGCCGTGATAGATGGATTAGAGACACTAGGAACAGGTAAAAGAGACAGGAGGCAGAGCTGGAGGTGGAGGAGTTAAAGATGCTGAGGTTCTTTATAGGGGTGACTAGGGTGGACAGGATCAGGAAAGAGGTAATCAGGGGGACAACACAGACAGGAAGGTTTGGAGAAAAAGCAAGAGAAGCGAGACTGAGATGGTTTGGACATGTTCAGAGGAGGAACAGCGGTTATATTGGTAGAAGAATGATCCTAGAGTTAGAGCTACCAAATAGGAGGTGAAGAGGAATGTCAAAGAGGAGATTTATGAATGCAGTGAGTGAGAATTTGGATGTAGTTGAAGTTAGAGTTGAGGATACAGAGGACAAGATGAGATGGAAATTATTGACTTGCATTATTGACTGAAAAAAAAAGCCGAAAGGAAAAAAAAGAAGTGGTGTATCCAGAATGTTACAGCACACTTTGGCTGTTCTGGCATGGGTCTGCAAAAAATATTTTAATTATATTGGAAATCTAAGGGCTACAGATAAAAAGACATAATAAAAATAAATAACCCTGGTGTGTTTGTGTTGTCAGAAATATGCTTTGGATCTCTTATAATTAATGTTTCTTGCAGAAGTTTGTTTCCAAAACCAACATGCGAAAATGCCATGTAAATGCAGATCATACGTTCCAAAGTTTTTTACATTAAGTACAAAACATGTGGCAGAAAATAATTAGAAGTCCTCACCTCCTTTTCAAACCCAGCTATCTTGTTACCCTTTGTGTCAATCAGTGAGCCCTGAGGTTCACAGGTGATGACGTCACGGGTTTGCTTGGGCAACGGCAGGAGCTGACGAACTTTCTCCAAACTTTCCGACTGACGATCACCCAGTTCTTTCTGGAGGGGGGCGACACAATATCTTACATTGTAAATACACAAATCTAGACTTTATGTAACAAGGCACCGCAGACAATGAAGAGGAGAATAAATATATACTGTGACTTTTGAGAATTAAAGGTCTTTCAAGACCTGCACATATTTGAGTGCAACCAGTTGTTCTTACCCTGAGCTTCTTAACTAGGTTCATGTAGGCCCTTTTATTCTCCTCCATGCTGCCCTGAGAGATACTGGACATGTCTGCAGCCAAAGTGCCATTGATCAGGACACTCAACATGTCCAACACCGTGGTGAAGAGTTCACTGTTTGACCAGAACAGGAGTCAGAAAAAAATCCATTGGATAAATTTGACTGGTTTAAATAAAAACACTCACTTATTGGACTGCATGTCCACTGTCCCACTGCTAATGATGTCCAGCAGCAGCACCGCCCATTCGGTCGTCTGCTGTGTACTGCGCTGCACCGTGTCAAACATGCCACCGACCTTTGTGATGAGAACAAAGTTTTACTCTTATATTCAGTAAAACACTAGAGTGTAACAGTTGTACTATGCTATAACAATCATATACTACAGTAGTAGAAGTTGATGTTGGGTGGTTACTACAGACCAGTAGTATGTATTATGGTACAACATTTATATACTACAGAACTATGGTACATAGTATGCCACAACAGTCGTAACTACAATAGTACTGCAGTATACTATGAGTACAGTACTTAGCTACTATACTACTGTGGTACAGTCCTGCTACACTCCTGTAGTGCTATGATTTAGTATTTCTATTGCACAATATTAGGATACAATAGAACTCTAGACCAGTACTATGCTATACGAGTACTAAACTAAAGCAGTACTTTGCTACTGCAGTTTTGTCTATCATTATTGTGATGGTACAACAGTCATATATTACAGTAGTACTACACTACGTGAGAACTTCACTGAAGAAGTACTATACAACTATAACATATATCAAACTCAGATTTCCAATAAATGAGGTTCGGACAGATCGAATGTGATAAAAGGAAAACTCACTAGATTCAGACGTAGTTTTAGGGCCTCGTGCATCATCTGCTTGGCCTTGCAGTCGTCCTGATACTGGTCTTCCCTCCAGTTGGTGACGATCTGCTGCACTTGGCTATAGAGTGACGTGAGCAAACCTTCCCTTTGTTCATCCTGTCCCTTTAAACAGGTCAGCACTAGAGACAGGAATGGCTGCTGACTCAGCAATGACATACTAAAAAAACAAGAAGGAAAGAAAAAATAAATAAATAAAAAGAAATTCAGCACCGACTGTCCAAGTCAGTTCATGAAGGCCACATTCCACAACAAAAGTTTAAAGGCTTGGCCCCGAACCTTTTCTGTTTTTGACGGTCTCTCTCTTTACGGGATGAAGAACCCAAGTGCTGCCCTTTTTCCAGCTCCTCACCAGCTGCCTTCAAAACATGGCCCTGAACAGACGTTGGCAGTTTGGCAATGAGTGGAGCCACCAGCCAAACACCTGAACGCTCCGAGGAGCTGCAGAGAAAAAGAAAAGACGGTAAGTTTGAAGCAAAATTAAATGAAAAAAGCTGACCATGTGGTTTGTTTTGGTGAATTAAAAAAAGGTCTGAACCTTAAAATGGGTTTTATCTTGCTGTTGTTGCTGCTGCTGCTGTTGGAACCTGAGCCTCCCTGCACGGCTGCTGTATTTCCTGAGAGATTACTGGAGTTCATCTCAGCTGATTTTTGAAACACCTCAATGGTGGCCTTAGCTATGTTTTCCAACAGTGAGTACAGCTCCTGTTCGAAGGTAACAAAAGGGAATACTTTCAAACTATTAAAGCAAAGACAACATTCAATTTGTGAGAGCTGTAAAACCTCTGCCTACATTGTTTGTGCTCTGTTTAATCATCAGCTGCAGCTCCAAAGATGACTGTCTCATCGTCCACTGATCCATGTTCTGGAAATGAGAGACAGAGTTCATTAATTTGTTATTGTTCTTCTGCTTCCTCCCTTCCATCATTGGAGCAGCAGTGGCCTAGTGGCACACAAAGAAAACTTCTTGTCATTGTGACATTGTGATTCACACCACTGCACACTGCGACCTCTGTATTTAACCAATCACTAAAGTGAACAGTGGGCAGCTTTGAGCGCCCAGGGAGCTGTGAGTGGGGAAGGTACCATGTTCAGCGGACCTCAGTGGTAACTTGGCGGTAGGGGGATTTTGAACCGCGGGCCTTGCGGACCCAGGTCCACTTCCTTAACCATTAGGCCACCAACTGCCCCAGCTGCCCAATGTTTACTTTGGTGATGGATTAAATGCAGAGTTCAGATTTCTTTATGTGCTGTGAGGTGTATCACAATGTCACAATTACAAGACGTTTGCTTTCCTTTTCTTGTGCATTGTGACACTGGTTGTAAGTTTAAAATACTGGAGAGATAGTTTCCTGGTAACACATCTGGCCAAAAGGGGGCAGAAGGGCCTCACACTTTAGAATCAGATGCTAATATATTAATCAACTCATAAACCGATGAAAAGAGTCAACATTTACTGAAAAAATATTAAAATTAGTTAAGAATAATAAATCTGTATGGTCCTTAAAATCCAGAAAATTTCTTGTGCAGACAAAGAAACATGAAATGACTGAGAATCTTATTCTACCTGTAAAATGCGTTTAATGCGTTGCCTCTGGGGGTTGTCTCCATCATCACTGTCCAGCTGACGATGAGGATAACAAATAAGCTGCAGCAGCCGCTGGGCCTGAATATTGACCAGCACTGGATCCTGGAGGGCGCTGCTGTCCTCAGACAGGGATTTCAGACACCGCTCTCCGACCCACTCCTGCGGAAATGAAAAAAAGGAAAAGCTGAATTAAAATGTGAAACTGAACATGAATGGTGTAACTCGCAATTGCTGAATTGAATGATCTTCATTAAATGAGCAGTTTCTGCCTAGACACAAAAATGAATTGACTTAGGGTTAAATTGCATCTACCTGGTATGAAGTCATTCTCACCTGCTGACAGATGGTCTTTAGGACATATTTTGCGTACACATCCAAGCTGGCTGTTTCTATGGAGACATTTCGTCCCTCAGATATGTCGTCCAGACTAGCAGGGTGGGAGAGTCCAGAGCCTCGAAGCTCAGCATCACCTAAAACAAAGCAACATGTCAAAAAGCTAACATTATACTGTATGTCTCTAAGAGGTTGAAAAAGATTCCTTGATAATCCAGATTAGTTTGTATAGTTCAATAGAAACCAGGACAAAAATTGTCAAAAGCATTTCAACAAACCCAGCATGAAGACAGCTTTGAGGACAGCAAACACAGCTCCAACAACAATGCTGTTCTGAGAAGCAGCAAGCAGATGGCGATCACACGATGAACGGATCCCCACTGCAGATTTATCTGCGAAATCAAAACAAATGAAGTTAGCACAACTTAAAAAGATGTGTGAACAAAAACAGTACACATGGTATCTACCTGACTTGACTCCATCTTGGGGGACAGGGTTTCGCTGTGGTGTCTTAAAGAGATGCAGCAGAATCCTACAGGTGAGTCTGGCTCCAGGTTCAGAGTCTTGCTCACTGCAGGCTAAAGAGAAGAATACCCTAAGTTTAAAACAACATTCTTTTGCACAGAGTATAGACCAGTGCTTCTCAAAGTGTGGGGCGGGCCCCCCTGGGGTAGCGCGGTGCGATGCTGAGGGGGGCGCGTGTGACCCTGGGGAACATTCTTTTTTCCACCGTACTACAATAAAGTGTAAATGCACATCCTTGTAAGTTGAACTATAGCTCTTTTTTGTTTTCTTTATGTTAACAAGGATACATTGTTATGCAGAGATATCTATAGATATCTATATCTATTTTATAGACAAATGCTGTTATTTATAGTTGTGGCGGAGAGTGTGTGGTGGGGTGTTGGGGCGCAAATTGTTTTCTTCTTGCTGGGGGGGCGTAACAGAAAAAGATTGAGAAGCACTGGTATAGACCAACATTATTTTGAACACAACGAATGCAGGTTAACAAATTTAAAACGCAACATTATGTAAAATTAATTGTGACTCATTCTCAGTTGTTACAGATGGAGTTAGATCAGAGCAGTTCCCAGTAGTCTGCGCTGTTGGCAGCTGCTGTGGCAACTGTTGGTATAAAATGAGCCAAGATCAGCAAAACAGCTTGACCGTTTCCATGCCATTGTTTTGGAAACAGGATCCAGCACACACAGTAGACATGGGAGTTTTTTGTTTCCTCTCAGAGAGAAATTGAGCATTATATTGATAGCATGGAGTGTTCTGGGTTCCTTTAGATTTGGTAACACAGTCCCTGAATCTGACATCAAGCTGTCCAAGTTTTACTGATTTAACTGGCAGTTAATGTTTGGACTAGTCTTACCTGCATTCAGAAGTGAGGGAATGGCCACACAACGAACCAAGTCTTCTAGTAGAAGGCACTGTCTTGCTATGAGAATGGCTACAAAAGTTGCCAATGAATCATGGAAAGATAAATCACTAACCTGAAACCACAGAAACAAACAGGTTAACATTTGACACGTCATACAGACCAGGACACCAAAAATATACAGTCATGGAAAAAATGATTAGACCACTCCACACTAAAAGTCTGCTTCCACTTAATCTACATTAATCTGGACAAATATAATAACAACAAAAAAGGCTCATAATTAAGTTTAATTTCAGAGCTGATTTCTGTTCATTTTGCATGGTTTTATTGACAGTGACAAAAATCTCTTCCGTTCCTACATCACTAGCAATAACATTGTACTGACAAATACAGTGCTTTTAGTCATTGCATGG
>JAFBJS010054849.1:12137-25519 GCA_016785265.1 Paraplagusia blochii | reverse complement strand
TTAGTCATTGCATGGTTTTGTGTTCATTGTTTCCCCCAGGTGATAAACCTTTAGTGGAACAAGGCATTAAGATGAACAAGGAATTGAAGAAAACAGCAGATATTGCATAAATGTGTTATGAAACTACAACTTACATCTACATTACACAGTAAATCATTGAAGCCACAGTTTCCATTGTTGGAAGAGCAGCAAAGAGCTTTGAGGATACCCAGCCACTCTGCACTCAGTGAGCGGCAGTACGCTGTCAGCTCTGCACACAGGATACCAATATCATTGACCCTGCAAGGAGAAAAGGCATACAGAAAACATCCAGTCAGTTCTGCAGGAACGCTCATAATCCCAACCAACTTAATAGGAGTAAGGAAAAATCCAATCACCTCTCAGGATCTCTGTGGTCGACACACACGTCCATGAGTACATTACACACAAAACTGTAGCGATTCGCTGGGCTGTCAAGGATCTTGCCCACCATTGAGTGGTTGAAGTTGTGGGCTGATGGATTGGCAATGGCCTCCATCATGAAAACAGGATCCCAAAGCATGTTGGAATCTGATGGGTCAATGTTGCAGTAGATGGAGTTCTTCACTTTAGAACAAAACTCACTGAATGCGGAAAACACAGAAGTATACAGAATATTAATGGTGAGAACAAATTCATCCAAGTCACTCCTAACAGGATAAAGAGATCCTACATCAACAGTTAGGTTTGGATGCGCCATCTTCCCCTCTTAGAAACTGATATGAGTACAGAAGTTTTTTTATGGAGTAAATGTATATTTATATTTTATTTATGAATGTAAATGTAACTCAAAGTTCTTCATTTAATCCAGAGATGAGAATTTGTTTTCGATAGAAGTTTAATAGGGTTTTTTATTGTGTTAAAAACACATTTTATTGTTTGGTTTTTATACAAATAGAGTAGATAAAAAGGTGAAGACTACCGTTTGTTATCAATTAAAAATAAGAAAATAAAATTACAGAGCTCAGTTTAGGGAATCAAGCTAAGGTGCAAAGCATTTGTAATGATAATTTGAGCATGCTAAAAGGCAAAAACATTACAGCCTACCCAAAGATGCTACCTTTTCTTCATGTGGAATGGTTGTTGTATACAGTACAGACAATTTAATCTAACAAATTCAGATAATAATAGTAATAATCACATTGATTCTGTGACCTTGGATTATGGTTTTTACTTGGGTGCGTTTTTCATATCCTAAGACCTTTATTTAATGGACTTCTTAAAGAATATACTTTCACGACTTTTGGTCATAATGATAAAACATCCAAGATATCTTTTCTCACCTGAAAATTTCACCAAACTTGTTTTTGAGGTGGCTACAGGAGGTGTAAAGATCATATAAATAGGCCAGGATGCAGCGCTCAGCCGAGGAACAGTCAGCTGGGTTCACTCCCGACTTCACCACAATACGCAACCTGTCACAAACAATAGCACATATACAGTATATATAAAAAAAACATCAAGAACATGAAATGGATATTGAATAAATGAAAATTAAGTTAGTATCAACACTGGATATCTGCTCAAAGAATGTCGATTGATGTGTTAGAAACGTTTTTAAAATTTGACAAAATCCCACATGTATGAGGCAACCCAGCAAGTCAAATTTAGGTCTCATGAAGGTGAAGTGACTATTACCGTAGGGTGCATGTGAGGGGGAAGATAAGCCAATCCCATTTTAATTGGACATAAACAGTGTTCTATTATGTAAATGATAAAACAATTAAGTGCATAAAAGGTTAGCAATCAAACAATGGAGTGTAAATCTTTCTGTCTGAGCTAATGTATAATATCCACTTTTATTATGGCAGTCTGCTGTAATCCCAACCATTCTGTGATGAATTTGGCATCAGTGCAGTTTAATTTAAGACTTTATTACAGACTTCTCAGACACTGTTCGAACAAAAAATTACTGCAACAACTTCATTAGCAGAATGAGATGAAAATCTAAAGTAACAAGCTCACACCAGGTGTCCCGTCTGCACCTCTGAGACTCTAAGCCCACTTATTAAAAGTACATAGGCAAAGAACTAAAGTAACTTTTTAATTACTTTTAATTAGAAGCTCAACTGATATCTTAACCCTGTCAACATTTTCAATGCCTGTGGAAAACAAAAGACAAACCGTCCAAGAAAAAGTATACAGTATATTATTATTTATATTTCTTTGGGACCAGCAATGATGTATGGTTAAGAGTCACTTCCAATAGGCAGAAGGTAGAGCTGGAGGTAGAAGAGTTGAAGATGCTAAAGCTGTTTTTAGGAGTAACAATGATTGCCAGTATAAAGACAGGATGGACAGGAAATTAAGGCCATTAGAAGGACAACACAGACAGGAAGGTTTGGAAAAAAGCCAATAAAGGCACGTTTAAAGACCAGAGGGGACGTAAGGGGCTTCAAATGGAAAATAACAAGCAAGACAAGTGTACTACTGTACAATACAATACAATAACAAACCTCCTGTCCCTAGGTGGCAGCAACTAACAGAGCCTCAGACCCAGGAGCACAAAGATTGAGCACTTGTGTGAAATAACACTTTTCTACACTATCAATTGGGAAATGCAGGGATAAGACAGAAATATATTAAGTATAATTTGGACATTTTTGGCAGGCCGGATTAGAATGCCAAACGGTCCATAGCTGCCCCCTAGGCTGTAATTTGCCCAGATCAGTGTTCAGGAGAGCCAATGGGTTAAAGGCAGATACACATTTACTTTGAGTGTGTTATTGCTATTATGTTTCAGATGATGAAATCCTTTTTATTATATATACTAAACAATTATTGCCAATATTATACGATTATGATGATGGGGCATTCATATATGTCATCCACAATGTACTTATTTGTGCAAAAATATTGGTTAAAAAAAAAGAGAAAAAAATGTGATCCATACCCATCAAAAACTTGTGCAGTCTGTTCAGGATTGAGGATGAGGCAAGAGTGGTATCTTCTTAGCACAGCTACAATACACAGACACAAGCTGGTGGTGTAACTTCCAACCAGACTGGATGACTTCAGCAGCAGCTCAGCCTCAACCAAACTCAGCTCATTCAAAAGCTGCAGATGACACACAAACAAACACAGAGTCAAAACTTGCTATTAATTCATATGAATTAAGGCCTTTAAATTCGTAGGTAAAGAACCTGAATGGCGAAGTCAATGAGGCCGCTGATGTTAAGGGAATACTCCATGAGGTCAAAGATGAACTGAATGTGTTGGACCAGAGGAAGGTGGTATGACATTCCCAAGGCAAAACTGGTGATCTGTTCTAGGACGTTTCTAGAAACCTAACACAAGCAAAAATAATACAAATTAAATGACTGCAGGTTTTATTTAGTTTTTTTTTTTTTTACAGTTTTAGACTGCTGTAATGTGAGCTTACCTGTGAAGTGACCTGGTGCTGGTCAAAGTGAGAGAGGTGCTGAAATTTGGAGAATATATCTTCTGCTGTGGGAAAGGCTTCGGGCTTACTCCTCTTCCTCTTCTGTCCTTCCTCGCCCCCTAGACAGTGGAAAAATGTAGATAAACCAATGTCTTAATAAAAAAAAATCTTAATAAAAGCCATGGTTAAGAGTTACTGGACCAGGTCCAAGTCAGAGACAAAGTTTCCAACAAAAAATTTGTCACAAATTATCCTGTCCATTACTTATGGCATTTTTTGCTGAACTTGCTTCTTCAGGGCATAATATGGTTGCAGTATGGTACTGTACTTTACATGGTCACTACTACACAATTAGTATTTTTAAAATATATTTACTTTCACAATTTCATTTCCTTTTATTGTTCATTGACAACCTTTGTCATTTAGTTCTAGATCTTAATCTAGCCTCTGTGTTATCCAACATAACACAACATTTTATAAAAACCTATTTTGGATAACCTTGCTTCAACCTACTCCTAGATATAAAATGAATCATCAATACACAGGCATTAAAATTCAACAGACAGCTGCAGGTAAAATTACACGTTATAAATTGTGCAACGGTTAAAGTCTTGAAGGCAATTTCACCAACATAATCCACAGAGTGATAAAAGCTACAATAAAAATGATGAAATGTTGAAAAAAAATTAAATAAAATGACACACAACCACAAACTGCACCCAAAGCGTCAGGTTCCATGTAAAATGATCAGCTGAAGAAGGAAAACAATGGAATTCCGACATCATTCAAAGACTGGTGACATAAAGACTCACCTGTTTCTGCTGTGCTTTTACGGTTCAGCACCTTCAGGATGTCTTTGGTGATTTTCTTGATGGTGTGCCTCGCCTCGTCTCGCAGCTTGCCCACGCCATACAGAACCACGAGCCGTTGGTTACACTCATGACTGGCACTTTCCTCCTGCAGAGTAGACAAACAAACACAAAAATGGGAATTAAATTAGAAAATGGTGGCTTCCAGACTCTAGACTGTACCACAGTTTGAACAAATTCAATTCATTTCCATTAATTTATCATCACTACCAAACAATTGGCAGCAAGGAGCGGTACGGATTTGTTGCATCCTCACCTGTGGAATGGGAAAATGAGTGGCATACTGAATGTGCCGTGGTTGTTCGTAGAGCTGAGGAAAAGCTGGGTCTAGGCCTTTGTCTTTACAGCCTGTCTTGTTGTCCTGGTCCAGAGCTGGTTTCTCAGGAGATGGACTGCCTTTAGACTCACAGTGCATGGGAGGAGAAAACATCTGCACGGAATGAAATTAATAATAAAAAAGTTAAGGGGTTTATATAAAAAATGTGCAATCTTGCTGAAAGCAAATACAAAGGAAAAATGGTAGAATATCTGCCTCTACTGTGAACTGCAACAATAGCTACAACTTGTATTGGCATTTCATGTATGTATGCAAGGAGCCCGTCTACATAGACATTTAATTAAAACTTAAAATCAATATTAATGAAATATCAATATACATCTTTATCATTTTTTTTATTATCAGATCTGAGGGTTTGTGGACATTGTAAAACTGCAAATTTTCAACGTGAATGATAAAATGTGTGTATCTCAAACTGAAACCTAACCCTCTTAATAAATTAGTGTCTGACCGATATTGTTTAATATTTCCATATTTGATGAAAAACAAAATATAAAAAAAAGATTAAATTCATTACCTATACGTCCAGCATGCCGGAGGAAAATGAAAAGCATTGGAGTGATATGGAAATTATAAGACTTTTAAAAATTAAACATGAAAAAAAGCAATGGTTTTGATACAATTTGAACAAATTTTAACACTACACCCCTGGTTACTACTTGAAACACCAAAAGTAGTCATCATACAGAAACGTTTTGGTTATGTTTACATTATGGCAGATTCTGTTGACATGTTTCTTTTATCTTACACTGGTGCAATTTATATAAAATCTTTTTAATGTATATCATTTCCACATTGGCAGCCAAGAAAGTGCAATCTAGGCTTGTGCACCAGTATCTACTACTCTTGTACCACTGAAATTTTACATGTGCGTTAATTTACATTGACCATCGCTACAGAGCACTGGTGCAACTTGCACTCCGTTATGACTTATGTTTCTTTCTATGTATACTTGTTGGTTAGTGCGACTGATACTCGAGAGCAACTTTGTCCAGAAAATATGGTAATTGTGCGGCACCATACAGCCCTTTGTGTTGAATTTACTGTATAAAATGGTGCTATAATATTTACCTCATCAAAGTGTGCACTTGAATTGTGGTCAATCTCCATGGACTCTGACAGCCCAGTGTCCTGCAAACAGCAACCACCATCTCGTCAAGATTTTGCAAAAGCTTGATAGTTTGTACAACAGAAAAGGATTTGTCTCTCATGCCTCCATCTTCATGTTGCTGCCTGCGTCCTGCTCTTTGCGTTCAGATTCGTCAGAGGGCTCGTCGATGGGGGAACGAGGGCGTGGCAGGTGGGATTCGGAGGCCAGATCACCACGGGAGATGAGTGTGCACATGTAGATGTTGTGAGAAAAAACATCATGTCGGATGAGCTCACAGAAGAGCAGGACAAGGTTGGAGAACTCCACTCGTTCACTTTCGTTTCCAGGCTCAGCTACAGGGAAAGAGAGGAGGATGGGAAAATTTGAGTGCAGAGACAGAAATCTCCAAATGAATATGAATAAATATGCAGTGGCTCATAGACGCAAAGTTAACAAAGAAATCCAGGCTTTTATTAATATTTAAAAAAAAAAAAAAAAAGATCATGTTCAATACAACAACAGAAAATATAAAGGTTAAATAGACTTACTCAGTGTTGGAGCCTGAGTGTCCAGGAACTGCAGTAAAACTTCCTGAAATACTGGTAACGTGGCAGCAGAGAGCGAGCCTGAAGATACGGAGCCTTTCTCATCCACGACTTCTGACTCACCACATCGCTACAAACAACACATAAAGAATTGATTTATTTTATTTGTTGTTTTTATTTGTCATGCATTTGTCTTTTTTATACTTTTTGATCAATGAAGATAATTTTGTTCTTATTCTACTTCTTCTTCTTCCGGCTCGTGCCTTTTCTCAGGGGCCACAGCAAGTCAACGATTTCCATCAATAGCAATAGCTGTCATTTTCAACCAACAGGGGCAAAACCGGACATTGTTAATATTTTCTGCTTCTGCTGACATACATAGTCATGCTGGAGTGGGGGGGTGATTCAAAAGTCACCATCTGCTGTGACCATGTGAGAGACAGATGACTACAAGTCCATGTCCATGATATTGGCTTTTGAGCTTAGCAGGGACCCGATTCCAGGAAGTAATCACTGCTGCTGCTTCTAACAATTACAGTATTCAAAACAGTCAACATAGCTCAGTCTGCAATACATTTAAAGTACGTATAGTTGTTTAGAAACTAGTCTGATGGACATTTGGTTATAAACATTCAGTAAGCAAAAAGTACCATTGACTTCACTCAAACTTATTACCATGCCTAAAATTAATAGTTTTGTTTTTGGTAGGTTAGGATCTCTGCGTTTTATGGCCTTAGAGGAAGTGACACTAACACAGTCACTGTAACTGTATTTGTGTGGCTATGACTTTAACCTACATCAGAGAAATTGCAGTCAAATTCATTAATGGACATGAAAAGAAAAAAAAATAATTTACAAGTTTCACATGTTTACCTCAGCTTCTATTTCTGCCTGTCTCTTTTCCAGCAGCTTAGCCACCACCATGGCTCTGTGTCTGCCAGAGCGTTTACAACAAACCGCCCATTCGCACAGCAGACTGACCACAGCATCATCATCGGGAGACATCTGCACAAATGAGAAGAAAAAAAAATTACTGAAGCACTGGACTTATGACAATTTTAATCATCCCAGAATCAGATATTATTATCAATAGTGTTCAGGTTCACACTGATGACCGTCCAAGATGCACATTGGTTTTGAAGATACACAAACATATTTTTATGATACAATCATAAAAATACTCTATAGTCTACATTTCTCGAAATATATGTATGATATATATTTTTTTTCTATTTTAGATTTGAATTGTGTTAACCTAATCCTTCTTCCCACTCTCTTCTTGCTCTGCCCACACCACCCACAGAGCACTCACAGGGCCTGATATTTGTGTTTTAAATCACAGGAGGGAACTTGATCAGTTAAAAAACATGATTCAGTTGAAGTCGAGTCATTCTCTGGGGATCTAGGCTTGTCAGAAAACCAACAAAAGAATGTGTTCTTTCTGTATAAATTGAACCCATTGCAATTAAATACTAAGCTACTGCTTTGCCATCATTTGCAACAGCACCATAAAAGGGGAATAACTACTGTGTGTTTGACAGAACATAGCACATTGTATGAGCAAAACTGCATTTTTGTTCAGAAGTTTGTTTTCTACTACTTACTATATACAGTATATCAACCGTTAAAGCTTTATTTTAAAATTTGCTGATAATACAGTATATATATATATATATATATATATATATATATTTATATTTTTGTATTATATTAAACATACTCACACATACATTTTGGCTCTAAATATGTGATACAAACTGCAATTTCTTAATAAAACAATTGAAATTCCTTTTTATAAATACATACAAATGATCCAGCTTTCAGGAAACCATTCTTACTTCATGACCATCTTTACTCTGTCCTGAGCCAAAGATTCTGTTGTAGAGCGAATCCAGTGAGTTGTTAAAGTCAGACTTCTCAAAACTGTGGTTGTCTAAAACCTCCAGAGTGTGAAGAACTCGCCCGATGGTGAACCCTGGCAACAGATAACGAACATTATATCACGTGTCGGTCTTTGTTCGCTTGCACAAAAACCTGTGAGTTGTGAGCGAACACCTGCAGAGATAATTAAAGAGCTTTCTTACCCGCTGTCGTCTCCTGGCACTTATCAAACGACCACCTGAACTCCACTGCCTGGCCTCGCTCCTTAATTTGCTCCTCTATTTCTCTCAACTTCACACGGACCTGTGGGTAACAGAAAGGTTCAGAGGAGGTAATCCTTTCATCTGGGAAATAAAAAGTCCCACATGATTGGGAAAAAAGACTAATGGGAGAAACCACAGCCAGATCCTCTGTTTGTTATCGTCTTCATATCGTCTGCCATTGCTTTTAACAATAATGATGTTTAGACCCTGCAGGTTAAGTCATAAATGAATGATTGTTAACTTTCTTTGAGTTTATTTTACTACAATTATATTTTATACGTGTCTGGATTTGTTTTGTTCTGCAGCGAATTACAGTCATATTTAGTTTTTATCCATTTAGTCTCTGGAAAAGAACTCCACACACAAGCACTAAAACCGGGACAGCTGGCTGATCAGGGATAGAGTTACCTGCTGTGTAAAGGCTGTGTTGCCTCCTGGCATTGGTAAACTGGATGGAGCGATAGGGAGCAGGTCAAGAGGAGAACCGGTCTTGTTTCTGCTGTCTGTCAAGGAGTAATGCCAGACTAGAGCGCTGGGGCAACACAACGCGATGCTCTGATGGGAAAGACAAAGTATGAATGACATGCTTCATAATTTTATTACAGAATGAATAAACAAGAGAATAAAACCCATTTTTTAAAAAGTACAATTGAGGATAGTGGCAGTGGTGGCCTAGTGGTTAAGGAAGCAGACTTGGGTCCGCAAGGTCCCCAGTTCGAATCCACCAGCTGCCAGGTTGCCACTGAGGTGCTCTAAGCATAGCACCATCCCAACCCACATCACTGCTTGTGGGCTCACCACCCACAGGAAGGCTCACAATATGGTGCAATGTGATTTGGGTGGCGTCAACTGCCCCTAGAGCCACCCCTGCGACCCGGCAACGGACAAGCAGAAGATGATGAATGAATGAATGAACAATTGAGGATAATCTTAGGAGTACTCGTGCAAAAACTGGATTTTAAACACTTCATGGAGAGTAGCTATGACTCTTGGTTTATAAACAATTGAAAAAATATGCTATCTGAACTGCCCTTGAGCTAAACCTGGCGTGGGTAAACTTCTTCACTCGTGACCCACAATTGGTCCTCAAAATGAAAACATTGGACAGACAAATGGAGTGTTCTTGTGAAATAAGATATATAAATGAAAAGGTCAAGTATAAAGGCTAAAATACTGAAATGGTCTTAGCATTTGTTATAAGGAAAACATGGAAAGAACGAAAAGCAGAGATATAGTCACAATACAAACTAACTATATAATTTAAACAAGATTGACGGGCCAGATTACAATCTTCACACATCTGGCCCCTGAGCATTACTTTGCCCATGCCTGTGCTTAAGTGTGCAGTTGTGAATTCATGCTTTAAACATTGCTAACTGTGTTTCAAATGAATCATCCGAGTATGACCATGTCAGTGTCACATTGGGAAAATATTAACGACGACATCCAAAAAGGGTTTAGTTGCAAGCAACTGGACTTCTTCTTGGAGTTGAAGGACGTTTCATTCCTCAACTGAAACTTCATCTGGAAGTTTAACTGCTCATCAATACCAGAGCAGTCTTCTCTAGACGGGTGTAACAACTAATCTAAAAAGGTGTGACCAAAACAACTCTTCACACCTTTGTCCAGGGTGAAGGCAGTGGTCTGGAGGAGTAGAACTACTCGAGTTCCCTCCAACAACAACCAGAAACTGATGAAATTCCTCAGTTCAGGAATGAAACTTCTTTTAACTCCAAGAAGAAGTCCAGTTGCTTACAACTAAACCCTTTTTGGATATCATGACCTGGATGAATGAGAATCTTCACAGACACATTAACAATGACATTACCTGTAACATGCAGCTGAGGCCAAACACTAAGGGCCTATGCTGCGGGCAGATGTAGAAATCAGTGAAGGGCGTCTGAGGCTGGTTTCCTCCAGATGGCTGCGAGGTGGGGGTAGTGGGCAGGGTGCTGCCTTGCTGCGCCATGATACCATGGCCCGGATGTCCTCCAGCTCCTGGGCCCAGGCTTCCATCACTGAGCAGCATATTGAGACGACGTGTGCAGAAGTAAGCCAGTCGCCGTGATAAATAGGCCGACTGTACAAATTCCCCTGAGTACTGCACAGCAGAAGAGAGACGTGTGTCCATTAATATTACTTGGCTTTGCCAAGAGCAGAAGCAACCCACTGGCATCAGCTAAGGTCAACTCTGCCACAAGGTTCTGGACAACTAACCATGATTGATTCATGTAAGCTGCAGAAAACATGCAAGGTCCGTACAGTCATCACCAGGTTAAACTCAATAGCAATTAGGATCAAATCATTTATTTAGTGAAAACACCTGAGAGATGTGTTCATGTTTGTGAGATTAAGTTAACATTTCTCCTTTTAAAGTTTTACGTAGAGATCTACAATCATATCAGCTGAACAATATTATCCAATATAAAACTGTAATCTGTTAAAACAGACACAATGCATACGTTGAAATAACAAACCTGCAGCAGAAGGGGCAGCAGGAGTCGCAGAAGCTCATCTTCACCAGGGCGCACCTTTTCAAAACACTCCAATACCCAAGTCAGGAACTCATGCCTGTCCAACATACCGTCCTGAATACATACACACACAAATTTGAGAATTAATAAGCTGAACATGAGGATTACAGTATTATGAATTCAGTGAATCTATTTACAGAGTGACATTTATCGCTTATCTGTAATTGAAATCTTTCCACAAATGGAATTATCCTTACAGTTTTGCATTAAAAATTTTAATGACACTTTATTGTTTAATCCAATAAAGCACAGATGTCAAACTCAGGCCCGGGGGTCTATTTGGCCTGCAGTATAATTATATTTGCCCAGTGAGAACATATCAAATGATTACAACAGTGGACCTCCCTACATGTAGCCCTTATATACTGACAAACTTTGTAGTGTAGCGATGTGTTTTCTTTGTTGTAACACATATAGTATGTTTTTGTCGAAGATCTGTAAAAAAGACATAAATTAAAAAGGAAATCTTGAAAGACAATAGATAAAAAGACAGGATAAGCAACAAATACGACTGATGTGTGTTTTATTTCTATTTGAATTCCATGTGTTGATATTATTAAGATTTGGCTGTTCTAGGGCAAGGTTTTATATGAAAAAAATCCACATTTAATAATTTAAATTTAATCTGCAGAGCAGGAAAAACATGCGATTCACAGTAAATGTTTCAATAAATATTGAGTTTGGCTCGGGACTTCGTGGCTGTTTTAACACAGTGTTTGACACCTGTGCTATGCCCTTTTTAAACATTAGTATGATCACCTCCTTTACAAGAAACTGTGTGGTCACTGAATGCTGCAATGCCCCCTGGGGTTATATCGCTTGATAACCAATCCAAATGTAAGAAACACTTGATAAACAGAATGAAAGTGTCAAGAATTAGGTTAAATTAACAATAAATTACTACAATTTGTCTTTCAGCACTGACCAGAATTATATATATAAAAAAAAAACCTGCAGAGACATGTTGACAAATAAAAAATGTCCTTCAAACCATAGGGTCAGGGTAAGAATGAAACCTGCAACCCTACAGGCCAAGAAAACAAGCTCAATCCACATGTTTGCAATACACAGAAGTAATAAAATAAAATAAAAAATTTAGCCGTCAGTTAAGCACAGTTACAATCACATAAACCTCATATTAATCACAATCACAAATCTCCACAAAATGACCCACAATCATGGCAAAAAGCAAAAAAGTCCTTAGAGCAGGGCTTTGACTGACTATTCACAGTCAATACTGTAAAATGTTGAGCATAGAAAGTGAACTGACCTGAAACATAAACATGGCCAATTTCTCATTGTACTCCCACTGCTTTGTGGCCGTCTCTACGTCAGTGGGAGTAGCAGGGAGTGGAGAGCTGCAGCCCTGACTGGGAAACTGCCTGTAAAACTCTGCCACTTTCTGAAGCTGCTCCCACAGATACTTAGTGATGATCTGGGTCCATTCTGTACCAAAGACAAAAAGAAAAATTTTAGCAAAACAAATGGTACATTAATATAACTAATAGTCAATGGCATGATGGGGATTTTACACATAGGCCTTCAGTGGTGCCTGCCTGAATAATTCACATCTCAATAACAACGTGTCTATTAAAGCCTTGTAACATCATAATGCCAAAAAATATTTCTGGTAACATAAAAAAATATAAAGGGATGGTCCACACTGCACAATCTGAAGTTCAAAAATGAAAGAAGAGACATATTAAGCATAAGAAAAGATTACAAGTATAATATACTAAAAGCAGTGCAAGTCCAAGAGAGAAACCCATGAAAGCATGAAACAGACGTAAAAAAAAAAATATATATATATAAGCCACTGGTTCTGATACAGGTCAACAGAGGAGACTTTGCTATTGTTCTAAGGTTAAGCCGGAAAACAGCCAAAAATAACCTTTGGACACAGATGATCAATCGTAGATTGCTTACCTATACAGGGATCAATCACGTGCCTCTTCTTGACTTTAGTCTCGGTGATTGCAGCATGGTACGCACACGTCATCTTGATCATCCATGCTGAACGCATTACAGGAACCGAGTACTTGGCCAAGTATCCAAAAACCTCCTCCTTTTTACTAAAGATTGGAACCTTGGGAAATAAAACACAAATAATGAACAAGACTATAGAAAACCATTTAATTAGATTTTCTTGTTAACATGTCTTGTGTACACTTTCTGTTCAATATATCGTAAAAGAAAACCTAGATCCTAAGGCTTAAGTATATTTTCAATAACATATAAATAAGACTTGACATCAGTGGCTTATGATGTAATATAGTGTCCGCAAAACATCATCATTATTATTATGCAGAGCCCAGTTTTGAATCTATTAGTCAAAACAGGTTCTGGCTAAACTGCTGCTTGTTAAAATCATTAGGAAATTTGAGTTGAAGATCGTATTCAATCTTGTATTTAACTGGAAACAAACAAGGATTCTAATGTCAGCCATCTTTACTAAAGTGCTTT
>JAFBJS010054849.1:0-11987 GCA_016785265.1 Paraplagusia blochii | reverse complement strand
TATTAAAGATTAATTCTAAAATTTCTTTGCTTGGGAGCTACTAGTCAAATGACCAGGTTTAACTGTTTGATTAAATTTAATTAAATAAACAATAATTGTTTAATAAACAATATTATTAACTTTAATATTTTTTTAATTGTTGTTATTCTATTTTCTGGTACAGATAAAATGATTAAATCTAAATATTGGACACTTTTGTTTTAATAACATACATGTTATAAATGATTGAAACTGAGACTCCCAGGTAAAACAAATAAATGAGGAATAGAAAACTATGTGTTTTCTTCTAAAACATAACTTCAAGAGAATGTTAGTGTGCATATTCTACAGTGAAGTGTTTTCTTATCACTGCAGCACACCTGGACTTACAGTATCACCTCAGTTGCTGTGAGTAGATACCAGAGCAGATGTTAGCTATTTTACAGCTCTGGCACAGGTCAAAAGTGCCTTCAGCACTCAACAGATCAGATGATTGTGTTTACAAAAAGAAAAAAAAAATGGCCTAAAATGTTTAATACAACAGCAATAATTCCACTGTGAGGTTGCACTAATTGTGAATGAAGGAAATTAAACCAGATGCAGTACCTTTTGTTTTGTTATATGTATGTTCCAAAGACTGGGTCAATTCAGGAGCTTGTTTTCTTTACAAATCCTTGTTTATGTTCTATCATGGTCCATAATTTACAAATAATGTCTACTGACTTTAAGCTTTGTGACTTCTTATATCGGTCCCAGAAATAAAAAAAAATCAAATGGCTAAAAAACAAACCCAATGTAACCAAAGATAACACCTGAGACATTCCTTTGAACAAAGCTGAACTCATGGCACAGATCAGGAACAATGACATTATATGTTCATCACTGCTTCTTCATGACGCAAAGAGAAGATGTAAGGTGGACAAGGGACAGGACATATACTTTAGCAACACAATCCCAGGCTGTCAAGAGGAGGGCATCTGGTCTGCCTTTGGTTTCTAAAGTCGCTTCTTCATTCAAGAGCCGTCCTAATTCTGGTATTTACCTCACATTGGCCAAATACCTAAGGAAGTTGCTATTTCATAAACAATGGAGGAGACCACACCCTGACCCCATGATAGAATGCTGTGATCACCTTGATCAAAATGATAAAGGAATGTTTGTGTGAGTCACAAGGATGGTTTGATATGTATCACCTCTGGGTTTCTTTTTCCTTTACTTCGTGTTAAAGGAATGTGTGGAAACTTTTGTTTTTAGATGATTTAATGTAATTTTGTGGAAAAATTAAGTTTCCTTCATAAGATATTTGAAGTTTATTCTTGACTGTGTTTTATATGTGAACAAAAGAGATTTACTTTTCTTAACATGACAGTGCAACACTATGGAGTGCAGTACTATGAAAATGCTACTCCATTAGCATTAATAAAAAATATGTTATAAACGAATATGGTTATCTAATAGTTAAGCTGAAATATGTTTAGACCAAATGAAATAAATTGTGTTTCAAAGGACCTGATTCTCCATGAATTTCTGCATCAAAACTGACAATTCCAAATCCATTTGACCCACTGCAAAAAACCATTGGGACAATTTCTCTGTATCAGTAACATTAAGTAAAATCACAGCAGCCATGTAGCCTGACTAATGTCATAAATCAGCTAATGGGCTGCTCTAGCACGATCATGTGTTCAACCGTGCCGTATGCGAATCCAAATCTTATTAGGCCCTGAAGGGGCAAGTTCTGCACAAAATGAATTGGCATAAAGAATTGACAGATTTTTTTGTTAGAAACATTTTGACGTGAGCCTAACATAGCGAGTTGTTCTGTATGACATAATATTATTCATACCTTTAGTTCAGGGTTGTCGGGGCGAGATGAAATAATAATAGGGTGCACCTCGCAGCCTAAATGCATAAACATGGGCAGTGCCATATTGTGCAGAACATAACTTGAACTCTTGCATTATTCATGTTTAATATACAAATTATTTTTTGGACTGACTGACCAACACTACATGGTTATTTAATTATATTTTATTTTATTTTACTGGAAACACAGTTTTTGGCCTTACTTCAAAATAAAAAAAAGTGAATGTGGTTGGACGGATTAAGTGAACATATGGGTCATCTCATTAAAAAAGTGTTCTTTTGTCATTATCTACTAATTGTCTTTTTATTACTCCTTATCTTTGGCCTCATAACAAAGATCCAATAAAACCTTGAAGAACACACAGATTGCTAAGCAAGAACAGAACATGACGCAGTTTATGGTGCACGTACCTGTATAATATAATCAATACCTGTCTGCCTTTGGCTTCATTTGCTAATAATTGTCATTTCTGCTGTTACACTAGTGAGTCGCTGCCAAAGGCTGTCTGTGAGAAAGTTAATACTTATTCTGGTTCATATTTTAACCATAAGTATAGGCACTGCTAACAAAAAATAATCAGGAAAAATAAGAGTATATTTATGTAATGTGACTAGAAATGAGGTGAAAGAATAAAACTTTAGACTGAAATGTGATTTATGTTTCTGACTGCCTATCAGTGCGTTTACATTTACATTTTTCATTTGGGAAACAATCAAATGCCACTCAATCACTCACATTCAGTATAGACCAAAAGCACTAATAAATGTTGACAAAGAGAAAATTCTACTTAAAATTTGGGAAAAACATAAACATAAAGAATTCTCAAACAGCACAACTACTAAATATCAAACACATAAAACAATCTGCTAAGTGAGGGAGCTTACCTTTTTAGCAAGTTGAGTTAAAGGCTTAGTTCCAGCTAAATCAGTGAACCAGTTATTGATGGAGCTCTGCGACCTTGCTGTAACAAGTGAGAAATTATCCTTCTGGTTGACCTGTGGTTTTCTTTTTCCTGTGTCCGGGAATGTGTTGTAGCGCGACTTCTCTGCGATGATGCTGCTGAAGTTTGAGCTGATCTACATTAGCAGCAAACGTGGAAACATGTCAGTCAAACCATGTTAAAAGGAAAAAAATAGGTAGATAGTGAAAGTGCCAAGATTCCCTACCTTGGAAGGGTTGAAGTTGACATTTTTAGCACTTCCGTGTTCGTCACCAGAGACAGCTGGTTGATTATTAAATCCTTGCTTTACATTGAGTGCAGTCAACTCATCCTGAAGCAAATATACATACTTATTTATTATGCACATACAATGTTCACATCCAGTTTAAAATGCAACAGATCACTTTATAAGAACGTGCAATCTTGCTCATAAATCCAATCTTCAAAATGCCCAACTCCATAGCAAACACTGCTATCTGACCATATGTCTTATTTCCGTGCCATTGTTCCAACCGTTCATGGTTTAAAGATTACATTTCTGTGCAGGACTTTAATCCCTGTCTCTACTATATTATTTTTTCTCCACTTATGATACTGGTCTCTCACGTTTTATTGTATTGAGTATTTGATGTGAATAAGTCTGTAAACAATCACACTGCTAGTTTGCTAGAATAATAACATAACACACTCCAATATTCTCAATTTTGCAAAAATATTATATTGTGCCTTTCCAATCTGCCACAAGACAGAGATAGTTGACAGGCCCACACAACAGGTTGCCTCAGTGTGAAAAGAAGCTCTGAGATTTGTGATACCTAAATTGTAATGTGTGTTAGGTATGTGGTTTAATAATTGCTATTTTTTTTTCTGTTGTGATGCCATGATCTGCAAATCATGTTGTTGTTGTTTATTAGTTTAGCAAATGAGTGAGCAAAACAAACAAATAAGAAGCTACAAAGGAAACATGAGTTGCAGCTGCGACATCAGTTCTATAAGGTGATTGTCATTTAATTTGTTGTAAATAAAACTTTTTAAATCAGAAATCAGAACTCCCAAATGAACTAAGGGTATACAGCGCGAAGTTGCTAGGGCAACAAACTTAGACTCTTTAACACCATCATTGAATCAAAAACTGATTGATGGTCAGCACAGGTAAAGCCAAAACCTAATACGGAGAAACAGCAGCACTTGTGTCGTTATTGATATAAATATCAGATTAATTACCAAAAAATAAAATATATATAAAAAAATTATATATTGATAATAATAAATAAAAATATCAGTACAGCAATCGGTGATCTGAGCTCAACACAATATTTTGTATGATGTTCAATCTGTTTGTTATAGTAAGGCTCACTTTGATATTTCCCTTAATCAGTAGTAATTCACTTATACAAAGTAATCTCGTATAAGTGAATTTAATAATTTATGTAGCTAAATGTGCAACGCGTATTTATATAAATTTATATTAAACGTTTAAACATTTATGAAGCACTTTAACAAAAATGTATATTTTATTATTATTTAATCTACTTATGATGCAGTTATTATAAAAAGAACAAAACTGCTTTAATACTGCTTTGCATGTAGCTTAACAAAAGTTTTAAGCTGAAAATCTTATTCTTGCACATTAGAGAAAATGTTTACTTTGGGGTTTAACTGCTCATTGTTTATTTCCCGCAGCCCCTGTGCTTTATCTCTAAATATTCAACATGCGCCACAAGAGGAGTGAACTTCAACATCTTTGTCTTTTTATTTACAAAAAGAGGAGCAGAGCTGCAACGAGCAGATAAAGTGACAACTCGCTGTTGTTCATTGTTATTTCAAGGCCCCGCAACGTTCAGAGCTAAGCTGAGCTAAAATAGGCTAAGCTAATGCTTGGCTTCTTTTTCCTAAAAATACTCCCGAAAACGGTCACTCTGGGATCCTGAGCACCGAACTAACCTCTTTTTGTTTTGGATCCTGGGGATACACATCCGGAGGGCCGAGGCGAGGCCGCTTTAAGGGCCGATGTTCGTAACTCAGGATCCCAAAAGCAGCCATCATCCAGCGGCATCACAGCCCGGAGCTTTTCCTCTTCCTTCACAGCTGCGATTCTACACACACTTCCGGCAGACCTTCAAAATAAACACAAATTTCCGCTCGCCTTCAAAATATGAACTCTCACTTCCGATGGAACCTTCGAAATAAAATTACAATCACGACTTCACAACACGAGACATTGATTCATTTATCTTTATCCTTTTATCCGTTACCGAGGGGTTATAATCTGAAACCCTACCACAAAGAGATATGAATCAGAAAATAAATGCACCCGTAGTGTTCAGTATTCAATGTTGGGCAAGTTACTTTAAAAAAGTAAAATATTACTTTACTAGTTACTGCTCAGAAAAAGTAACTAGTCCATAAAAGTAAACTAAATCATAAAAGTAACTAATAAGTGGTTACTTTACTTTTCTTTACTTTGAATAATCATAAAAACACATTTAAAAAGGTTGTGTTCTGTAGCAACTATCATAATAAAATGTAGTGGTACAATAATAACAAATGTTTAGACATTTTGACAGGCATCTTTATTGTAACCTCAACTTGCCGCTTGCCTTTGTCTTGCTTGTCAGTGTGTGCTGCTGTACCGCGTCGTGTGTGAGACTCTTTATATCCCTATAAGGCAAGAAGACCCGCCCAAGTCTCTTTCTGATTGGCTTAGCCTGAAATGTCAACCTACATCAACCATCATCGCTCCTTTTCAACGCATGGTTCAGTTAGTGTGCACGGCTGTCTATCATTCATGACTGACAGGCAGCAGACAGGCCCCGCTGCCACACAGTCTTCTATCTGCGGCTGGGAGAAACAGTCCATTTGAACCACAGATAGTGACGAGTAACGAACCCTTTTCACCGCAGTAACGCGTTACGTTATTAGTGACCGAGAAAAGTAGTTTCGTTACATACAGCAATACAAATAATATGTTCCAACCCTTCCCAACACTGTTAGTATTTATGTTATGAATTAAGTTAAAATGCATTTGCTTCAATAAAATAATGTCATCTTAAACATTTAAAAAAATTCTACTTTGCTTCAGTGACTTTAGTCTAACCTTTTTGTTACAAAATATGTACATTGTACTTTTAAGTTCAGTTAGCTACGACTAGTCGAAGTCTTTCTGGATATCTTTCATGCAGCTTTCCATGGTACTTGTGTGCATAAAAGTCCTCCATCATTGTGCTTGTTCCAACAAAATTCACCATGACTTTCCTCTATGAATACCGACCTGTTGTTCTGACCCCATTTATTATGAAGTGCTTGGAGAGGATCCTCCTGAGATACATCAAGGATGGCACCCCTGTTGACCTGGATATTTTGTAGTTTACCAAAAGGGAAAATTATTCTACAGCGGATGCTGTCTCACTAGCAATGCACACTGCGCTGACTCACCTGCAGCATCTCAACACCTATGTAAAGATGCTATTTGTGGACTCCAGCTAAGCTTTCAATACCATGTTCCCAGATTTGCTGGTCATGAAGCTCCAGAACCTGGGTTTGTCAGCTTCACTGCAATCCTGGATCAGAGATCGTCTTTCCCCAGTCCCCAAATGGTGAGGATAGGGGAGTCTACATCTACACCACTGATCCTCAACATTGGTACACCACAGGTCTGTGTGTTATCTCCAGGCTTATTTACCCTATACACACATGACTGCACTATAATTCATCTGGAACATAGACGTTAAGTTTGCAAACGACACCACAGTTGTGGGTAACAATGATGAGACCCACTACAGAGGTGAGGTCTAGAACCTAACACAGTGGTTCCCGAGGAACAACCTCATCGTGAACATTAGCGAGACCAAGGACGTCAATATGGATTACAGGAGGTCCAAGAGACTGAACATGCTCCCGTCTGTATACTTGGGGATGCGGTGGAGCAGGTAGTGAGGTCAGCAAAGGTGATAATGGGCGGCTATTTAGCATCTCTGGCTCAGTTTACACCACCTGAGTCCAAAAAAGGACCAGACACATTGCCACTCATCTCACCCACCTGGGCAACAAACTGCGTATTTTGCTTCCATCAAGAAAGCAGTACAGAACCATTAAAACCTGCACCAACTGACTCGGGGACAGCCACTTCCCCGCAGCTGTAAAAGCAATAACCCCGCCTGCGGTGAAATATTCACAACCCTCCCCCCACAGGAACTTCCAGATGCACCTACCCGCATCTAACTATATACACACACAGCATACCATAGACTGGCACCAAGTGTGCGTTATTCTCTTTACTTTGCATTTAATATTTTCTTCTTATTACATTACACATACATATCTTATGTTTTCGCTGCTGTAAATCAGTGTTATTTTGAGCAAAGGATCTGCACAAAAATGTTATTATGCTTGAATAAAGAAGATAAAGACTCTCTAATCAGCGGTGCCTCATAGAGTCCAATCATTATAAGCAACTTAGTAATTTATCAAAACTTCAGTCATCTTAAGGTGAAATGTACTTTGTGTAGAAAATACTTTGGTGTGCCACAAAATGACATAAATTATACCAAAAGCTTAGGTATCATTTTGGTCTGATATTTTTCCAAAAAAACTTTCATTTGCTGGCTTTGTGTTTAAGATATGATAAAGTTCAGTTTTGAAAACAGTTCTGCTGTTTTCATTTTCAAATTTTATACACCAATATTAAATAACAATTTAATAAAGCTTCAATGCAGCTGTTGTTGTGGCAGTTAGATTTTGACTTTGTGTCTTCTGACCTTGTAAAAAAATGTAGATTGGTGGAAGTGAAACTAGGTCCAGAAGGTTGGAGGTCTTAGACCAACAGCTGCCACGTTACCAACACATTGGTGCACACTGTTCACTTTACAATTAAGTAATGAGGAAGTTTCTAGACAATAAGGAAACAGTATAAACTGTACTGCAGAATAATAGACAGTTTTTGTACCTTTATTGATTTGGCTTTCAAACATTTAAAAACAGGACTAGCAGGAGAAAAGTAAAAAATACAAATATTAATTTTTAGCCAGCAGTCACAAAGGTGTGAAGACAAAAATAAAAATAAGACCCATAATAAATTAAACACAGAGACATAGGGCTTATAAACCATACAGTGACAATATATAGAGTAATTGGAAAGATTTGGATTTTATATGGTTTTGAATTCTGGGCGGAAGGAAAGGTAAAGATCACACACAAAACATTGGACTTAAATTTCTATGAAAGATATGAGAAAAGTCTCTTTTGCTAAACCAGTGTAGCTCTTTGGTACCATTAAACATATTCACAGTTAAAAATTAAAATCTGTTAATATAAAATGGGGCATCGTCATCATATAGAAAAATATTTTCTATATTTTAATTATAATTAAAAAAACATACTAATACAAGCTCAAGTTAACAAAGGCAACATTGATATTGCACTGTTTGCGATTGCTTAGCATACAATTTTCTATTATAAGGCAAAAGTGTAAGATACTAGACTCTGAAGAAAGAACATCCCCCGATGTTCAGTCTTTGTCTGAGGTTCAAAACCTTATCTAAGGTTGCTACATTGCTGCAGTGAAAAATGTGCAGGGATTTAACTCCAGCATTTTGATTTTGAGAAAAAAAAAAAAAATACAGTACTTGCAATGACGTCTGGATGGCAAAACCTAACAGAAATGGCATAAGGAAAGCTCTGATAGTGCTTCATAATCAGGTTAAAAGTAAGCAAAAATATATAAAGCTAGAAATGAGCAGAGGACATGTGAAAATCTCAGCTAAAATCTTTATAAAACCTTGCCAAAAAGTGACATCTGACCTAAAATTTGTCAGTGTACCTTTAAATGAAGATATACCTAAGATGGCTTTTTTTCCCCTAACTATACTGAATGTTGTACTTTATTTTTAATTCTACAATAAATACAACCATCCATGTACTTTTGCTCCATATGTAAAATGCAAAAGCAGATACATGATACTCTCTCCTGTGATTAAAAATACAACTAAAATTCTTAAGGAATAAAATCTGAAAGGAATAAGGAAGCACCCTTTTCTTCCATGAGCCAAGTAACAGAGTAAAGTGCATTAACCAGAGTCATGACTGACATGACATTGTAGTGAAGGACAGGAAGCATTCATATTTCTTTTCTCTGCATTGTCAAAATTACAGAAACCTGTTGCCAGGATCTTCATGTGTAAAAATGACCAGAATGGTGTCACCTTCACATCCCAGGAAGGCGTGAGATAAATGGTGAGAATTTCTTTTCTTGAAGAGTTATTCAGGTGTTTCGCTCCACGCAGAGCAAACATCCCAAATCTTGAGCCCCAGTTTTTTTTTTTAACTGCTTTGGTTTTCTGAGGCTTGGATCATGGACCTGAATGTGGAGTTTTCATCTGCCAGTAAAGCTGAAGGGTTGTCAAACTCTACCACCTGCAAGTAAGAAATGAAAGCATTTAAATAAAATGTAAGTATTAAATAAGTAGAGGCTTTCCAATGTGACAGGTCAAAGGAATGAAAAGTTTGAATAAAGTTGTGTTTTTTTTTTCAAGACTTTTACTTAGACTCACATTCTATTTGGAAACAGATTGTTTTTCTTTTATTCATTTCTAAAATATTTTTTGATTAGCATAGTTCTATTTATTTAGTTAAAATTCTATGTATTGTTTTTCTATTATGAGAATTCTTTTGAGAATATTTAGTCATCTACAGCCCAAGATGCAAAGAATTAAACAGGAGAATTAAATATATAGTTTGCATTATTTGGTATTTAAATTTTGATCTTGGACTTTATTTCTTACTTTAATTCGTGGTTTTTAACATCTACTGCTATTACTTACTCTTCTAACACCTTTTTAGAACCTCTCAAATGGTGTGCATGTGTGTTGACCACAAACCTGGCCGTTGTCCAGAACCATGACCCTGTTGCAGCCCATCACAGTATTGAGGCGATGCGCAATAATGAGAGTGGTGCAGCCTTCAAACTCGCGGCGGATTGTTTCCTGAATGAGTCGATCTGTCTCTGTGTCAATGGCAGCCGTTGCCTCATCCAGAATAAGAACCTGAAAAAGGGGCAACAAATGAGCAGATCTTATAAATTGCATCCATATTTATGACCCATTTACCAACCACAAGTGTGACACTAAACAATAGTGATGTCATGATCGTGTACACTGCATGGTCTGAATTGATACCAGCAGGTGTCAGTGTTATCACATAAAGGGACAATGATTTATCAGAAAACTAGTTTCTTGTCTGAAATAGCAGGTCCATCAATGCTTTCACCAGAAGTGAGAAACAAGTCACAAGGATAAGGAAATGTGAATAAAAGCAGCAGCAGCAGCAGACCTTGCTGTTCCGAAGTAAAGCTCTGGCCACACAGATCAGTTGTCGTTCTCCTACAGAGAAATTCTCTCCATTCTCCGTCACCTCTGAGTGGAGGGAATGTGGAAGGTTGCTCACCTGAAGACAGAAACATAAAATATTCCCATGTGAGAGAAAGAATACAGCTTTTATTTTATCATCTGAAAAGCTGCCACGTACCATTTCCTTAATGTGCGTCTTCTCCAAGGCTTCCCAAATCTGAGAGTCAGAAAACTGATCCCACGGATCCAGGTTGGTCCTAGAAGAGAATGAAAACCAAAAAAATAATGATAACAATAACAGTAAAAACAACAAAACTTAAAATAGAGGACTCTCAACAACTGTGATATTATGAACTCAGAATTCTTTTTAAATAGCGTTCACAGCTCCCATTACAACCTAGATCCTTTTCCTGTGCGCTATATACATTGTGCGATGTATATAACATATGTCTACACTTTAGACAAGCACACACTGGCATCATAATAACTTTTTGTTTCAACCACCATTTGATACAGTTATGGCTTATAGTGTGTGATATACATGTAGTTCGAAGTTTATGGTCAAGATATGGCAGTTTTGTCAAGCAACTGGACATTAGGTTTTTCAAAAAAAAGTTACATATATGACTTACTTATGTCACAGCTTTGCCACTTTTAGCCAACCATCTATGCAATTTGTTCTGTCCTGAAATTCCTGGCCATGAATTTAATGGCAGACCTATGATGTTTACCTGATGGTGCCAATAAAGAGCACAGGCTCCTGAGGAATCAGAGCCAGTTTTCTTCGTAAGTCGTACAGACCGATCTGTGCAGTATCGATCCCGTCGATGCTGATAGAGCCGCCTGCCAATTCCACCAGTCTGAAGAGTGCTACGCCTAGGGATGACTTCCCTAAAGACAACAAATGGTGGTGAGACGTGCCAAAATGCTGCTGGAGCAGCTGGTTAACCAGAAAACTGTCAGCTCAAACCTGATCCTGTACGACCCACGATGCCAATGGTCTCCTCGGGCTGCACAGTGAAGGACAGGTCTTTTAGAACAAGGGGAAGATCCTCTCGGTAACGCATCTCCACATTCTTGAAAGTGATTTTCCCATGCTCAGGCCAGCAGGGGGCAGGAGCGTCGACCTCAGGATTCGGCTGCACAGCTTCACTCTCCAGAGTCTGTAATAAAGAAGCCAACCTTAATCTATAAATCTGTGAGGAGAAAATAGTTCTCAGACTGATACTCTGCGATTGTCCTGCTGTGCGATTAGTGAAAAAAGAGAAGGAGAATGATTTTTTTTTTCCCTCGTCTCTTTTCTTTGGTTTAGATGGCAATGAGAAAATGTTCTCCAGTGTGTGAAGAGGCAACACGCTGAGTTTCTATCTGCTTCATGCTGAAGCTGATAGATCGCCTGCTAATACTATTGCATGTATGACACTGTGAGTATATTAAGAAAAGTACAACATGCACAAATAGAGCCGTTTTTGTTAGAATGCTGCAAAAACATATCTTCTTAAAAACAGTCGTCTAATCCAAACTGCAATGTGTAACTGAAACTTACACCTTTGACCTGACAGCAAACTTTGCAGTCCTTCTTCAGGTGACATCACAATAAGGACATACCATGATTAGGAGCTTTTTAAAAGAAAATTGATAATCAGCTTGACAAGAGTTTTAAATAAGCTTCCGACTGACACTGTGTCATTAAAACATTAGGAAAAAAACAAAGCTCCTCTATATGACCCTAAACAGGGAACATCATCCACTTCCCTGCATGCCATCAATGCTCTCAGTTTGATGCAGTTAAGGCTTTGCTCCACTGATATAAACCATGCAACTATGAAATTAAGAACTCATTATTTGTAGGGATGTC
>JAFBJS010054843.1:0-33459 GCA_016785265.1 Paraplagusia blochii | reverse complement strand
TCCATGTTAACTTATGTAAGCTTCAAAGGTGAGGTTCAGTACATCAGGAGCACACTCAAAAGTGAATGCGATCATAATGCGACTTATGATCACTACTTAGAAGAATATGAGTCACACTTAAAGCAGGTTGTATGAAAGCATACGTGCATTGGCAACACCAAGTCAAGACATAAGACGGCAAATGGATAGCTGTAGTTCAGTAACTAAAGAAGTTAGTTACTGAACTGCTAAAGCACTGATTGAGACTTCCTGTACAAACTCAGCACATAGACTGTTTTATCTCAGAAAATACATAAGCGGAGATGCACTGTCTGTGCTAGAAGGAACCATTTACAGAAGTTTTGATGAAGCATATACACAAGCGTGGGATACACTGAACAAGCGCCATGGCCACCCATTCATAGTGCAAATAGCCTTCAGAAGTAAACTTAGTAGTTGGCCCAAGATAAGACCAAAAGAGCCACTAAAATTAAGAGAGTTCAGTGATTTCCTTGTGTCATGCAAAAATGCAATGCCTCACATATCAGGTCTGAAAGTTCTGGATGATTGTGAGGAGAATCAAAGACTGCTCCAGAAACTTCCTGACTGGGCAATAGCTCGCTGGAATGGACTTGTCACCAAAGAATTGGATGATGGCAAGCCGTATGCAGGTTTTGAAGAGTTCTCAAACTACTTAGCCGAGGAGGCACGCATTGCTTGCAACCCGGTGTCCTCACTTTATGCTTTGAAAAGGACAGAGGAAAAAGCAGGCACAGAAGTGAAACGCATCAAAGCCAGAACCCTGGTAACGACAACTAAGGTTACTCAAGGGACAGGTCACCCAGCTAAGGAGTCAGCAGGCTCGACAGTTAATCCATCTGCAGCTCAAACTAAGAAGCAAATAAAATGCATACGCTGTCAGCAGAACCACTTCATTTACAAATGTGAAAGGTTTTCTGCTCTGACTCTTGATGAGAAGAAAGCGTTCGTCAAAACAAACAATATGTGCTTTGCTTGCTTGAGAGTTGGCCATGTTGCAAAGGATTGTCGGAAAAAGGCTACTTTGCAACGCTGGTAGAAGGTGACTAATTGGTTCAAGAAGAAAAGCTTGAAGCGAGTCAACAGAAAGATAGTTCCTCTACTGAAGGGGTGTCAAACTCGTTCCTCGAAGGGCCGGTGTGGCTGCAGGTTTTTGTTCCAACCTATCCAGTGCAAACTAGTTGACAAATCAGCTGTCTGGAGACGCAGATCAGTTGATTGAAAATTCACGTCAGGTGTGCTGCTAGTTGGTTGGAACAAAAACCTGCAGCCACACCGGCCCTTTGTGCATCCGGTTTGACACCCCTGCTCTACTGCTTTGTGTAGTGTGAACATGACCAATTCTGACTGCACATCAATGATAGTCCCGGTGTGGCTGTCTAGTGTCTAGGCTGTCTTTGCTAGACACACAAAGTAGCAATACATTTGTTTCTGATGATGTGTGTGAAAAACTTGAGGCTCACACTCAGCCTGTTAAACTCAAGTTGTCAACAATGACTGGCAAGTCAATAGTGAATTGTCACAGAGCCAGTGGGTTAAAGGTCAGAGGATACAGTTCCAAAGAATGCTTTGAATTACCACCAGCATACACTCGAGAAGATATCCCGTTGGAGAAGACCAGTATTCCAACTTGGGAAACAGCCAAAGCATGGACACACTTGCTTAGCATAGCTGACGAGATGCCAGATTTTCTAGACGGTCCTGCTGGACTGCTAATAGGCTACGATTGTGTCAGAGCTCTAAGTCGTGTGAGGATCTGAGCATGAGCCATATGCAGTGAAAACACACCTCGGGTGGAGTGTGGTTAGTACCAAACGCCTACTACTGGTGGACAAACAAATGCTGGATTCTGCTATCGCATCTCTGTGAAAGAAATTCCACCTATTACACCTACATGTGCGATTAAGGTAACTGGCAAGTCAATAGTGAATTGTCACAGAGCCAGTGGGTTAAAGGTCAGAGGATACAGTTCCAAAGAATGCTTTGAATTACCACCAGCATACACTCGAGAAGATATCCCGTTGGAGAAGACCAGTATTCCAACTTGGGAAACAGCCAAAGCATGGACACACTTGCTTAGCATAGCTGACGAGATGCCAGATTTTCTAGATGGTCCTGCTGGACTGCTAATAGGCTACGATTGTGTCAGAGCTCTAAGTCGTGTGAGGATCTGAGCATGAGCCATATGCAGTGAAAACACACCTCGGGTGGAGTGTGGTTAGTACCAAACGCCTACTACTGGTGGACAAACAAATGCTGGATTCTGCTATCGCATCTCTGTGAAAGAAATTCCGCCTATTACACCTGCATGTGCGATTAAGGTACTTGAGAGGATACAAATCCTACAGATGAAACAATTTCTCAAGACGATATTCAGTTCTTGCAAATACTGAATGAGGGAATTCATCACAATAACCATGGACATTTGGAGATGCCTCTACCCTTCAGAGAGCGGCCTCAGCTGCCTAACAACAAACACCTAGCCACAGTTAGGCTGAAACATCTAAAAGGGAAGATGGATAAAAATCCCAAATACAAGTCAGACTATGTACAGTTCCTGGTCAATGTTTTCAAAGATGGTGAAGATCGCAGAGGAAGTGCATGCAGCACCTAAAGACGGGAACACCTGGTACATACCACACCATGGGTTGTACCACCCGCGAAAACCAGAGAAGATAAGAGTAGTCTTCGACAGTTCTGCCAAATATGAAGGCACTTCATTGAATGACCACGTCCTCACGAGACCTGATTTAACCAATGCCTTGACTGGAGTGCTGTGTGGGTTCAGACAATATCCAATTTCAATCAACTGCAACGTTGAGAAAGTGTTCCATCGCTTTCAAGTTACTCCAGAAGATTTGGATTTCATGAGGTTTCTGTGGTGGGAAAATGGGAACACAATGACTGAGCCGAAAGAGTACCGCATGAGGGTGCACATATCTGGAGCAGCATCATCGCCAGGATGTGCGTATTACAGCATGAACCAAGTATGAGCAAGCTTCATCCGAAGGAATTTTTATGTGGATGATGGGCTTGCCAGTCTAGATACAGTTGAAAGGGCCAAGCAACTTGTTCATTAAGCAAGAGAAGTCTGTCAGAAGGGACATCTGACAAATCACAAATTTCATCACAAATTTGTTTGCAATAACAGAGCTGTCCTGGAGACCATTCCAGAAAGTGAGCACGCTGTGGAAGTCAAGGATGTGCATTTGAACTACACAGAACTACCAGCTGTAAGTAAGATTCTTTGAGAAGCACTTGACCTGAGGATAGATGAAGAGTACTTTTGGACAGATTCGCAAGTCGTATTGGGTTACTTCAAGAACAATGCCATCGTTTTCATGTTTTTGTACCGTATCAAATCCAAAAAATTAGAGACGCTACTGACCCCAACCGATGGTTTTACATTGAGACAAGTCAAAACCCGGCAGATCATGCATCTAGAGAACTCAAGGTGGCAGATCTAATGGCATCAAATTGGCTAAAAGGACCCAAATTCTTGTGGGAATGGGAAATTGTGACCAAACCAACATCCCCAGAGTTTTTCATAGGTGACCCAGAGGTCAAAGTCTTGAAAACTGATGTTGTGAAGGAAGATGACCTCCTGGAAAGGTTGGCAAGATTTTCAGACTGGGTCACATGCCTGAATGTCATTACTCGCATTCAGAGGTTGGCTCATAGGAACATATCTGGGCCTGTTAGAAAGCCTTTATTGTCATTTTACAAGGTACAACGAGGTTTAAAGCTTCCCTTAAGGTGCACGCAGTAAACACAGTAAACACAGTAAACGAAGTAAGAGTGAAGAAAAATATAAACACATAAAATAAAGATAAAATAAAAATAAATAAAAAGATATAATCGGTGCAGAGTGGCTGATGGTGAGTGATGGAGGTAGGAGTGTTGGATTAAGAAATTGGAATTTACAGTGTATACAGACTGATATGATAAACTGTGCAAAGAAAACATAAAGTGGTTAAAGTGACTGGCAGCGAGGGATGGAGGCAAAAGTATATGCAGACTGGCATGATTTGATAAAACAGTGCAAATATGCTGACATGGCAGTGCAAAAATTTTCAATTTAAATATACAGTCATCTATGTAACATGCATCATGTTATTTGTTTTTATCCTAAGTTTAGTAAGTCTAATTGTTCTGGCAAGTATGGCCCTGTAGCGCCTGCCAGAGGGCAGCAGGTTGAAAAGGTGGGAGCCAGGGTGAGTATGGTTCATGGTGATATTTCTGGCTCTACTGAGGCAGCAGGAGTGGGAGATGGTGGATAGGGGAGGCAGAGGACAGCCAGTGATCTTCTGCGCAGAGTTAATCACTCTCTGCAGTCTCTTCCTGTCAGCCTCTGTGCAGCTTGAGTGCCACACTGACACAGCGTAGGTCAGCATGGCTGATCAATAAAAGGTCACCAACTCGTGTCCAGTTGCTCACCAAGGGCAAATATGGCCCAAATTACATACCGTTTAACGGCGCCCAAATTACAGGCCTGTCAAGGCCTACACCCAAATTAAAAAAAATAAAAAACACCCAAATTAGAATGTAATAAAATTACGTTTAATAAAACAAAAACAACCCCAAAATATCGCTGGGTGGTAAAATCCCATCCCGAGGCGCTCCATTTTCTCGTAGATATCGGGGCGTGTTGGTCAGCACTTACTCGAAACTATATTGAATGTTTATAAACGGTTCTGTGTGTATGTCCCATTTATAAATGTTTGTTTCTGTTTATTGTGGTGGAGAATTGGATATAATAAATAGAATAATCAGCAATGTTAGGATGTGTGTATTAAATGTTGACAGGATGTGAAATAGGACTTGATATTGTGCACTGGTGGAGAAGATAAGGACGGCGGCCTGGACACTCAGAATAATAGCAAGTCGACGTGGCCAGGTCACTATGACCTGGCTCTGAAGAGACATCCTCTTGTTTTGGACAGGTTTTGGCATGGGTTCATGGTTTCCAAGGAATGGTGAATGTTTTGGGAAATGATGTAAGCATGTTGATGTGAGTGTCTAAAAAGAACATGTTTGTATCAGCATTCGGGATTTGTTGGTGAGACTGTAGATGAGATTCGTTGTTGGACTTGCTGATGTGAGAAACCTTTATAATACAATAAATCCCCCAAGACGGAGAAGTGTGTCCTGGTCTGCTTATTTGTAGACAACGCTTTCTACAATATAATTGGTGACCCTGACGTGATCGCTTGGGCCTGCGGACTGGGATGGCTGGGTTCCTCCACTGGACCGACTGTGCAGGGGCGCCACAGGTAGGAATTTTCCTCCTATTATTGCACATGCTTGTCCATTGCTGGCGTCCAGCCTCACCTGGTAAGCAATAGTTTCATGGCAAATTGAAAGCAGTAAGGGACGTTTCTCTCACCGTCTTGTAGATCCTGCATGCAGGGACAGCTGCTAAATTGAACTTCAAAGTGCGCTGTGGGTTAAGCAGCAGCTGAAAACTGGCCAGTATGGTAAAGTCGCAGTAGAAGTCTGTCTGTGGTGTACAGTAGATTCTGACTGGACTGATGTGAAGTGAAACTGCAGATTTATGAGACACTGTTGAGTGTGTGTGCGTGAGCCGGCTCGCCGAACCCCCGGCAGTGTGAAAGAGACAAAGAGAAAAAGAAGAGTGGTTGTGGATAAAAGTCAAACTGGAATTTTGTGAATTGGCATTTCTGGTCTTTTCCAAGGGTTTGGAATTGACATAGTGTAAAAACTATGTAGGACATGCGTACATGTTGACAGTACGAACAAAGGCTGATCTCTTTTGGAACTACAGGGTCAACTAAATAATTTTATATATGCGTGAAAAGGAAATTTCACTAGATTCTGGGCAAAGACCTGCTGGAGTAGCTAAAAGAGAAAAGGAAAAAAGTGAATACAGGAAAACACACACACACACGAGTAAAATAAAAACGCAGCGCAAGCTACTCAGAGGTCTAGTAAGGCTCAACTAGAGGTCATTCCAGTTGGCATAGGAGAAAAACATAGGGGTCATATAGCTTATGCGCTTTTGTGTAATGTCATATAACCGTACATAATCACCTTACATAGATGAATTTATGTCTTTTGAAAATTCCAAAATCAGTGGTGGTGAAAGGTAGAATCTGTGTCTCTGGAACAGTCCAGGGCGTGGTCGAAGTGGTTGGAGCTCGGAAAATCAAATTGGCTTCTCAGTTGGATAAAACTGTACATAGTGTTGTGATAAAAATCAGTGTAAATATCTATGGTAGCTACCTAAAATTGTTTTTCTTCTTGACGTATCCATCTGACTGACTTGTCTCCCTCTCCTTCATCCTTTCCCTTGACCAAAGTGACTGAGGAGTGTTTGCCTGAATGAGTGCCAGAACGTTCGTGTGTGTGAGCATAAAAGTCTGATATCTGTTAAACAGAGCTGTGTGTTCGAGTGCATTGAAAATTTCTTTTTTTTAATTTTTTGTGTGTGTTTAATTAGCAAGCTTACAAGGTTCCGTGTGAGAAAATGTATTGTAAAACAATAGATGTAATATGGATTTGATATTGCATTGAATTTGGTTCTCAAGGCATGGCTGGAGTTAAAGTTGTGTCGCAGTAAGAAATTGTTGGGTGTGGCTGATCGGAGAGCTGTCGATGTGTTTCAAATTTTGGATCTGTCGCCATTTTGAAAACTAGGCGTAGTCTTAATCTCCACCTTGTGGCTAAGCGGAGAACCGTCGATGTGCTTGAATTTTTAGATTTGTCGCCATTTTGAAATTTGGACGTAGTTTATAATTGCCATCTTGTTGAGAAACCCAAAAGCAAAAAATTTTTTTTAATGACAGGAAATCAAATCGCCATTTTGTATAACTTGAACCACCATTTTGGAACAAACATTGCGCAGTTAAAATTTTTGTAAACTCCACCCCCATAAGGAGTGCTCAGAACAGAACAGGTTGACTTACAGGCCATTAGTTATAGCAGTGGTAGCATTAGTTGACGTCACTTAGCAATAAGCTTAGCACAAAGCGTCGCACTTTAGGTAGAATAAGCATCAGCATAGATCAGCATAGGGTAGCATAGCATAGTCAAATAACAAACAGGCTAAGTAGCAGCATTAGCATTTTCATTGGACTTAACATAAACTAGCATAGCCAAGTAGCTTAGCTTAAGAAAACCTAAATAGCATTGGTTGACAGGCCATTGCTACTGTAATATTGTAATCAGAACACAAAATAACAATGTCTGGATGACCCATTGAGATATTGGGTGCTACATTTCCTGAACATATTAAAGAAATTCCAAAATTATCTGAAAAATGGGCAAATAGGACAGCAAACATGCCCTCACCCTGGCCCTTGGATGGCACATTTGATGTGGACGTGTGTGAGGATATGGAGAGACGTATTGGAGATTATAAGCCAAAAGATAAAAGTAAGAAAAGACAAAAGAAAAGAGAATTACCGGAAAAAACTTAGAGAATATGTTTTAAACAGTCAGTTGAATCACAAACAGCCAACAGCAGGCATTTACCTGAGTCTAACTGGACTAGTTAAGTTCACAGGAGACCTTGACCTTAAAGAAGAGATACTGCATGCAGCAACAATTGCACAGACTCTTCCACCTTATGGCATAACGGACATTGACAGAGTGGATGTAGGAAACATAAACCAAAATTCCCAAGATAAGTCCACCAAGAGCAGGTCATCACAAGCATTGGATGAAAATAGTACTCATGGTATGGCCAATAAAAACACCAAAACACCAGCGAAAACAAGCAACAAACCAGACATGCTACCAAAATACTGCAGCACTGGCAGAAAGCCGACCATATTAGATTGCTACAAAGACTTAAATATGAGCAAAGCAGGACAGTCTTATTGGCTGAACCTAGAACCGACAGGTATAGACCTACACAGAGAACTAAACCGGACTCAAATAGGGGAATTAGAGGAAGATATAGACGTTTACCACGACAAAGTAGCAGATAGACAGACAAATGAAGAAGGCGAGCAGAGGCCAGAGGTTTCTCAGCCATCCAAAACTACTACATCAGTGACATCAGAGAATTTGATCTCAGGTACAGACCAAACATCCATCCACCAGACAGATTCAAGGGTTCAAGGATTCAAGGAAGCTTTATTGTCATTGCAACACATGTTAGACATATGATGAACGAAATAAGATACTCAGATCCCGGAAAGGAGAGGAGGGAAGAGCAGAGAGAGAAGAAGAGAAGTAGTGACAGTGACAATTTCGGATTGTTGTTGTGTGAGAGGGAGTGACGACAGCAGAAAACAATAAATTATGGAAATAGTAGCAGCAGAGTATGTATGTATGTATGTACAGTTTACAGGTTTATATACAATGCAGGACAATTTCCTATTGTAATAAAAGGCACCCAGGGGCATTATGTGCCATGGCAAACGGTTGACCTTGCTGGACAAGTCTCCAGGCTGCCCGATATCCATGAAGGAGCAAGCAAGTGGATAAGAGCATTTGAAGAAGAGACTGTGGGCAAAATGTTGGCTCTCGGGGACATTAAGGCCATATGGGCCAGATGCTTTGGAGCCCCAACTATGGAGAATCTTCTCAGACACAGCCACAATGAATGGATGCTAGACCCAAGAGCAGATGGAACTGAGTTCAATGCATATCGTACCATGCTGTGGACAGTATTGAGGAATGAATATGCCACAAGAGTAGATCCAAAGGCTCTCAGGGGGGAGCCACTCTCAGAGACTGAAAACCCTGCGGCGTACATTACCACACAGCTGAAACGCTGGAAGCAGGAGACTGAGGAGGAGATTGAAAGAAGCCCAGTTCTTCTAACCCTGTTCAGAAATGCCATCGTGGAAGCAATGCCAGCCCCAGTCCAGAGTAGACTGGAAGAAGTGGTTGGTCTGACCTCTATGACACATCAACAATTTCGTGACAATGTTGTGCACGCCATAGAGAAGTATCCTAAAGATGAAGAAAAAGCAGGTCAAATGGACAAAACTCTGCAACGTAAACTGACACAGTTACAATTAAATGAACTGCAAGGAAAGAACAAAAAGTCACAAGTAATGGTGGTAAAGGAAGTGCAAGACAACAAGACACTCCAGATGGTTGAGCAGCCACCTGTACAAGAACCAGCACCAATACAGCAACCACCAGTAGCTGTCAATGTGTTCCAACAATCACGTGGTGGAAGGGGCGGATATGGAAACCCATATCGGTCAAGAGGAGGTCCCATAAGAGGACAAGGTCCACGACGAAACACCAGAGAGTGCTGGGAATGTGGTGAACCAGGACATTATGCAGAGCGATGTCCAAGCAAAGACACCTGTAGAGGGAGCAGGGGCAGGTCGATGCAGCGTGGACCAAGAAGCTCGGCCGGCCCCTGGGGAAGACCTAATTTTGGATACTAGGGATGCCCAGAGAATCCTGAAGGGGAGGGTCAGTTTCCAGTGTTAAAAGTGGAAGCTGATACAGAACCTGTGCTGCAGGTTCAGGTGGAAGGTAAACAAGTACCAATGCTAGTGGACACTGGAGCCACTCACACGTGTGAGTCCAAAGTATGCCACGCACCTCCCCATGTCAAACAGATTTGTTGAAACAGTAGGATTCTCGGGAAAGAAGCAGCTAATTAAAGTGACGGCTCCAGTGAAAATAACCACAGAAAATGAAGAAATAAAAATTCCAATTTTAGTCTCAGAACAAACACCAGCCAATCTGATTGGGAGAGATGCATTGTGTAAACTAAATATGACAATTATGTGTTCGCCAAAAGGAATGTATAACGAGAAACACATTAGCACAAATTGTCAAATGACTGTTCAATCAGAAAGAGCAAAAAACAGAGGGAACAGAGGTTGAACTGGTAAATCAGTATATCATTGTAGGTGAACAGGGTGCAGCTCTCAACGTTGAACCTAATGGCTTCATCTCTAAATGGTACAGTGTACCAGAATCAGTGCCTCACATTACATTACTGGTAAACAACAGAGCTAAAGCTCGAGACTTGGGTCCCATGATGAGAGATGCAGAAAAAGCAGAGTGGGAACCAACAGACAACCCACTAATATTTCAGACAAAAGGATCAACAATGATCAAAATCCTGTGTGGAACATCAATGTTGGCTAAACCACAGGAAGTAAACATAATGGCAAAAATCATGACTCACAGAGACGAAGAAGAAAATGAAACCGAAAGCACAGTGGAAGACCTGATGAAAAGGGTACCAGATGATTTATGGGCAAAATATGACTTTGACGTTGGACGAGTAAAGTCAGCGAAACCAATAACTGTAGATTTAAAGCCAGGAGAAGTCCTGCCTTTTCAGAAACAATATCCACTAAAACCAGAAGCAGATGAAGGCATAAACAAAACTATCAGTGGTTTGTTAAAAGCAGGAGTGTTGGTAGAAACACAAAGTCCATGTAACACTCCTATATTTTCTGTTTTGACAGCTGATAAATCCAAATACAGGTTGGTGCATGAACTTAGAGATTTAAATGAAAAGGTAGAAGATAAAGGAGCAGAAGTACCAAACCCCCACACACTGCTCACAAATGTGCCTCCAGATGCTAAATTCTTTACAGTCATTGATTTATGTTCAGCATTTTTCAGTGTTCCATTAGCTGAAGATTCACAATATTTGTTTGCATTTACCTACAGAGGAAAACAATACACCTACACCAGAATTCCACAAGGGTTTAGACATTCACCACATTTGTGAATGTCATTTGTGTTTAATGAAATCCTGAGGAAAGATTTGGAAGGGTTGGAGCTCAGCGGCACATTACTACAGTACGTAGATGATCTGTTACTATGCTCACCCACTGTTGCAAGACTGTCGCAGTGACTCCATAAAAATCCTCCGACGATTGGCAGAAGGAGGGCATAAAGTCTCAAAATCTAAACTTCAATATTGTAAAACACAAGTAGAGTATTTAGGACGTAAGATTTCACATGGGACCATAGCAATTTCCCCTTCCCAGTTGGAGGGAATAATTAAGGCTCCAAAACCATGTACTGTTGGACAAATGATGACATTTCTGGGAATGACAGGATTTAGTTCAGAATGGATAGAAGACTATGCAGAAACAAACAGCTCCATTGAGAGAGCTAATGAAACAAGCAGACACTCAGTGGTTAAAGGCTCCATTAAAATTGACCACAGAGGCAAATGTAGCCTTTGAAACACTGAAAACAAACATGCAGAATGCACCAACATTAGCAACACCAGACTACAACAAACCATTCTTTTTGTATGTAGCCAACAGACAAAACACGTACGCTTCAGCAGTGTTAATGCAGGAGACGTGTCGTGGTCGGAAGAAACAACCAATAGCTTACTACAGCATTAAATTGGATAATGTGGTGCAGGGATGGCCACCATGTTACCAAGGCCTAGCTGCAGTACATTATGCATATGAAAAAGCAGCAACAGTGACTATGGGATATCCAGTTACCATTTTAACACATCATAAAATTGTTGAACTTGTTAACCAGGGAAAAAATTGATTCTTCTCTGGCTCTCGAAGAAGGCGGACGCTTTTTCCTTTGCTCCCTCCCTGCCCTTATCTACCCTGCTGCTGCTCTATGTCTTGTACCGTCTTTGTCTAACTATCTTGGAGCCTCTCTCTGCACTCATCTCCGAACACCAAAATGATGGATCTGGTCAGCTGGTCTCTCAACGCAATTGACAAATTTTCTCAACTATGAGAATGGGAAAAGGGGATCCCGCCTGCCCTGACGGAACGTTCCCTGGCGGCTACACGTTGGACTCCTGGGAGAAGTGGAGGATCGTGTGCCTGTCTGCGATTTCCGTGGAGGACGTCGAAGATGTATACCTATTCGGATTAATGGTGATAGGTTTTCTGCTGATTGGCCTGGCCAGTTTCCGCAATCATCGCTGGTCAAGAAAGGAAAGGGTGAAGCAGCAATTGGAGTTCAACAAGCTTCTGGCCCTGAATGAAGGAATGTGCAGGGCTATCAACACTCTGATACAAGCGATGGGTGAGCTCAACCGTAAACTGGATGCGGTTCCGGAACACTCTCACGTGGTGGGTACCAACTTGGAGAAGTTGTCAGCTCGGCTCGGCTGAATCTGGCCACCGAATTCGGACATATTGAAGCAAGCCACAGAGAGACTCAAGGGCAGCGAAGACGTATAGACTCAAGGGCAGACAGAAAAATTCCAGAGTCGCCCTGTCCCAAAACAATCTACTATCTTCATTGGCTCCCAGACATAAGCGGCCTTCAAGGACGCTCATTCTTCACTCTCCTGGATGTTTCTGCAGACAAGAATGCTCCTACCCTCCCCCCCTTTGGAACATTTACCCTACCCTAAACTCAACGCCTTCTTTGGCCCCTAACCCCCCTCCTTCCCCTGTTGCGGCGTGATCATGATGGTCGAGGACAGCGCAGTTTGCAGCAGCCCTCCCATCCGTGATTGTGCTGTGACCTCCCTCCCCCACATCCCTTCCCTCATCCACATGTGCAGGTGTCTGAGTCTTGTTACAGTGTTTTTGATTGTGCTTAACGCTGAGGGTTTTTTATCTAATCCCACACTGTGCTCCCCCCGCGGAACCTAGTTTGGAGTTGTCTTTTTTTTCCCCTCCTCCCTCCTCGGCGTTTTCAGTTGTTTTTCATCTAAGGAAGCGTGTGCCGTTCAGTGGCTGCACCTGGCCTTCCCGTTCCTGTCCTCCCTTGTCATTATTTGTACTGCTGTGTCATTCTGTGTTCTCTGGTACGGGTTGTAACCGAATGCTATTTCGTTGTAACTTGTTACAATGACAATAAAGGCATCAATCAATCAATCAATCAATCAATCAATTTGTGATAACACAGGCAAGATGTTTGCAGTACATGACATTGTTGACGTATCCAGATGTGACAATTCAGACATGTAACACAACACATCCAGCTAACTTTGTACCTTCAGAGGAGGAAGGAGTACCCCATGAGTGTGTGGCTGAAACCATGAAGTACACCAGACTAAGACCTGACATGGAGTCAACACCTTTGATGCGAGCTGATGTTACATATTTTGTAGAAGGCTCATGCTATAGAGACCACACAGGAACACATGCAGGTTATGCTGTTGTAAGACAAGAAGCTAATGATTTTAAAACAGATAAAGCAGAAAAATGTGAACAACCATGCTCAGCACAATTGGCAGAGTTAAAAGCATTAACTGAAGCATGTAAATTGGCAGAGGGAAAAAATGCGAACATATTTACTGATTCTGCTTATGCCCACGGAGTATGTTTTCTGTTTGCGTCCGTGTGGAAACAAAGAGGGTTCCTCATTGCAGTCAAATTAAAGAATTGATTGCAGCAATGATGCTTCCATCAAAGGTTGCAATTATAAAATGTCAGGCACACCAAAAAGGAAATAATGATGTGATTCGTGGAAACAATGCAGCAGATGAAGCAGCAAAAGCAGCTGCAAAGTGTCAAATAGCAGTGTTGGCACCAATGGTGACATTGGAGCCTGTGGCTACACCAGAAGATGTCATTTTGATACAAAAAGAGGCAACTGAAAGTGAGCAAGACATTTGGAAGAGGCGAGGTGCAACTATGAGTGAGAAAGGGTTATGGAGGTCACAAGAAGATTTAATTGTGGCTCCAGTACCGTTGTTGTCAATGCTGATTTCTGAAGTGCACAGTGCAGATCACTGTGCCAGGGGGGAGGTAATGAAGAACAAGACAAGCCAAATCTGGAGGAAGTGAACAAGGCTCCACAGAGGACAAGAGTCGGAGAGGAGGAAAAAGGGATCCAGGTCCAGACAAAGACACGTTGGGTTCCAGCAGATGAGTATGATGCAACTATAGCCACACCAAACACTCTGTCAGCATTCAGAGCAGTATGGGGTGACGTAGATTTAGAAAGATTAAATAACATAGAGTTACCAACTAGGAGTGATGGGAACCAAATTCTTAAATCAGAAGTGGTAACAGGAGGGAGGTCAGGAGGTACTGAAAATTACAATGTTTTTAAAGATGAATTAGAAGCTAGAGCCTCACAAAATTATTGGTACAGAGATGTGTGGGCAACGGTTAAAGAAATGACATCAGACAATTGTTTAGTGCATTCGAAAGCCCCAGGAACCAGACCAACAGTAATCCCTGAGAAATACAATTCTAAAGAATGTGCAGAATATTAGAAAAGAGTCTGCACAATAGGACAAATTAGTAGAAACAAAGATGCTCCAAAATTCTTTCGTGAACCCGTGTGTGGCCTTGGCTGTAGAAACACATCTATTTGAGTTTTGATGGTTATAATTATGATACACAATGTGGTGACTTCAAATTTCAGGCAACAGAGGAAGACACTCCAACAATTTACATAGTGGATCGGGAGACAGAATATGAATGTTATGCTAGTGGTGCATTCAGGAATCAAGGTGGAATAGATGTAGGAAATACAACGGTAAAATGTAATGTTACATGGGTTTTATCTTGGTTCCCACATGTTAATAGACCAACAATTACATCACCAATCTGGTTTGAAAATCCATCCGAGGAGTTAGATCAGGACTGTATTAATATAAGTATAACTGTACCTACATTGTTCTTCTTTGCCGACCAAACATATCCAATAGCAGATAGTTATTGGATGTGTGGGGGAGACAAATTAAGGAACACATTACCATTAAAATGGGTTGGACTTTGCACGTTGGTAAGATTAAAAGTGCCCACAACAGTTGTGTTTTCAGGGATGGAAAAGTTACTTACAGAGACCAATCAGAGGAAGAGGAGGTTTATAGGGCAGTGGCCTAGTGGTTAAGGAAGCGGACTTGGGTCTGCAAGGTCCCCGGTTCGCATCCCACTACCGCCAAGTTACCACTGAGATGCCCTGAGCATGGTATCGTCCCTACACACTGCTCCCCGGGCGCTCATTAGCTGCCCACTGCTCACTTTGATGATGGGTTAAATGCAGAGGCTGAATTTTGTTGTGCACGGTGGTGTGAATCACAACGTCACAATGACAAAAAAAAGGAATTTCTTTCTTCTTTCTTTCTTTCTTTCTTTCTTTCTTTCTAGATGATGATGAAGTATATTTGGATGTTATTGGACAACCGAGGGGAATTCTAATTGAGTTTAAAGCTAGAGACGAAGTAGCAGCTGGATTTGAGTTCATCATACCAGGGATCACTATTAACAAAAATGTAGAGTGGATAAACTATGTGTATTATAACCAACAGAGAATAGCTAATTATACTATTGAGGGATTCGAAGTATTCGGTGAACAACTGGTTGCTAATACAAAAATGACAATTCAAAACAGACATGGGTTAGACTGGATAATGGCCGGACAAGGAGGACTATGTCACATGTTTGGAGATCAATGTTGTACATATATTCCAGAAAATACTGCCCCTGATGGGACTTTTACTATGGCTCTGAAAAAGTTGAGAAAAATAAAGGCTGAAATGTCAGAGAATGCTGGCAGGGATGCGCGTGTGTGGAAAGGGTTAGAAGCAATAGCCGGAGAATGGGGAGCTGTATGTATCAAGGCTGTTGTGATTTTGTTCATTGTATTAATTGTTGTTGGCTCCATACACTGTTGCATCATACGCATTGTGAAAAGAAGGACCAGAGGAATGTGGTACATGCGGGCAGTGGAAGATACAAAACTACAAATGACTCAGTTGGAGTTTCAGAACTAAATACCAAAGATGCATTTCCATGGAGTACCGTAATTTCCGGACCATAAGCCGCACCTGACTATAAGCAGCACCCACTACATTTCGTAGAAGAAAAAACATTTTGTACATACATAAGCCGCACCCGACTATAAGCCGCATGTGCCCACGTTGAAACACGAGATATTTACAAAGAAAGACGGTACACGGAAAGAGTTTTCAAAGTTTTAATAACAAACACACACGGGAAAAGGCAGCGAGACACAACAGCACACGTAACACAGCGCTGAAAGGGCTGCTAAAAGAAACACACACCGATAAAAGTCACTAAGACGCAGCAACACAAGTACCGTAACACAGCAAAAAAAAAAAAAACAGCAGCAACACAGCGCTAACAGGGCTGGTTATAAAAACACACACAGATAAAACTCACCAAGACGCAGCAACACAAGTAACAGCAAAAAACGCACGGTAGCAGAACGCTAACAGGGCAAAAACATAGGTCTACCGGAAAAAGTCACGGAGAGCCGTCTTCGTCTTCCTCCTGTGCACTGAAACCATGGAAGTCTTCCTCCTCGGTGTCGGAGTGGAATAGCGTCAGGAATACTTCGCCACACACTGTCTCAGTCTCTCTTTCTCCTGCTTTTGTTACCCCTGAAAGCTTTTTTTTTTACTTTTTTTCATTGCTCCAGTTCTTCCCGCTGCCGTTTCCAGCGTCTCACTTTCAATTCATTAATGGTGTTTATTGGCTATTGTGACTTGCGTCTTCTTCGACACCACCTGTCTCTTATCTTTTCTGTTCGAGCGCCCCTGGCGGCCGTTAGAAAAAATGCATACATTAGCCGCATCTCTGTATAAGCCGCAGGGTTGAAATTGTGTGACAAAAGTTGCGGCTTATAGTCCGGAAAATACGGTATTCTGTTTTAAGTTTTTCTTCTTTTTCTTGGAGTTACATGGAGACTGGTGTGATGAACCAAACTGAGTGAAGGACAAACAGTTCATCAGGACTATGCCAACGGACACCACATTTTTGTTGTAATCCCACACAGGTGGATGGGAAGATGATAATGGAGTGAGATCGAGGACTGTCATTGGACAATGCCACTGCACAACACTTATATTGTGTTATGTCAATTGCCTATACCAAATATGTTCTCATAATTTTGTTGCAGAAAAATGTGTTATATTTACTCATCAAGAATTATGTCATTGTGTAATGTCAACCTTTAGTGTGTTATGTCAAAGTGGAAGGTGGAAAACCTCGGTAAAAAGGTCAATTATAGTTATGAAGGTTTTCACTATGTTACTTGTATCATGAACATCACATGAGCTTATCATTCATGTAATGCCTTATTAGCCATCACTCATTGCATGGAGTCAGATCAAACATAGTTATAGTCATCACATCACAGTTATTATCATATTCATCACAAAAAGTAAACTGTCAAGGGGAGATATGGTAAGAAATGTTCTCGATGTGACCCGGGAGGTCGGTCGCCGGAAGGATTAAAGCAGGGGCCATAGGAGGATTTTTCTTCCTGCGAATGACAACCAGCAGGTTTTTCACTCCTATACATCTGAGAACATGTATGGTGAAATGTTGAAATGTGGTTGTGATATAGATGTCAAGGTTAACAAATCACAAATAGTGATTTCAGGGGGGATATGTGGTGGAGAATTGGATATAATAAATAGAATAATCAGCAATGTTAGGGTGTGTGTATTAAATGTTGACAGGATGTGAAATAGGACATGATATTGTGCACTGGTGGAGGCGGCCTGGACACTCAGAATAATAGCAAGTCGACGTGGCCAGGTCACTATGACCTGGCTCTGAAGAGACATCCTCTTGTTTTGGACAGGTTTTGGCATGGGTTCATGGTTTCCAAGGAATGGTGACTGTTTTGGGAAATGATGTAAGCATGTTGATGTGAGTGTCTAAAAAGAACATGTTTTTATCAGCATTCGGGATTTGTTGGTGAGACTGTAGATGAGATTCGTTGTTGGACTTGCTGATGTCAGAAACCTTTATAATACAATAAATCCCCCAAGACGGAGAAGTGTGTCCTGGTCTGCTTATTTGTAGACAACGCTTTCTACAATATTATATATCAGACAGTTTGACATTCTCCATTACTAGTGTCGGGACACATTTATAAACGGGACATAGACACAGAACCATTTATAAACATTCAAAATAGTTTCGATTTGGCGCTGAAAGAAGTTACGGGAATATGAGCCCCTCAGGACAGGATTTTACCACCTAGCGATACTATGCGGATACCGAATGAAAGCTAAGGCTTTCATCTACAAGTAGGTGTAGAGATTTGTCTGTTAAATGTAAATAAATGTTTTGGCGGTCTGAAGCGGGCAACTCTCCCGGTGAAAATGGCCCCATGAATGAGGCCGATCGCTGCCAAGTATCACGTATGACATGTATGTAAAACCTCGTAGCCTCACCGGTGGGGCTACGGTGAAAACAACGCATTAATATTTTACCAATGCATCCGTCGTGAGTCAGTGAATAGCTTTGAAAGAAATAGTTATCATTTTTACTGGAAAGACTTATGGGCACTAATATCTTTGTATAAAGTGGTAAACCTCTATTATGGGTATATGATAACCAGGTACTATAAAAACAATTATCAGTTTAAATCATGTAACTATTAAAACTGAAGTTTTTTTGTTCTTCAATTAAGGAAGCTGTTGTTAGATGATACTTCTGTAACAGTTTTCTATTGTAAAGATGGTATCATGCCATGATATATCAATTAACAAAGATGTTTTAGATATTTTATTTTACCAATTGTACCACCTGTAGAGTATTATAATAGTGTAAGCTTTTTAAGTTCTCTGTTTTCAATAGGTACAAAAATGTAACTGGACAATAAAACATACATTAACTGCAAAGCCAAACAGTGGAATGAATTATGTATTATGATACAGATATGATTTCACAGTATTCTTTTATATTAGCATTTCTTTAAATACTAAAGTGTCCCTAAATTAATTGATTTTTTTACAAAATTTTCAAAAAAGGGGTTAAAGGGTTTTTTTGGCACCCAAATTTAAAAACCTGTCTTTTCCCCTGCTCACTCCTGAGCACCCTTAGGAAGTGAGAGGTCGTCAGAGACCAGGAGAGGTCGGCAGAGATATGGACCCCAAGGAACTTGAAGGTCTCCACTCGCTCTACGATTTCGCCATTGATGTACAGGGGATGAGTTCCTTGGTCTTGGACATTTTCAGCGCCAGGTTGTTGGAGGCACTCCACTTATCGAGGCTGAGGACCTCATCTCTGTAGGCCTTCTCGTCACCGTCTGTGATCATCCCCACTACTGTGGTGTCGTCTGCAAACTTCACAATGATGTTCTCATGGGGAGTGGGTCTGCAGTCGTAGGTGTAGAGTGAGTAGAGTGTACAATGCCGGACAAAAGTCTTGTCGCCTGTCCATTTTGTAGAAACAACAGCTTACAACTTGACTTTAAATGAAGCCATTATTTTTAGAAATGGCTCATATGAAGCTAAAACCCTCCCAAAATATGTTCATAATTAACAAAAAGTTTTGTTAATGCCAGGCTGGGATATTGGCTTGCACCAGTGACAGATTGAAAATGTCGGCGAAAACAGTAGAAGAGCGAAAGAAAGCAGCTCTCGAGCTGATCAAAGTGGCACAAAGGGAATCATTTGGAGAAGAGCTCAAACTGCTGAGCCAATCACAAAAGCTCAGGAAAACCCATAATATGTATGAGCTTGACCCATTTCTTGATGACGGAGTGCTCAGAGTTGGTGGCAGGTTAAGAAGGTCAACAGCTTCGCTGGAGTTCAAACATCCCGTAATACTTTTGATAGAAAGGCATCGTAACACAACTAATACTTGACCATTGCCACAAAAGAACACAGCACCAAGGCTGAGGACAAACACTGAATTAACTAAGAGCCTGTGGCTACTGGATAATGGGTGCCAGTAAAGTTGTGGCCAGGCACCTCAAGAGCTGTGTGACATGTAGGAACGTGCAGGGCCGAACTGAAGAACAGCGCATTGTTGATCAACTAGAGCACATGTGTCAAACTCAGTGTGATTATAATTGGCCCGCGAGATCATATCAAATGTGCATTAGAGCTGGCCCGCGGTATATACTGTGCCGCTAATACTACAAATCCCACAATGCTTTTATTGCATACTCCCTTGCTGTGGATGAGAGCAGCGACACGTCTGATACTGCCCAGCTGTCAATTTTCATCCGAGGAGTAGACTCGAGCCTGTGCGTCACAGAGGAACTTTTAGGATTAAAATTAATACATGCAACGACCACAGGAAAAGATATCTTTGAAGAAGTATCCAAATGTATAACTGAAATGAGCATGCCTTGGGATAAACTTGTGGGACTGGCGACAGATGGTGCGCCTGCAATGTGCGGTCAAAAGAGCGGATTGGTCGGCAGGATTCCGGAGAAGATGCGGGAGGAAGATGCAGGTAAGCTTACAGTTTATCACTGTATCATTCATCAGGAAGCGCTGTGTGGCAAAGCTCTGCAAATGGAACATGTTATGGGCTCTATAAAAGGAGTAGTCAACTTCATAAGAGCCAAGGGTTTGAATCACCGGCAGTTCAAGTCTTTTTGGATTCATTCTTTTTGGAGTTGGATTCAGAATACAGAGATGTGCCTTATCACACAGAGGTGAGATGGCTAAGCAGAGGGAAAGTACTGAACAGATGTTTTGAGCTGCGCGAGGAAATCTGTCAGTTTATGGAGAACAAAGGGAAGGACACAACAGAGCTGAGAGATGAAAAGTTTCTGTGTGAGCTGGCATTTCTCTCTGACATTGTGAGCCATCTCGATGTGATTAACCTGCAGCTTCAGGGACGGGGCCACGTCATCACAGACATGTACGCCGCTGTGAGGGCCTTTAAAACTAAGTTGCATCTGTGGAAGACTCAGATGCTCCAAGGAAACTTTGGTCATTTTCCGTGCTGCCAAACCATGGCAGCGCAAATTTCTCCTGCCGTGCTGTCTAGCGCACAGTTCGCTGAAAAAATCAACGCGCTCAGCGCCAAGTTTTCCTGGCGATTTGCTGACTTCGAGGCTCAGAAAGGGAGATTTGAACTGCTCAGCAACCCGTTTGCGATCGATGTGGAAAGCGCACCAACCAGCCTCCAAATGGAGCTAATTGAACTCCAATGTAATGACATGCTCAAATCAAAATATGACTCTGTTGGTGCTGCGCAGTTTCCATGTTTCCTCCCCGACACAATGCCTCAATTACGCACCCAAGCTGCTCAGATGCTCTCAATGTTCGGCAGCACACATCTATGTGAGCAACTGTTCTCTATGATGAAGGTGAACAAAACACCTCACAGAAGTCGACTCACTGATGAGCACCTTCACTCCGTCCTGAGGCTTTCCTCAGCTCAGAGCCTGACTCCAGACTTTGACGAACTTGCATCTAAGAAAAGATGCCAGGTATCTGGCTTAGACCAATGTGCAGAGTAAATCAGAGCGTAGCAAACTGAGCTTGAATATATCTGTTTCTTATGCACTTTTTCTACTGCAAGGCATGGTCTGTCAATAGTTGAAATGTTGGATTTTTATCGAATGACTGATGATTATTATTTTTGGTTCCTGTTGTTGTGGCTTTGAAAAAAAATTACTTGAAAGGATAAGGGGAGAGACATACTACTTTATTTATTTAAATAAGAAATGAATACCACTGTGTCTTTTATTTCAAATTTAATTTCTCATGTTTTGTAATATCAAGCTTTGGTTGTTCCAAATTCTGTGTTTAAGCAAAACTAAAGTTTGTTTCCATATGGAAAGGTTAAACATTACATATCAGTTGCATATAATTTTTCAATAAATATTGACTTTGGCCCGTGACTTTACTTCTCTGCTTAATTTTGGCCCACTGTGAATTTGAGTTTGACACCCCTGAACTAGAGCCATCTCCTCCTTTTTTTCGTGCACAGGCATTGACTGTTTTGGCCCTTTCTACACAAAACAAGGTAGAAAGGAGTGCAAAAGGAATGGGCGGTTATTGACATGCTTAAGCTCACGGGCCATTCATATTGAGAAGCTTGAGGACCTGACAATCGATGCATTTCTAAATGCATTAAGATGCTTCATAGCAATCTGAGGAACAGTCAGACAAATTAGATCGGACCAAGGTAAGAATTTCTTAAGAGCCAAGAATGAGATGAGTAAGTGCTTGTTGGAACTTGACAAGGAGAGGATCACAACTTTTCTTGCAAGAAAGGAATGTGACTTGCTTATGAATGTTCCCAAAGCCATTCATATGGGAGGCATATGGGAGCGTCAAATACGGACCACCCGGAGTGTGATGAGTTCTGTTCTTGCTCAGGCAAAAGGACGACTGGATGACTCCTCATTAAGAACTTTCTTCTACGAGGCAATGTACATAGTTAACAGTCGTCCACTGGCAACTAACACCCTCTCTGATCCCAAAAGTGCTGAGCCCTTGACACCCAATCACTTGCTTACCTTGAAACCTACGGTACCCCTTCCACCTCCAGGAGAGTTTGTTCAGGAAGTATGCAAGAAAAAGATGGCGCCAAGTGCAGTACTCTCTCAGAACTGTTCTGGAGCAGGTTGCGCCAAGAATACTTAACCAACATCAGCCTTCGACAGCAATGGTATACAATCAGACGAAACGTGCAGGTTGGAGATGTAGTCATTGTTAGGCATGAAAACACTCCTAGAAATGAGTGGCCACTAGCTAAGATTGTTGAGGCACAGGAAGATGTTGATGGTCTCGTGCGAAAGGTGAAAATACAAGTACTGTAGGTCAAAGTAAGTTAGGACCTAAAGGTGAGCGCTTAAACCAACTCTCATTTTTTGAGCGCCCAGTCCATAAATTAGTTGTATTAGTTGAAAAGAGATCAAAATAATTCAGCATTAAAATAAGAAAGAGAATAATCAGTATCCTAATTTAGCAATCTATTTGAAGTTATGAATAGAGATTGATTTTCAAGTTAAGGAAAATTACAAGTTTTATTTCTTTGAATATGATGAAAGTAAACCTTTTGTAACTTTGGTGGCAGTGTAGCGAACGCTGAAATAGAAACCTCATTTTGTGTGTATTTATTTCTTTTACATTTAATATATTTCATGTTTTTGGAAATATTTTGATTATGTTCTGCATACTTTGGAAAATTGGATATGTTTTTTTATATATTTTTTTATATATAGGATATGTTTTTTGCATTAATCAATCAATCAATCAAATTTTATTTATATAGCCCACATTTACAAATCAAGTTTGTCACATAGGGCTTTACAGGGTTGGTAACATCCTCTGTCCTTTGACCCTCAGCCAGGGTAAGGAAAAACTACTGAGGAAAAAAACCCTTTTAACAGGGAAAAAACGGTAGAAACCTTAGGGAGAACCACTGGAGAGGGATCCACTCCCTGGACGGACAGACAGTGCAATGGGTGTTACCAGAGCATAAAAATACAATATAATAAAACAAATACAAAAGATACAGCACATAGTCAGAATTTAAATGCTTCCAGTAGCTGTTATGTCAGTAGGTATATGATTTGATCCCAGCCATCCTACTGCTGGTCCTCCTAGTCCTCGTTATCCTAGTTCTGGCATCGACACATCCATCAGCAACCGGAGTAAAAAAGAGAGAAACAAACAAAAACGGTAGTTTAAACAGAGTTCAATAAATTGGGGAAGAGAGTGGAGTAGAGAGTGAGACAGGGACGAGGAGGAGGGAGGGGTGGGTGCTCAGACTATGCGCTCATTCTAAGTGCATGATGTGAGAGCCCCCCACCCCAGCATTTAAAAACTTATAGCAGCTTGGTGTAAACTACAAGATTAAACGTTCAAAAAGTTCCCATAGGTGACATTGAATAGATGAGTTTAATTAATATGTATATAATGAGTTTAAGCTAAGCAATTCACGGAGACATGGCGTTTTCGTTGATGTGTGTTTGCCACCGTGTGTTTCGTTGCAGTGTTCACGGTGGTCTTGGGCATTTGTAAGACAGAAAATCCCGGTAATAAACGTTTGAACCATCAGTTGGAGCGTTGCACTTTAATCCACCAGTAGAGTAAAAGTTGGGAGCAGCTACAAAGGGTGTCTTTCAATAGTATAGATAATATTGAATATTATATCACGAATATTATTATATTATTTATTTATTAGTAATTTTACAAACTTCCTCATTCAGATTGGTTTCAGGTGTAAAACAGTATTTCTAAAGTTTTGGTAAAGCTAAATATTAGGGCTAACCGATATCAACTTTTGCCAATATTGCCCCAATACTTAATTCCCCATCCCGACGTGCACGTCATTCTTGTGAAGCCAGACTAAAGGCGTTCTATAAATAACTGTACAAAACAAAACACTACAGAAAACTATAGTACACTACAGAAAAATGCCATTTTTATTTTCAACATTTTGTCTGAAACAGTCATATGTCTCTTTGTTCGGCATTTAAAGTAATCAAATAATGTCTAGTGTTGGACATAATAATAGTTATTTCCAGTTAACAATGATTGACATTATAATCTGGGCTCATTCAGGCCTCACAACAATAGGCTAATAAATAGCTGCATTCTTAAAGTCAACAGTCCTCGTTAATGTTCGAACAAACATTTCAGCCTCGTCACAATGTAAGCGTTTCCTCTTCTCGTTGATGACATGTGAGACGGCTCCGAACTGCGATTCTGGCAAATGTCCGAGAAATTCAAACGAACACGACATAGCACTGCTTGAGGAACTCCACATGTTTAGTAATAATGTCTCTTATTTAGAACTATATTAATCCCTAGGGAGTATCCTTCGGGAAATTATGCCTCTGCGTTTAACCCATCACCGTAGAGAGCAGGAGGGAGCAGTGTGTGTGCATGTGTGTCAGAGCAAAATGTTGATTTGTGATAAAATTTCTGGTGTTAAAAATTTTGAGTTGAAAAGTGTTGATTTGAGAGTTAACTGTAACACTAACAGTGTTGAAAAAGCTCTGTAGCTGGAGCTATTTCATAGAAACAATACCATTACACTCATTTGGACTTGATTTCTACATCCGGGTCTTGCCAGAAGTTTGCTGTCAAGATCGAGGAGGTCGTTATGATGTGTACCCTGTGTATTGGCCTTATTTAAATATTGTAACGTCCAGTCGGACGTATAATTAAAGTCGAGGCGTTGCTTAACAATTCTGCATTTATTACAATTTGGTCACTGTCGGCCGTAACCACGCCAATACAGAGAGTGCGTCTGTCCCCCTCTCACACTCCTGCTGCCCCGCCCCCTCGCTCATGTATTCACCCACTCATTCACTGACCATGGGAAACAACACAATTAACATTGAAACCCTACAATATCATATAGTTGTGCCAACCTGCATTGTACATTAAATTACTGCCATTTTAGTCTTTAATTAGTGATGCATAACAATAGGTTTCATCTCCACAGAAGCCTCAGCCACCCGCGCTGTCGTGGGCGACATTTCTTTATACTGTAGAAATTGCGGTGCGAGAGCAACAAAGAGTCAATTTCTGTATCAGAGCACACAACAGCGTGTTGTTTATTTAGCTCGTCAAAACAACAACAACCTGCTAGAACGAAATCTACCCACAATACCCCCGACTCTTAAAGGGACAACGTCGTAAAACAGTAACAATATTATGGTGAATTATGACCACATAATATGTCCGTCTCTGTCAGTGTCCACTGCATACGTCCCCCCCAGAATTCACCATAACAAGCAAAACCAAAGAACAAAAAGGTTATCGAAGAGGGGGTAGAATGGCCCTGCCACAACGACTCCTTTTAACTGGAAGGTGGGTTGGGACACCTGCATTGGAAGTCTTACGGGGATTACGGGGGCAGGGGCTTGAGGCCCAGAGGCCTTAGTGTACATTTTCTAGTGGTGGCTTTGGACTTCTCAGTATTCATGTCGAACATGAAAGCCACGCTGGAGGATTGTTGTGGTTGTCGAGACTCCGGTGCGCCCCTCCTCTTAGCAGCCGTCTCCTCTTTATATTTACTATAAAGGGTGCTTCTTTTTCTAAGTGCAGTATTAAGTGTTGTCCCAAAGGTCTTAGTCGTTGACTCTCCACGGCTTACCTTTGACTTGCAGCCATTACAAACAGCGTGTTTTGGTTTTTCCTGGCGCGCTGTAAAATAGTCCGATCTGGGTGCATTGAGCTGCCGTCACCGCGTATGGGTGCCAATGTGACCACAGTGACCGGCCGATCACCGATTGGACGGTTGGATATAGATCGGCAGCCGATTGACTGGTGCATCTCTAGGTGAAACTTTTGAAAAAAAAAACAACCCTGGGAAAAGTTTTGTTCCATTTTGATGCCCTTTCAGTCCTTTTTCTATTTTTACACGTTTTGAAGAAATCTCCAGTGAGCCACTAGGGATGTGCTAAAGAGCCGCATGCGGCTCCAGAGCCGTGGGTTGCCGACCCCTGTCATAGACCAAAGTTCTTACTTCTGTCCCAAGTTTTTTCCATAGATGTTGTTAAACAGTGGTACAAGAGCGCCATGCAGTGGCAACCACGGACACATGCATAGACAATATAAATAATATGATTAGTCACTAAAAACCCAACCTCCTTCTTCCCATTAGATTCCATATGTGATATACACCCACAAAGTTGAGAAACCACTCCCCTCGGACAGGTATAAAATTGTAAGTTTAGAAGAACTATCTGAAAGAAGAAGATTGAGAAGAAGTTTTTGGTGCAGACTGTGACTGTGGATAGAGAAGAAACACTTATATAAACCTGGTGCTGTGAGCTGGTTTCTTTAACTGGTGCCGTAATTTGTATGTCCCGTCATCAGAGGTGCCAACCAGAAACACAATAAACATTATGTTTGGGTAAAAAAAAAAAAAAATAATCCCATTGGTGTCCAAAAAAGGTAATACAACTCAGTTATTGCAGACATGTTTTGCCTTATGTTGGATTATCACCACACTGAACCATTCTGACAGATTAAAAAGAAAATGGAAGCTACATAAACAAAAACAGCAGAGGTATTTTTCTTTTTCACCACTTTCTGTACAAATGCATGGTAGTGAATCACATTGATTTACAAAGCAAATACAAAAGTTGTAAAGGAGCTACTCTCTGTAAAATGTAGTCATATGATAACTAACATTGTTTTTTTTTCACAACACTGTGTGTACAATACAACAATTTGGGAGAGATATTTTGAACAGTTTTTTTTCTAAATATATTCCAGACAGTTATTATTTAATTTACAAGTTCACATTGTATTTTCAGAATTACTAAGTACAAAAGGTTTATTCTACAATTCTTACAAATGTATTTATTTTATGATATACATAAGTATTTATATCTCCGTAATTCAGCTTCTGCTTTATGTATATTTTGATATTTTTGATTTATTAGTTGGTTTCAAATAGCGATGTAGCGCTTTCTTTCATTTAACCTCCTCAGGCCCAGGCTGTTTTTTTACATGCATATTTTTTTTTTATTTCTTTTTAAAAACTGAAAACTGCCTTCCTTCACGGTAGAATTAATAAATAGGAATACAATTTAACTTCTAGGACCAAACAATTCCACGGCCACACGCTTGTGGACACAGTAACTAGAAAGTGCTGTCCACGTATGTGGCCACTAAGCCTGAGGAGGATAATAACTTTTCTTTGATAATTTTATTTTCTTTGACTGCGAACATTGGCTGTTTTTTTTTCTTTTCATTAATATTGATTGGTTTCACACAAGAAACTGAATGACGGGGGTTCATGGTAATATCTAAATCTGAAAATAAAGAGTGTGAAAAACAGATGTGAAGTGAACGAGTGGGTATTTTATACAGATGGAATTGAGCAACTTATGGCCGTCTCAAACTGCAGTTGTTTGTACATCCCTGAGAGTAAGTGCTGTGGTCACACCACCTGCATTCGTTAGAAAGTCTAATAAAGTGTTTACACTCAACATTATCTTAACAAGAACTCACTCTTCTTCGAACACTCACAAAGTCCCATTAAACTACAGTTTAGCTCAGGCGCTCCTGTTCGTGTAAATATTTCAGTTATTCCATGTTAAAACGTCTGTGTCGTTTACTACGAATATCGTCAGTATTCCAAAAAAAGTTACTATTTCCTACTATGTCCAGTTGCTCTCGAAGTAACTCATTTTTTAGATTGAATTACCTGGATGACTGAGAATCTACATGACATGTCTGTGTAGATTCATCCAGGTAATTCAATCCAGAAAATTAGTCAGTTTTCGCGATGTTATTCCACTTCTGTGTTTAAGTTTAGGTTTTATCATATGTTTAAACTTACCTTTGAAAATGTCCCTTTTCTAGAATATCGTAAGTAGTGATGTTACGGGATGCACCAAGGCTACGAAGCGTGTGTCGCCCAAAGAAAGGAGCGTTTCCGCGAAGCGCGTATCAAGGCTTGCTTCATTTAGGAGAGGGGCCAAAATTATGAGGTGCGCGCATCACAGCCCGGCTGTGTCACGTAACTGCTTCGGAAAGCGCTTCAGGCTTCGAACCACTTCGGTTCATGTCTCTAATACCATTTTCTCATTCAATTCGGCATTCGATCCCCTATTAACTAACACGCATGCGATTCACTTTGCATTCACATTCCGTTTAATTCGATATTCACTGCGCATTCGATACCCGCTTTGCATTCACACACGATAAGGGAGCGAATGCGCGTTAGTCTAACCATGGTCCAGTTTCAATTTGATCACGTGGTTATATAACGAGATTTCGTTACTAAGCGGTTTCATTCAACATGTATTCTGTCAACCAACGCCATTCTTATGTAAATACAGGTAAACGTGTGCGTGAAATCACGGTGTATATAGAGCATGCACGAGATTTTACCAGCTGGTTAAACTAATGCGGGTGTTGTTGTGTTGACACACACACGGGGAGCGACAACCGTTATACTTTTTATTGATTTACACCCGTATTAGTTTGGTATCGAAACCACCGCGCCAATGCGCATTAGTTGAGGAGCGAATGCGCGTTAGTTTGTAATGTGAATGCAAACGGGGAACGACACTGGCTTCGCGACGCAGTGAATACTGAATTAAGTGCGAGTGTGAAAATGCGTGGTCTCTCAGAAAAGTCCTGCAGATGACAGAGCTCCCTTCCTGTGGGCTGTGTCGAACTAACACGTTGACTATTTGTTGATTAATATGGAGTTGTTGCTCCAATATCTGAAATAGAGAAACTTTATCAGGGCAAGATGAAGCCTCATGAATAATTTTTCGAACCACTTGGTTTATGTCTCGAAGCTTCATGTGCTCACGACACCACCTACTGGCCAAGTGTAGAATCACAGGCAACTCTATCTGAAGCACTTAATGTGTGATGGATTTGACCACACACACGAGTATCAAACCTGGGGTCATAGCAAGTTTATTGGCTTTAAAAGAATCAAATGACAACAGCAACCAATCCGCACTCCCATCTTGTGTCTTCGTACAATTCCACCAGCATTCAAATGACTTTTCTACTGAATGTGATGCTTGAAGTAGTCCAACGTCCATTCAGTCCACACTTTTCCCTCCGAAAACTCGCTTGTTACTTTAGCTTCGCAGCACGTTTTGCCCAGCAGCCCTTTCTCACTCGAAACGAAAAAATACATACTCGGACAGCAATTCCATCTTAAAAGAACCGCTATTCTTTTTTACTTTGGCTTTCTGAGTGGATGTGCCACTGCCCGTTCGTTTCGCTATAATAAGGGGTTGGCGAAGCGTTGATCCGCATTTCTCTCTCTCCACAGTCTATGTATGCTCTACTCTCAACCGCAACGTTAGCAACATGCTAACCTGCAAAACAGCGGCTCTTGTGCATCGAATGCTGTCAATGGCATTGGCTGCGTAAGTAAACACGTGTGGCTGGACAGTGTTAGTTATTGTTTTACTAAAGTACCGCTTGTTGTCACATGCCAGTCAGTGAGTTGCATTGCAAAATGGTAAAAAAACAAATTGTTATATGTTTACTTTGTTTACACTTCAGCTTGGATTTTAATTTATGTGCTGCATAGATTTGCTGTGCGCGGAGACTATGGGGGCAGTGCGCGATTGCGCAGGCGCGCAGCTCAGAGGGAACATTGGTTACAGCAGGGGTTTTCAAAGTGTGGGATAGTGAGCCTCCCCTAAGAGGAGGTGCCATCTCTCACTTTCACTTGAGAGACTAAAAATCGACCCATCTTGCCTCTCGCCAGGTTTATTTTTTCTTTCACCGCGCCTCCCCTGAAGCCCTCTGGCGCGGCTCACACTTTGAAAATCACTGGGTTACAGGATGTCCCGAGGTTTCGAAACGTGGGACGTTCTTCTTCGACGCGTGTCGAGCCTTCATTTAGGAGAGGGGCCAAAATGATGCAGTCCGAAGCCTTGCTGCGGGTGAGTGCTCCGGTACTTGAATACATCAGTGCTTCAGATAGAATTGCCTGTAATTAAACTTTTCACCAGTACGTGGTGTCGTGAACACGTGACACTTATGCTGTAGCTGCGGATCAGCCAATCAAGAGGCGAACACACAGATGCTCAATTTGAGACAAGGGATCGGGCAACTTTGATTTAGGGACTGTCAGTAAACTATCTTTGTAAATCACATAAAACACTGGGGTAATTATTAAAAAATATTAATAAATCATGGTCACCTTTACATTTTAAAGGCTCCATGTCACAGATGAATGAATAACTGAGTAAGAAGAAAAATCGGTTACATTTTGGAAAACAAATATTGACACACTAACAATGACATTTTTATTACACGTCATATAAAGTAATTCAGAAACACACATTTAAAGTCGTCAAACACATACCTGAGTTTTGAAGATAAAAATACACCGATTTGCTTGATATGAAATGTTCACAGTAAAATCAGAGTACAGATTTATATAAAGTCAGTATAAAGGTAAAAAATAATGCACATTAAAAATTAAAAAATGCACTTTTTAATTTTTTTATTTTATTGAATTTAACATTTTAATCACCAGAGTTTGTAACAAATCACTTGTATTTAAAACAATTTGAATAAAAAACAGCCATCAAACAAAAAACAAAACTTTATTACACTTTATTCTTTGCCTGAAACAACATCCTAGAAGATAGGCAGTCCGTCTATATCTATCTCAGTCAATTCCCTGGAAAAGAGGAGAAGATGCTCAAATAAAAAGTATACTCAAAAGCATTGACTCCAAAGCAAATACTTTGTTCGGGTGGATAACCTTGAAGACGGTTGAAGAGACCAAGGAACCTATCTTGAAAGGGTATCCGAAGACCTAGTCCTAGATACCATGTTGCCTACAGGAAAGCATATACAAGGTCAGATTTTAACACACATATGGTTGTGTCAGTATGAGCTCATATATTTATGTTTGTTAAAACATATGTTAAAATTTATGTTTAATAAGATTTGAAAAATGTATAATTTTTACGTATATGATATAGATGTCAGATGACGGGCACTGTTTATACAATAATTCCACCATCCAACAAGTTGTCATTGGTTTTATCTGCAGATGCACACTGATTTTCACAAATGTAGGTTCCAACCCCTAGTTAGCATCAGAGTTGACTCACTGAGAACAGGGCAGTAAGAAAGTCTTTTCAAATAATTCACAGATATCCTGGAATTAATAATCACAACATTCATACTCAGCTGAAAGCCATACTTGTTTTTATATTCTAAGTGTAATTTTTTGCATTTTTATTTTAGAATTTTTCATAATTAAAGAATATTACAGGATGCACATCTTGGATTTCCTCACCGAATGAAAAAGGAGAAAAATTAGAAGGAATTGAAATATGGGTAAATATTCCATCCCAGCTCCAACAACCCCACTGGTTACCCGACCTATGAAGTCAATCGGAATGGCAAAGATATAGGCCAGTGAGACTGTGATCGCCTAAAAGGAGAGAAGAGAGAATAGATTAAATGCCTAATTTCAGTTGTACATATATGGTTCAATACCAAATGTATTATAGGAGTAATTGGAAGACATCAACTAAACTGTAGTTTAAGAAACAGAGAATAAAATGTCATCACACCACAGTTACCTACCTTAATCGGAGGTACCTTTAGAATTGGGTCGACATACAGGACTTCATAGTACTTTCGGCAGGGGTTACCGAACAAGATCCATCCTACCAAAAAAAAAACAATCCAAACATATAAAAAAGCTCATCATTATTGATTAGCACAACTAATTAGTGTCAGAATAAAGAGCAAAAGTTGATTTGTAGAAGGTTTGGACAGGTTTGGGTTATTGTATTTGGCCTAGAATGATGGTAATGATTCTGCAAAGGGGAAAGGAAAAAGTGGCTTACCAAAGAGAGTGGAAAACCACTCAGGCTCCTCCCTTCCAGTACATTGGACACCGATCCCTTCCAATGTGACAAACTCTATCAAGTTGTCAACATAGGCCTCCTGATACAAAATAACACATCAGGTCATTTAAAATGTTTTTATATTTGGGACATGAATATTGTCTTAAGAGTTGATGTGTCACTCACCTGGTACAGCTCAGTCCATGTGTAGATGATGAATACAACAAAAAGCAATACCACGGCCCGTTTAACATAAGTTATCAAGGGCACAAATGGCCATATCAAAAACCATATAGTGCCCACTGTGAAAAAAACACATAACACTATCTGGAAAACAAGAGGGGAGACTAATTACACTGTACAGAATAGACCTTTAAACTACACAAAAGAGTACAATTAAAAATACTAATAGGCTACTATTTTTCAGAATGGAAGAGCTCACTTTTATTATTGTGAGGAGCCAAAGATATAGGGTGTCCTCAAAGCTTGGGTTCCAGGCCTCATGATCGAAGTCCCTCAGGAAAACCAAGCTGACTACATTATCCCAGGCTGTATTCCATTCAATGTACGCCTCGTAAAAAGTGTCTGTGCAGTCACTGGGCTGGAAAAGAAAAAAAGAAATTAAGTTCAGTTATCCTATACAGTTTCATACTCTGTGTCAGTCCCATTTTTTATAGTTCTTTTTTTCTACTATATACTAAACTAAATTGAAAATAAAATGACCACCTACTAAGCCAACTCTTTGGACCTCCTCCAAAAGTCTGGTCAGAAATGTCTTTGATAGATTGATCAACGTGGATTCTTCATTCTGATAAAAAAAAAAAAACATGTCTTTATTACAGCACATATTAAAGCTATTTCGGCAGTTTTAAAACCTTTTAAAAAAACTGCATAAGAGGTGATTGGTAAGTTTCCATGACAGTGTTACCTAAAATTACTTCAGGGAATACCCAACGCTGAGTACTAGTGCTAATAAATACAACTTTTAAAACTAAGTATGAAGTAACAAGTCTTCATTTTTGAATCCTTGTCCTAGCACTGATACAATTGTGTACCGAGGATAGGTGTATCACCCTGAAAAGTCTTGTCGACTTGAACCCTTGTCATTGACTTCTTTCTATGGTAAATGGAATGCTAAAATCAATGCATCATGTAACTGTGGGGATTTAAAAGCTGCTGTTATTTAGGTCATAATTTGCAGGTCCTGTGTAATCTGTGTTGGGTCGCTGACAGTAAGTGATGAAAATCTTACTGTTACTAAATACAACCTAACTGTTAAAACCTAACTGTTACTAACTACCACATCTTTATTACTGGAATTCTTTTAGTGTTTCTTAAAATCACAAAGTAGCCATTTGTAATGACTTTAGTTTTGTGTTGTGTCAATGATCTCTTCTTTTTTTTTTCTACAAAATTAAACAACTGAATGAACACCCTCAGAGACTGGAGAATCTCAAAGTCTTCCCAAAACTGAGCGACCAAAGACAAGAATCAGAGTCTCCCTACCTTTCGGTTTTGCTTTTTGTTGAAGTT
>JAFBJS010054842.1:0-14063 GCA_016785265.1 Paraplagusia blochii | reverse complement strand
GAGTTCGCTCGGCCGGACTGGTCGCCGGCCTCAAACATGCGGTGGAGGTATGTGGCGGGGCGGAGGTTAGCGGTCAGCAGCAGCAGAGTAAGCACAGGAGTGGCGACGCAGCTGGAGCATATGTGACAGGTGAGAGTAATTCCCTTGATGACACTGTGTTTTATATTAGTAGGAGCCGGGACCAGAGGGGAGGAGGCTGGAAACAGAGACTGCTATGCCGTCAGCGGAGGCTGACCAGAGACAGACAAACAGAGACATCTTTATGTATTCGTTGAACGCCGTGCGTTCTAATAAACAGTGTTGGAAGTAACGCAGAGTGTGTGTGTGGTCGTGTCCGGGGTGAACCCGACATTACATAGACGCTATCCAAGATAATACTGCATTGCTGTGTTGTTTTGGATTAAAAGTATGCACTGTACTGTACTTCACTGTACTATAGGCCTATATTGTGTTATTGCACACTACACCATCAAAGTTGATCAAAACAATGTACTGTGCATGTGCAATGTGAAGAAACATCACAAAAGCTTCAAGCTTGAACAATGTATTTCGTGAAAACTACAGGATACATACAAACTAATTTGCGTATGTGGTCTTTTCTTTTTACCAACTCAAAATAAGAAATTAAGGAAAATGAAAATATGTAACTGAGTACTGTATGCACTGTACTGTACTACAGTATAGGGCTATAATATATTATTGCACACTGCAACATCAAAGTTGATCAAAACAATGCACTCTGAATGTGCAATGTGATGAAACATCCCAAAACCTTTGTTTGAACAATGTTTTTTGTGAATACCACAGTTCTAGAAATACACATCTGTGCAACTTAAGACACATCATCAGTGTTGACACCTGGGACCATCAGGTGTTTCGGGTCTCTCAACAGACACCCTCACCCAGGGGATCCAGCCGGGGTGATCAAATCCCGGCTTGTGTCTTAAGAGCATGTATCCACGGATCACCACGCCTGATCCACAGCCATCTGGATGCCTTTTCTGTGGCATTGCTGATGTTTTTGATGGCTCTCCTGTTGTGCAGTCCCTTCACTAGGTCGACTATCAGCTGCCAGTCCCGAGCTGCTGCCAGCAGTACCCCTGCATGACTACGGGGCTGCTGCAGCAGCTTCTCCCCAGCCCTAACAAAGGCAATGGACTGCCTTGTCGGTTGTTGTACTTTGCTGGTGGAGATGCCTGTGGTGATGGCATCTGCAATGACTTTTAGCACCTGGTCATGGCGCCAGCAGTAACACCAATCTGCCAGTGCCCTTGGGCAGCAGCTCAGCATGTGCTCCAATGATCCAGTTCCTTGGCAGAGGGGGCACTGTGGGTTCTCTGCTAAGCCCCAGCGGTGTAAATTAGATGGGCTTGGGAGGACATCGTGGACTGACTGGATGAGGAACTTGATCCGGTGTGGCTCAGATTGCCACGATACCTTCCTATCGGCTGCCTCTTCCCATCGAGTCATGGCCCCTGCTGCTGCATCCCTACTGACCTACTGCTGCGGGCTTCCTGTAATGCATCCTGTAATGATGCCTTTCTCCAGCCGATTAAATGTTGACGATACTGCTCCAGACGTGACTCTCAACCTGAAGCAGCTGTTCAAGGACCTCATCCAGGATGAGGTCCTTGAATTTACCTGTAATGTGGGTTCCACTAGCTTGTGTGGAATGGACCCATAGGTGTTAGCAAGGTCCATTCAAAGGACTGCTAGGTCTCTTTTGCCTTCCTGTGCTTCCCGGATCAGCTGGGTGATGGCTCCTGTGTGCTCAATGCATCCTGGGACCTTCAGAACTCGCCCCTTCTCCACAGAGGTGTCAATATAGGTGTTCCTCAAGAGGAATTCCATCATGCGCCGGGCAACAATACTGAAAAATATTTTGCCTTTGACGCTGAGTAGTGAGATGATCCTGAATTGCTCGATGGAGATTGAGTTTTCCTCACCCTCTGCATGCCTCCACTGCTGGGCAACCTTCCCCCTTCTCCAGATGACCCTGAGGATCATCCATGGATGTTTCAAGAGTCTGGGGCATCTTTTGTAAACCACATATGGCACCCCACTTGGGCCTGGTGCTGAATTGGATCTTGCTGCCCTGACAACTTCTTCAACTTCCTTCAAAGATGGCTCCTTGGAGTTCAATGTTGAAGTGCGTGGAGTCTGGCGGAGTAATCAAGGCTCTGCATGGCCCAAGATCTTCTTCTCTCGCTGTAGGTGGATTTGAGGTACTTGGTTACCTCCTCTTCAGTGCAAGAAAGGTGGCCGCTTCTTTTTTGCCCAAGGATTTTCTTAGTGAAACCAAAAGGGTTTAGGATGAAGGCTGCGTGCCTCCTGGCTCTCTCCTTACCCCTCCTTTTATGCCACTCTGCTCGACTGAGGGTGATAGGACTTTTCCTCAGGGTGCTAAGGAGCTCTGCCAGTCTGGCCTTCTCCTCTTCCCTTGCCACCTTGAACTGCCGTCCAAGCAGTCTAAGTTCCTGCCAAAGCTGGCTTATTTTCCTCTCCTGTCTAGGTTTGGCTGGATGTTTTTCTTTCTGCGAAATCTCTCCGCACCGATGCTGATGATCATTGCAGACATTGACAGCAGTTTCTGGTCTGCGTCCCCCCTTGCAGTGGGGTCGAGGACTTGGTCCAGATCCTCATCAAACTGGAGCCACTCCTTTTCTTTGCTGGCGGTAGGCCAGATCACCTGATGATGTTCAGAATGCTTGAAGCGAGGTTGGGCTTGTGGGGCGTGGAGGGTCTGGGCGCTGTGGGTTGACTCCTGGCCGGGCTCCTCCTGCGTTTCACCAGGTACTGGACCTGTGCGTTGCGCCACCTGCTTCCCCGTCAAACATCCCATTTTGGTCTGGTGGATCGTTAGACCATACGGGTTCCTGCAGACCTTGCCACATGGAAAGACTGCACTCGTTGTCGTATTTCCGTTCTGATTCATCACCTGTTTGACAGTCCTGTTGGGGTGCTCATCCACCCCCCCTCTTGGACACCCCCTCTCTTGGGCACCCCTAGGGGTATACTTCATTAGGGTTCTTCGTAGCTTGGCTGTGGGTGCCCCCTCACGGGGGCTGCAGTTCGGGTTGCTGGCCCTCTCTGCCCCGGTTATTGTCTGTCCAGTTGTCAGCTTTCTCTCCAGCATTCACCATACTGGTCATGGTTGTCATCCAGCCGGTTACCGGAGGTCACTGGCTTAGCCAGATCAATCAGTTCTAAAAATACACATCTGTGCAACTTAAGACACATCATCAGTGTGAATACATACAAACTTATTTGTGTACGTGGGCTTTTCCTTTACCAACTAAAAATGTGACCAGCACATCTACACCAATCTGTGGCAACATTATTAAACATTATCTATGTGCTGGGAAAGAGTTTAGACAACACAATTGCATTTCAAAAACATCAATTCTGACAGTGTCTTTGCACTAAGTCTGGAGTTCTGTAGTGGAATAACTCAAACTCAAATTAAAATTCTAGCATCTGAACAGCAATTTAGGATAAGAAATCATATGCATTCCATGCTGTTTAGGGTGAGGTTTCCATTTCCATTTCCATTGTTATATCAGTGACAACACTAGTCTAAAGTAAAACAGCCATTCATGCATAGAATTAACGTTAGGCTCAATACACTCATGCGGCTACTTGCTGCTACACGTAATGGCCTGAAGTATTAAATAAAACGGTAACGTCAGGGCAAGGGAACTATAACACTAGCCAACAGACTGTGGCTGAATTAGTTTGCTAACGGTAACCTTCCCACTGACTTATCCTTGTGCGTACTGAGGTGCCTGAGAAAGTTTGACGTTATTGATCCAGCATCATTTATCTTAACGCCACACTCCTTACAAGGAGCTGTCCGCTTACTGGATGTCTGCGGAAAGTCTTTATAAGCAAATGCAATGACAAAAGGAATTGCTCCAGTCTGGCTCACCGCCATGGTTACCGTGATATGGAACCTAAACCTAAACAGCACGCATGCGTTACAAACCTTAGCGCGCCTTACGGGAGTAAACTACTTCTGCCCGCGACTTTTGCGCTGGGAAACGCAACGGAAAAAGTTAAATACATTAAATGATAAAATAGATAATTCCTTGATTATGGACTTCATTCACGACTTGCGAATCATAACCCCGAAGTCCGAGTCAAGTCACAAGTCTTACACGGCAAGTCTCAAGTGAAGTCACAGGTCTTTGTTTGTGCGACTCGAGTCCGAGTCTCAGACTCGAGTCCCCCATGTCTCGAGTCTGAGACTATGACTAACAGTGTGTTTGCTGTGACATCAGGAAAAATAAAATAACCTAATTTATGCTATTGGTGAAGTGATGTGAGACAAGATAAAAGCGGAGATGAAAAGTGCCCCTTTTGACACTGTGATGATTTATGAAACCACAGATAAGGGGAACACCACGCAGCTCGCACTGGTCTTACGTTATTCCAGTGGCATTTAGTGACATCATCGTTTTGTGTTACCAAATTAATATGCCTCATAATAACATCAATGTGACACCAGGACTTGAGAATTCACATATGTACATTATATCAGTTTTGAGAAAGGCTCGTAAGGCAACACTAAATTTGAAATGAGATACCCCAGAACTCTCATAGTTTCACAGTATAGTATAGTTTTTCAGTAGTATTTTTCAATTAAATCAATTATATATCAGAATGAGATCTCATTATCAATCATCATGGGTATGTGAATTTTTTTTTAAAAGATCTATGTTCTATAAAATTGTCTGCCCAATAAAAAAACTGACATTCAAAGCTTGTCTGTTTTATATAGAGTGAAGACTAATAATTCAAGTAAGTTGTTGCTGCTATAAAACACCTACCTGAGCTACAGAGACACAGCATCAGCAGCAGCTTCTTCACCTCCATCTGGATTCCATCTGAAGCTGCCTCTGGTCTCTCATCTTTATCTATATTTTATCAAATCTGGAATCCAGTCCAATCTCTAGGGTTACCAGAGTGGTTTGGTAAAAAAAAAAAAATGATTAGAGATAAAGTTAGGTCTGACAATTCTGAGAAGAAAGACACAAGAACAAATTCAATGCTTCCAAAAATAGCAAAAATTTGATCTTAGACATTGTGAGAGGTATTGTGCGCTTCTTTCTTCCTTAACACTAGGTTAGTTTCTGCAATAGGAGACAAGCAGCTGAAATATTCAGATCTTATTCATCTACAGAAGTCAGTAAAGCATCAACTTCATGTATTATTATGTTTTATTAAAACTTTATATGAGTTTAGTGGCATTTTGTTATGTCAAAGAGTTCTCCTAGGAACTCTGTAGTTTTTTAAATAAATCAAGTATAAAAATCTTCTCCCTACTGGTAGATTCATGTATTTGACACTAGGTGAAATAATAATTTTCAAATGTTATATTCTTATCCAGTAAGACTGTTCATGCATTGCAGACATGAGCCGTTGTGAATTAATTAAAATTAGTATTCTGTAACTAAACAAGTAAAAGATACATAGGATAGGGTGAGGATATTAAAGTACATGTTGAGAGGAAAGAAGAAGATTGGTAACTAAATAACAATAGTGCATGTAAAACCAGTAAACTTTGTAAAAATACCTAAACATCTGCTTTATTTGTCAATAAAATTTACAGTGTAGTGAAGGGTCATGACATTTGCCTCAATCAACAGATTTTTATTAACTCTAAAAAAGGTGAAGTCTTTATATATATGTATATACATATATAAAGACATATATATATACATACATATACATATATACTGTATATATACATACACACACACATGAACCACCCAATGTTAATAATAATAGTAGTAAAAATAAAAAAACATAAAATGCAAGTTCCAAATTTTTACGCACAATTGAGTTTCCACACATTTTATTGTTATTAAGAACCAAAATTGGTTATGTGTGAACTTATAAACAATAGCAGGTCATGTCTGGCTCAAGCACTACTTAAATCAAAACATTATTACAAGTGAAGTCACATCTGAACATATGACCCCTTGTTGAAAAGGACCTTCTCCAGTCTTCCATCCATTGAATTTGTCAGTTTTTGGATAGTATCTGCTGGAAAAGCCTTGCACGAGGATAGAATAGACTCCCAGAGCTGTTGGTGAGATGTGAACTGCCTTCCACATAAACACTTCTCTTGATGATGCTCCAAAGGTTCTCAATAGGGTTGAGGTCAGGGGAGGATGGGGGCCACAACATAAGTTTGTCTTCTTTGGTGCCCATTGCAGCCAGAGATGCAGGTGTATTCTTTGCAGAATGGCATGGTGTCATGCCTGAAAATTATCTTGTTCTGAAAAGTTTGATTCTTCCTTTTGAACCACGGCAGGAAGTGTTCTTTCAGGAACTCCACATACGTTGTGGATGCTATCTTCACACCATCAGGGATCCTGGGCCGACAATCTCTCTCCCCATGATACCAGCCCAAAACATCCCTCCACCACCTCCTTGTTAGTGCCATAGCCTTGTTTGCATGGGGTGGCCGTCAACCAACCATCGACTACTCCATCCATCTGGACCATCGAGGGTTGCACGACATTCATGGGTGAACAGAATAGTTTTGAAGTCAGTCTCCAGGTTTGGCCTGGCCCAATGGAGCCTTTCTGCTTATCTACAGTGGAAAGTTGAGGTCGAAACGAAGGCTTACGCACCGCTGGAAACCCCTGGAGGACCCTACATGTTGTTGTCTGGGGGACGTTTGAGGCACCAGCAGCTTCAACAACTTGTCTGCTCCTGTGATGAGGCATTTTTACAGCTGCTTCTTTATCAGCACGCACACCTGTGTGCTCTGAATCAGCTACATTCTTCTCGATGATCGCAATGAAGTTTCTTGGCAATTTTGATTGTCGTCATTCCCCAATCCAAACATTCAACTATTTGTTGCTTTTCAGCAGCCGAAAGGTCCTTCTTTGTGCCCATCTTGGTTGAAAATGGTAGCCTGCTTAATAATGTGGCACAACCTTCTTTAGTATTCTTCTCTTTAATTGGACTCACCTGCCAAACGAATTAGCACAGGTGTCTTCAATTGATTTCAGTGATATACAGAGCCATGATACACATTACCATTAATTTTAAACTGACAAACAAAAAATCTTACTGTACCAATGTTGGACACTTTTTGCATAATAATTTGGAATGCAGTGTATAAAACATATATTTTATATATATACATATATACTGCCAACTATCAAAATTGGCTTCCAACAAATATGACTGGAGATTGAATAAAAAGTAGTGACTATATAAACACAAAGCAAGAACGAAAAAGACACTCACTTAGATCAGTGTAAATGATGATAAACTCTTTCCGGAGACATTTTGTCAAAAAAATTATGTTAACAGTTGAATGATTTTAATCACTGTTTCCTGAGGTGTTTTTGACCATGTTACAAAAAAAAGAAAACTACAAACTGCTGCTTCTACTGAAGCTGTTGTTAACCTGTTCACCTCTACTAAGGCCCGGATGGACTTCTGGTTTAAAAGAGACTGATCAACAAAGGATTGATTTATAATATATCTAGATGATAGATGTGATATGCTTATTTTATATGTTAATGTGTTTATGTGTGTCTATTGGCTCGCTTTTCTAGTGGGCTGAAGCGGCCAATGTCGCTCCTATGTCTATTGCAAATTGTTGACATGGAGCAGGAAACCGATCCACGGACAAAATTTCGAACCATCGGATCGTTTTACTGCATTATCGTTCGATCGGGGCTTTTAGGACCGGTACACTTGGATCGTGTAGGTCACGAATAACTGATCACAAATGATAAATTTGCACACTCCTACTAAATAGATTATGTAACAATATTGACATAAAAAAATCGGTTAAAAAGTAACTGGATAGAAATGCTTTGAAGAGTTTGTCTTTCAAAGGCAGTGAAGTTGAAGAAGTTTCTGCTTGATTACCAGCATGACTAACATAACCATCAATACTAACCCCGTAACGTTTTGAGCAGTAACAACATTAATTTGGAACAGAACCAAAAGTGATATGAAAGGAGAAATTCGGGAGGTTATAACATCGTCAAAATGACGTCTTCTCTATGGAGAAGTGATTGATTTTGGAAATATTGCGATAATATACATACATAACTAATATACATACATAACTATGAGCAGATAAGCAGACATCCATGCTCTTCTCTTCACTATCCCTGGTCTGCATTCCCACTAAAACACATTATTGATACTCATATAAGGGGAGGTTTGATACAGTACTTTAAAATAACATTTTACTTTGTTTTTCAGTGTTTCATATTTCATTTATTTATTTCCAACTCTACTGCAATATAACTGTGTGTTATAGGCTAATACAGTCTAGGGCAGTGGTTCTTAACCTTGTTGGAGCTACTGAACCCCACAAGTTTCATATGCGCATTCACCAAACTCAACTTTAGTAGGGTGAGTCGGTGTGTCTTGACCTCTGCTGTGTTTTGACTGTCGTGGCAGAGGCTCCACCGAACCCGTAGGGTTTGAACGAACCCAGATCAAGAACCACTGGTCGTGGGAGAGTTGATACCAGTGTAGGACATGTTCATAAAGAGGACATATACTGTATACGTAAATAATATGACAACAATGTCACCTCTACTTTGTGGATTTTCCCTTCTAGGTGGGTCGGGTCTTAACCTTGTGGGAGCTACTGAACCCCACAAGTTTCATATGCGCATTCACCGAACTCAACTTTAGTAGGGTGAGTCGGTGTGTCTTGACCTCTGCTGTGTTTTGACCGTCGTGGCAGAGGCTCCACCGAACCCGTAGGGTTTGAACGAACCCAGATCAAGAACCACTGGTCGTGGGAGAGTTGATACCAGTGTAGGACATGTTCATAAAGAGGACATATACTGTATATGTAAATAATATGACAACAATGTCACCTCTACTTTGTGGATTTTCCCTTCTAGGTGGGTCTTCAAATGTATTAACGGCGATGGGAGAGCACTTTCTAAATAAATTCCCCTTCAGTTACAGTAAACTGTCCAGCAGGAGTCAGAAAAAATGGTCTGGACACATTTGAGGGAGTTAAAAAAGCTCATATACCGTTTTCTCATTCAATTCGGAATTGAATACTGAAGTAGGTAATTCGGGATTCGATCACGTATTAACTAATCCGCATTCAATTCACTTTGCTTTCACATGTAGTTTAATTCGGTATTCACTGCGCATTCGATACCCACTTTCGTTCACACACGATAAGGGAGCAAATACGCATTTGTCAAACCATATTTAAATGGTCCAGTTTCAACTTGATCACGTGGTTGTATAACGAGATCTCAATAATATTTGTTTTTTATTCAACATGGATTCTGTCAACAAACGCACTTGCAATTTTAAAGAAGAAATGGAGCAGGTTAAAGAAAGACCAAGGCGACGTATGAAGGGAATGAGAAGGAGACATAAAGAACGAAGGAAGAAGATAAGGAGAGAAAATATGAGGACGTTTTTTGTAATCCTGTTCCTAAAAACGCAGCAACATATAGTGGTTGACAAGGAGATGAGCCGCTCCCATAGCATGTGGTGTCACGAGAGGTCTTCAGCATGGTTTTACACGAGATTTTACAAGCTCGTTAAACTAATACGGGTGTTGTTGTGTTCACACACACGCGGGGATCGACAACCGTTTTACTTTTTATTGCTTTACACCCGTATTAGTTAATTCGGTATCAAAACACCTGACTAAAGGTGGATTAGTTAATACGCATTAGTTGTGGAGCGAATGCACGTTAGTTTAGGAAATTTTTGGGAATTAGTTTTTTGTATTTGTTGTTACCTTCTCTTTTTTTGTAGCATTGTAGGCTATTTATGGGAATTGGCTTTTTCAGCTAACTTAAAAAGTCCGACATTTTGTCTACCTTGTGTCCATACCAATACAACAGTCGACAGCCATTTTGATAGTTTGTTCGTCATTATATTACAAATCGTTCTCAGAGGTTCGTAAGAGCTGTTACTGGCAAATCAATAAACAGCGCAGATTGGCACATCTCCGTGAGTGCTCGGTCATCGGTCAAGTTGACTTAAATTTAAAAAGAGCAGACAGAGAAAATGTCTTTAATTCAACCCCCATAAATCATGTCTGTGTCTATAGTTTAATAAGAAAAGCAAAATTACCAAACAGGGAGGAAATGCTGGTGTTGTTTAGCAACACCATGGGTTATGAAAACCTTGATAAACATCTAGAACAGATTTAATTCTGCTGTGGCTGTAACTTTATGTACAAGCAGAGATTTGATCGGTGTAAATGATGAAGGATAAACTCTTTCTGGAGACTTTTTCTCAGAAAATTATGTTAACAGTTGAATGATTTTAATCAGTGTTTCCTGAGGTGTTTTTCACATGACAAAAAAAAAAGAAAAGTACAAACTGCTGCTTCTACTGAAGCTGTTATTAACCTGTTTCCTTTTACTAAGCCCCAGATTGATTTCTGGTTTTAAAGAGTGCAATCAATAAAGGACTGATTTATAATATATCTAGTTGTTAGATGTGATATCCTTATTTATATAATGTTGTAACACGCTTAAACAGCTTACAGTTAAAGTCTGACAAGATTAATTTTCTTCTGACTCAGTGGTACATCTTTGTAGCTCATGAGTGAGAAAATCAAGGAAAAAAGGAAGGAAGAAAGAAAGGAAGGATCTTCTGCAGATAATTTCTCTATGAGCTTGGTAAATCATCCTTACTGTTCTGACTGTAGTCCTTAAGCTAGAAAGACAACAATCAATCAATCAATCAAATTTTATTTATATAGCCCAAATTTACAAATCAAATTTGTCACATAGGGCTTTACAAGTAAAGGCAGAATTTTAAAATTTTCAAAAATCTAGTTTGTGTTTGAAAATGAGTTCAGAATTAGCAAACATGAAATCTGGTTCAAAATGCAAACAAAAAGAATTTACAGTCCAAACACCTGAACAACCACAAAGATGAAGTACAACTAACGTATTTCTGGTTAACTAATTCCTGGTAAATTAAGTATCAAGTAATTGAATAATTAATACTTAATTAAGTAATTAAGCAGCCTGGGATGTAAAATTTTCTCTCAGGACTCTGTGATAAGAGAGGGAGTGCCCTCCAGATCTGTCTCTCTATGGTCTGTAGGTGCTGATCTTCCTCGTCCTCCTCTTCCCATTTCTCTTCTTCTTCTTTCTTGATTCTTACTTCTGCTCTGCTCTTGGTTGCGTGAATGCAGCAGGTGTATGTGTACCTTTGGGTAGAAGATGGCTGTGGAGATGAGTGCTGTCAAACCCAGCAGGTGGATGACAAGTCTGATCATCAACTCTGATAGAGGAGCTGTGGAATATTTCAAGTCATGTTCATCACTGTATTTTATTAAGTCAATATTGTTCTGTTTGTTGTACATTGTTCATGCAGTATGTTTTGTATAATGGTTACAGGAGTTATCTATCATTTATCAAACTACATTTCTGCTTAATACTAGAAGAGAACCTAGAGAGATGGAGGTTTGCACTGGAGAGAAGAGAATGAAGGTCAGTCGTAGCAAGACTGAGTACGTGTGTGAATGAAAAGGAGAACAGTGGAGTGGTGAGGTTACAAGGAGCCGAGGTGGAGAAGGTGGAGGAGTTCAGATACTTGGGCTCAACTGTTTAGAGCAGTGGAGACTGTGGAAGAGAGGAGAAGAATAGAATACAGGCAGGATGGAACAACTGGTGGAAGGTCTCTGGAGTGGTCTGTGATAGAAGTGAGTCAGCTAAGGCAGGGGTGTCAAACTCAATTTCACGGTGGGCCACAATTAAAAATCGACATCAAGTCACGGGCCAAACTTAGATAAAATAAATATTTCCCCAATTCCAGATATTTAGTGCAGTGGCAGTCCTAGGGTTTCTTGGGGCTCCCTGCAAGATATTGCTGTGACTTGAACCAATCAGTGCCCAAAGCAAAAAATATTTGCTCCGCCCACAGTCCCCCTAGTGGCTGCAGCCCCAAGTAACTGCCTGGTTTGCCTGTCTTTGAGTGTTGCCCCTGATTAAATGATGATTTTTTTGGGACAATGAATTTGTAACAGCAACGTAATAGTATCAACACAAAAATGAAATCCGAAATAAAACACACATCAGAGGTATTTGCCTTTATCTGTATCACTAATACTTCCCAAAGTCCTACTAGAATATAAGGGCTTTATACTCGTGGGCCAGCTCTAGTACATATAGGCCCGTTTTCAGCAAATATCACTCTTTATTGCTAGCGTTCCAATGTTAGAATGTGTTTATTCATTGCATCTAAAAGGCTAACATCTGTCTCTTAACAGATTGCTTCAGATGTGTATAAGAGACAGGTGTCAGGCTCTCAGAGGAGAAGTTATGGGAGTAAAGGTGAACGTTGTAAACACATGTGTAGTGTCCTTTATGGACATGAGCTGCAGCAGAGAAAGATGTGTATAAGAGACAGATCTTTTATCAAACTACATTTCTGCTTAATACTAGAAGAGAACCTAGAGAGATGGAGGTTTGCACTGGAGAGAAGAGAATGAAGGTCAGTCGTAGCAAGACTGAGTACATGTGTGTGAATGAAAAGGAGAACAGTGGAGTGGTGAGGTTACAAGGAGCCGAGGTGGAGAAGGTGGAGGAGTTCAGATACTTGGGCTCAACTGTTCAGAGCAGTGGAGACTGTGGAAGAGAGGAGAAGAATAGAATACAGGAAGGATGGAACAACTGGTGGAAGGTCTCTGGAGTGATCTGTGATAGAAGAGAGTCAGCTAAGGCAGGGGTGTCAAACTCAATTTCACGGTGGGCCACAATTAAAAATCGACATCAAGTCACGGGCCAAACTTAAATAAAATAAATATTTCCCCAATTCCAGATATTTAGTGCAGTGGCAGTCCCAGGGTTTCTTGGGGCTCCCTGCAAAATATTGCTGTGACCTGAACCAATCAGTGCCCAAAGCAAAAAGTATTTGCTCCGTCTACAGTCCCCCTAGTGGCTGCAGCCCCAAGTAACTGCCTGGTTTGCCTGTCTTTGAGTGTTGCCCCTGATTAAATGATGATTTTTTTGAGACAATGAATTTGTAACAGCAACGTAATAGTATCAACACAAAAATGAAGTCCGAAATAAAACACACATCAGAGATATTTGCCTTTATCTGTATCACTAATACTACCCAAAGTCCTACCAGTATATAAGGGCTTTATACTAGTGGGCCAACTCTAGTACATATTTGATATAAACTGGCGGGCCAAATATAATTACACTGCGGGCCAGATTTGGTCCCCGGGCCTGAGTTTGACACCTGTGAGCTAAGGTGAAGGGAAAGGTTTACGGGACAGTTGTAAGACCAGCCATGATGTATGGACTAGAGACACTAGGAATAGGTAGAAGACAAGAGGCAAAGCTGGAGGTGGCAGAGTTAAAGATGCTGAGATTCTCTTTGGGGGTGACAAGGATGGACAGGATCAGGAACGAGGTGATCAGGGGGACAACACAGACGGGAAGGTTTGGAGAAAAAGCTAGAGAAGCCAGACTGAGATGGTTTGGACATGTTCAGAGGAGGGACAGTGATTATATTGGGAGAATGCTAGACACGGAGCTACCAGGTAAGAGACGAAGAGAGGAGATTTATGGATGCGGTGAGGGAGGACATGGAGGTGGTTGGAGTTGAGGATGCGCAGGACAGGGTGAGATGGAAATTGTTGACTTGCTGTGGCAACCCCTGAAAAATGGGATAAGCCGAAAGGAAAAGAAGAAGAAGATTTCTGCTTAATACCGATGTTTTTATAGACATGATGTTGTTATTAACTGGAGGATTTACACAGTCACAGTTGTAGACACTAAAATATGCAGTAATCTAGTAAAATATTCTTAACTATTGTCTCTGTTTCTTTCCTTTGTCTGCTCAATGGACAGTTACATGTTTTCTTTTATGAACACAGTAAAGTCACCAAGTAGTAGAACTTGCTGGTCCTAAATTTTTAAACCTTTAATATTCTTCACATTTCCCAGTCACTGTCTGTGGATAAATACCTGAGACAAGGAGGCCAAGTGTCAGGCTCTCAGAGGAGAAGTTGTGGGAGTAAAGGTGAACGTTGTAAACACATGTGTAGTGTCCTTTATGGACATGAG
>JAFBJS010054841.1:18726-34475 GCA_016785265.1 Paraplagusia blochii | reverse complement strand
AGTCTCTGGCTGGGGCAACACCCAGAGCTCTAGTGAGTTACATGTGGTACTTTCATATTTACAGTTTGGTATTTGTTTTTTTTTCTGTTTAAACTAAATGATTTTCTTTACTACTTTATAGCTGCTGACAGAAACAAGCTGCAGTGCTTGGACATCCCTATTTTGTCTGACCGGGATTGCAGGGACTCCTACCCTGGACAGATCACCAACTCCATGTTCTGTGCTGGATACCTGGAGGGTGGCAAGGACTCTTGCCAGGTACAACCTAAGTATAAGTGAATCAAAGGAACAATAATTACATCAAATTTGATGTTTCTGTTAACAATGCTAATCTTCATTGTTAGGGTGACTCTGGTGGCCCTGTTGTGTGCAACGGTGAGCTGCAGGGTGTTGTGTCCTGGGGATATGGATGTGCTGTAAGGGATCACCCTGGTGTCTACGCCAAGGTAAACCGGACACAGAAAGTATATTTATGTGTATATATACAGTAAATATTTCGATTTCAATTAATTATTCCTAATTTTTTTTTTGTTGGACAATACAAATTTTGGATTGTAGGTACTATAACTTACCTTATTGCATTTTTGTTTACAGGTCTGTATCTTTAACGACTGGCTGGAGACCACCATGGCGAGTTATTAAATCTGATTTTTTTTTCAGATTTAAAGGTTTCCAACGTTTTAAAAGTTTTCAATGTTGAAAATGTTCAATCTTCAAACTTTTCAAACATCAACCATCTCAGTCAATAAAGACTTAAACACTGCATTCTAAACAGAGTTCCTCTTTTTTTACATACAGTATATACAGTACTACATACAAATACCAATATATCAAATCATTTTTGGATCAATACAAAAAGATAGAGCCTCCCCAGGGGAGAGAGTTTTGACTATGAGTGTGTGGCCTTGTATGCCTATGAGTGTGTGTCTTCCCATCTCTGTGTGTCCTTGAGTTGGTTTCCACGTAGGAGCTGTCGGACTGTTAGTTACAGCTCGGTGTACAGTTTGATACCGCTTTGTGTTGAGGCTGGTGTTTTCCTTCTCCTCTGTGATGTTCAGCTCACTCAATAATAAGTGAAAAGTCCTTATGTGTTGCACAGGAAATATTTCTACTGACTCTACACTGTATTATTTCAACAGTTTTGTAGGTCAGATTGTTTTCTCACCTGGAGTGGTTGGACCTTCATTCCTAACAGAAGTTTTGTTTTTTGAGACGCCTCAGCCTTTTGCCTATCCTTGTTTTGAATTGTTGGACTATAGATTGCTTTGTTGGATCCTGTTTCTGCTTTCTTCATGCATTATATTACATTGGATATCCTTTTGATTGGACATGTCACAAACTTCAGTTCCTTCCTCAATTTTTGGGTGTTGCATTTGGGTTCAAGCCTGACAAAACCCTGACAGAACAATCTGACCAACAATGGACCCAGCACACCCAAGACTGATCAGCGCAGAGGAGGTTCCCCTACCCGGCCATGTCTGCAGCCATCTTGGCAGACAAATAATTACGTGGGTGTAGTGAAGACTTTTTAGGACTAGGATGAGTCAGACATTTTACTGAACACTTGGACAAATAATGTCCCTGTTGTCCATACTAAAAACGCTCCTACTTGTAGCCCAAGGTAGGAGCTCCTACCCAAAGTGTTTGGACCTTCAAAGCAGGGCCCAGACATGGCCGGAGGATTGCTGGAGCTTTGTCAGCCATAAATAAAACCCAAGCTGAAGTGTAAATAAAATAAAAAAATAACAATTTTTTGTTATTAGAAAAGCCACACATACCACACATCAGTGACTGGCATGTAACAACAACTAACACTATCCAGCCAATGATATGATGCAATACATGTATTTACTTACGCAACCAATCAATGTCATTAACAGTGCTCTATGCATAAGTGCTGCTGTTTTGCAGGTTAGTATGTAGCTAACGGGGCGGCTGAGTGTAGAGCATAGACTGTGGGGAGTGATAAACACAGATCAACGCTACGCTAAACCCCTTATTATGGCGAAACGAACGGGCAATAGCACACGGATAGTCGTTCAGGAGCATCAGTTTGTGGTAAGTCCTCGGCCGGTAGACAATAGCCCCGCCCTGTATGAAACTGAAATGGTGGAAATCCATCTCGCCCTGCTTGTGGAGTATTTTCCATGTCATGTAGTACAATGGGAAGGGCATCTTTGCACATCAAAATTGAGTCAGTACATACTTTTTTAAGTTTTTATTTTTTTAAACCGTTCACCCTTTCTACTAACCCTTGGCTTTGTGGGTGGTAAAATGATCCGAATTTATGTTGAATTGGGCTTTGACCATCTGCAGGTCACGATTTTTAAAACGGATTACATTGTCTGGACAAATTGCTTTGGGTAAGCCATGAACTAGTACATAATGTTCAATCAGGTGTTTTAATTATTTCTGCAGATGTTTTCTTGTTTTGCTGGAAATGCACTTACGCAATCAGAAAAAGCATCTACCATGACCAGTAAATACCTCATTCCTTTCACCCGGTTGTCTCTTTCCCTATCCGTGTTCTCAATGGCTAGTGTGTGTCCTGGACCTTTAGGTAAATGAAAAGTTTCTTGGGCTGTTACTACATGTGTGACATTGGTTCAAAATCTCATGCACTTTTTTTTGTAAATGTGGAATGTACAACAGGCTAAGTCTCATCATTGTTTGTTCTCTATTTATATGTGTCTTTCCATGGGCTCCTCTTATTACCATATGGGCGGCTTACAGGGGAAGGACAGTTTGTCCATCCGAAATCCTGCAGAGACAATCTGCTTCTCTTACTGCCCCGTCACTTATCCACACGGGTTTATCCCATGGAGACGCCACTTCCTGCAACTTACTCATATTTTCCCTTGTTAAAACTTCTTCCACCACTGCCCATGCTGACCTTAAACGACCTTTCTCGTCCTTCCGACAACAACCATCTGTGCACAACACCATTTCTACATCTGTGAGTGGTTCTGCCTTCATGTCTGGTCTGACTTTTTCTTGACAACAGTGCAATTCCCCATCCCCCATCAGCTCTGCCATGTTAATGCCATTTCTTAAGTACACGGAATTCTTCTATGTCTTGGTGTCAGTGTGAATGCTGCTGAAGTTACATAGGTTTGGACATCATGTAATGTTAACACAATTAATAAATGTCCCATGACTATGTGTTCTGTTTCATTTACATTTCCAGTCCAGCTGCAAACCTGGTGCATGCTGGTTGTTTGGTTTCCATTGTATCAAGTGGTTCACTCACATAATTCAATATTTTCCTATCTCTCTTTTGTTCTGGGACAAAACAAGGCGTGCAGTGGTTTTTTGGGGGTGTGGCACAGTTCACTTTGTGTCCATCAGGGAATACCATTTCAACACCATCAGGTCCACATAGCAGGTTCACCTTCAAGTTACACAGCATGTCTGCCCAACAAGTGTACAGGTGAGTTAGGAGCATAGATGAATGAGTGTGTCAACCTCTGTCCTTGGACCTCAGTTTAGGCCAGTTGGCCCTGGTGAACACCACGGGGAGTTGGTTGGTGGTTGATGTTCACTCACGCACAGGAAATATTTCTACTGATTGTGGACAGTATTATTTTACCAAGGTGCAGGAGTTTAGATAGTGTACTTGGGATGAACTGCTTAGAGCAGTGGAGACTGTGGAAGAGAGGTGAAGAATAGAGTATAGGCAGGAACAACTGGGGAAATGTTTCAGGAGTGATTTGTGATATAAGAGTGTAAGCTAATTTTATAGTAAAGGTTTACAGGACAGTTGTGAGGCCAGCCATTATGTATGGATTAGAGACATACATTAGGAATAGGAAGAAAACAGGAGGCTGAGTTGTAGGTGGCAGGGTTAAAGATGCTGAAGTTCCCTTTAGGGATGACAAGGATGGACAGCATCAGGAATGAGGTAATAAGGGGGGCAACACAGACAGGAAGTTTTGGATAAAAAGCTAGAGAAGATATTAACATAGTTTGGACATGTGTAACAGAGTACACCAGACTTAAATAATTTAAAATGATACAAAGGCGTTCACTGCAGGTAGAGTGGCTTGCTTCAGGGCGTTCTGGAAGCTGAAGAGGTAGGTTATGTTCAGAAGTCTATGACAAATTGCACTAGAGTGCTTTTTAAAGTATGCAAATGCCACGGTTTAACATGTTGATCGTTTTTGGTTGCTTTGAATATATTGTATCGCAGTTACCATGTTAGTTTTATACAGGTTGCATGCCGTAACTAGTTTGCTAATGTGCTAACTCTGTTCAGACCGCATTTTCTAGTAACATGAAGCAAAGAGAGTATTCCAAGCCGTGATTTGTACATCATCTTTCAGGTAATATATTGTTCTTAGTTATGTTTATATCATTCCCTTATTCTGAAATATAGTTTGTTCATAAAGTATATTGTATTTCTTGGGTTAGAGCTAAGGATGCCAGTGAGGCGAACAACTAAGCTGCCACAAGGTGTGCAAACATGTTTGTCAGTACATATTCATGTTCCTGTGATTTATGTATAGTTATTTGTTTGCTTTACCATATACTACTATACGATCACATTTTCACGACCATAAGGCGCACATAAAAGTCTTAGTTATTCTTCAAAATGTGCGGCGCGCCCTATAGTGCAGTGCACCCTGTGTGTGTGTTGTTGTAAGGCGGATGTAGTAGAGAACACCATGAGAAAGTTAAAGGGGTGTGGCCGTTGATTGTACCGGTATATACCTGTATAACACCACGCAGCTGTAAAAGAAGACACAGAGTAGGCTCTACTTCTTGTCGAGACTCAGGTCTTTCAACATCTGCAAGAAGATCCTAAAGATGTTTTACCAGTCTGAGGTGGCCAGGGTCATTTCTTAACTGTGGTGTGCTAGGGGAGCAGCACATCAAAGAAGGACCTAACTAGACAGGAAAAGCTGATTAGGAAGTCTAGTTCTGTGGTGGGCACCCACCTGGACCCATTGGCGACAATAGCAGAGAAGAGAACTATTGACAAACTGCTCACAATCATGGACAATCCCACTCACCTCTGCACTCTGTTGTCATCAAGCAGAGGAGTCTGTTCAGTGACAGGCTCCTGGTCCCCAAGAGCTGAACCAACAGACTCAGAGGAGAGCTAAACAGAATCAAACTGTTTAACTCTCCTCTGAGGGGGAGAAGATGGTACAAACAACCGGTGGTGGGGGAGCTCGTGCAATAACTCCATAACTGTACAGTCCTATATATACCGCAATCTTGATTTGAATTGCTGCTATATTTTATTATACTATTATATCTCCATTTACACCACCTATACTATAGCATATTCTAAGTCCCAAGTGTGTGTTACTAATGTATTTGTACACCATATGTGCCGCTCATCGCACAATGCACGGGTTTTTTTAGCTGTATGTGCAGATATGCATGTGAATGCATGTCAAATCCAAACCGCAGGACGATTTCAAATCACCCCTGTTTCCACACCTCCCAGGGCACCAATCCACATTCCAGCACACACCACTCAGACGTCCATTGACCTGCGAATCACCTCAGCATTGTCACAATGTAAGCCACTCTTCTCGTTGATGACATGAGAGACGACACTGACTGGCGTTTCCCTGGAAAATGTTTGAGAAATACTTATTTCAAATACAAATAGTCATGACATAGCCCGGCTACAGAAACTCCAAACGTTTAGTAATCAACAGCATCTTGAACGGGAAAGAACGCCTCGTTCTCAAGGACGAAGAACTCTGTGAAGTTTGTCTGATTTCTAATGCTCCGTTCTTTACCATATTTAACTCTTTTGCTCTTGTCTGTTCTTTACCGTATTCAACTCTTTTGCTCCTGTCTGTTCTTTACCGTATTTAACTGAGTCTTTGAGAGAAAGACAGCTGCTGCTGTGTTGGTGTTGTTTCACTGAGTCCATTCCGTGTTGTTTTTCTGTACTTCGCTGCATAAAAATGCCTTTTGATAAAGTGTTAAAGTCTTACCCCCACCCTCACATGTCCAGCTCCTTGCAGTCATTAAGAATTAGTTTTCTAGCCACAAAAAAACTCCAGACCACAGATATTTACTGTAGCATTGCTTATTGTAGCCGTCTCTTTAAATGACATCATTAATCACGTGCCTGTCAGAGTGTCAGTACTGGTAACTCAGTTCCTCATGAGGAAGTCAGCGTATTTAATGAGAATGCAGCCATTCCTGATGAATTAGAAGCTGCAAAAAATGGGTGTCAGTGCCTCCATGGATTGCTGAATACTTGCCTGGCAGGCCACAGAACGTGCATGTAGGGAACACCCTGTCAGATACCGTAGTTAGTAATGAAGGTGCCCCTCAAGGTACTGTCTTGTCTCCATTCCCGTCCACTCTGTACACCTCTGATTTCCATTACAGCTCTGGGTTGTGCCACGTACAGAAGTTCTCTGATGACTCTGGTTACATGGACTCAGCGGTAGGCCAGACCCAGGCAGGGAGCTCTCCTGATGAGAACAGGCCGAAATGGAGAGGAATGGACAAAAGGCTGAGGCGCCTGACATCAGCTGGCCAACCCTCCCCGATTATACTTTTTGCTAATGTCTAATCTCTGGGAAACAAAAGGGACGAACTCCATGCCCGGACTGCTACACAGAAGAACATACAGGATTGTTCCATAGTGCGTTTCTGTGAAACATGGCTGGGGGAGCTGGGGGATCTTAAGAGAGGATCGCAGCGCGAAGGAGAGCGGCAAGGCTTGCAGTGGAGGTACGGCCAGGGTATCCTCATATAACAATCTTGGTGTACCAGCAGTAAGCTAATATCAACATTTTGCTCCTAACTACAACAAAAGGCTGAAGTCAATGGCATTTACAATAACAACCATTAACATCTGGACTGAAGACACAAAAGCTAGCCCGCATAGCTGCCTAGAAGCCACAGACTGGGACACTTTCAGAGAGACCCCTAACGACATCCACAAATACACGGTGCACCAGCTGATGTAAACTGAAAACTATCAGTGACTACATCAGCTGGTGCACATCCATCTGTGCACCCCCAAAACAATACCTAAATTCCCCAAACAAAGACCCTGGATTAACACAGACGTAAAACAGAAACTAAGGAAGAGACGGGAGGCCTTCAAGTCAGGAGACCATGCAGAGTACAAGAGAGACCGGTACAAACTGCAAAAGTCCATCAACTCAGCAAAGAGGGCTCACTCCCAAAACTTTTGGGAAATACCTGTCCCAAAATCAGGTTGAACAAAATATTTTGCCCTGACATCTTTTGACTTGGGCCAGACAGAGAGTTGGAGAGCAAGGTACAGGGATGTGATGTGACATTTTTTTTCCCTGAAAAAACCTCATGTATACAATTAGGTACATGCAATGCAGGGATAATCCACCAGCGGACAGTGATTAACTCACTCACCAAGGAATGAGACACGGGTGTTTTTTGAAGAAGACTCTGCCACTTTCTGCCGGGCAAAGTGGCTATCTCTATGACTTTGACGTGTGCTTAGTGGGGGAAAATACTGACAAAGAGAAATCAGATTGGTGCTACGGGTGATGTTGAAAATGATGTCAACCCTTCCAGCAGGAAAAAATCCCAAAGTTTTTGCTGACAACTTTTTTACATCAGTTCCATTGGTGGAGAACTTGAAACAAAGAGGAATCTACTATATAGGCACTATATAGGCTATATAGGTCTGAAGAACTGCCAACTGTTGGATGAGAAAGACCTGAGGACAAAGGGAAGGATTTCAGAGTAAATCAGGAAGACAACATCACCGTGAGATGGTATGATAACAAAGCTGTGAACCTGCTCGTTTTTGAACCACTGGGCATTGTGAAACGTCGAGATCAGAAAGCCAAAACCTACATAATAGTTAGCAGACCAGCCATTGTTGACACGTACGAAGAGGCGTTGACCTTCTGTTGACACCGCCCTCACAAGCGCAGGAAAGGTCATAAAGTGTGGCAGACCACTGTCCTCACCAGAAGGTACGCCAAGCCCTACCCCGAAAAGGAAATCCAAAGAGGTACCCAATGATGTAAGAAAGGATGGCCTTGATCGTTTCCCAACATGGGAAACCCGATGCAGGCACTATGAGATGCAGGCACTGTGTAGACCACTTTGCCCATGTGTACTGTGAGAAATGCATCTTTGTCTGAACAAGGATAAAAACTGTTTTCAAGCCTACCACCATGCAAAATAAAAAGGTTGTGAACAGCAGAATGAGTAAAAATAGCTGAAATGTTATGTCTTCCAGACTTCCATCCCGCCAGTTCCAGTGGTGGATTTTCTAAATGCTGCATTGTAGGCTGCATTGTTCGTGTTTGTTCGTGTTTTATTATGTTTTTGTTTGTTCAAGAAAAAGATTCTTTGACCATTCTTACCCCGTGTATCAAATATGATACAAATTGAAACTTCTATATGGAAATTGATATTTGAAAAAAAAATTGTTTTTTTTGAAGGACCAATGAAGGCTCCAGTTTCAAAGAATTTGAATTTTCTGTCAATTATTTAGTTTGGGCATTACATGGTTATAAAGGCTAATTTTTTACACTCAAAAATATAAACATTATCTACTAGTGATTGAATGTATTGCTTTAAAAATGTGTAAATGTTAAATTTACACATTAAACCACCCAAAAATTTGAGTATGATCTTTAACTTCTATCCCAGGGCTTTTATGAGCAGGAAGGACTGCAAGGTGTCCAAATGGACATGTGTACTGTCCCACATCTTACACAAATGGACAGTACCTCTTGCGGTGTCTTCACCTTGAAGCTATGTTTGCTATCCTGAGCACTATTGTTTTGTTGGAGTATTTTTTTTAAATGAAATCATTGTTCACGAAGAAATGTTAACCAAACGAGTATGCTTTTGTATTTCTATGAGTCAAGGGTTGTTATATGCCCGGAATATGTTGTGAAAGTATAATGGCACATAATTGATAACTGGTACAGTATTATGCAATAATGCTAAAATAAATTTCAGTTTGCAGAACATATTATGAAGGAGCAAAAGGTGGAGTTTTCAAGTGCACCTCTTCAAGTTCTGAAGTTTAGGCAGGAAATTGCTGTCACTCTCCTGCTGAATACTGGTAAATATTAATACTTCATATTTATGTTATCCATACAGTGGACCTTAAATTTACTGTCAAGGCTGTTACAATTTTTAAAAGGTAAATCCAATAGTATGACAATGCTTTTAACAGACAGTCTGCAAACCAAAGCTACATATGTGGAGAAGAGGATAATGGCACAAACAATTGTTTTGGTAACAAAATCCATAAAACTGCAAATTCAAAGAATACATCTAACACGTCATTCAGAATTATGAAGAGGTCTCTGAAATTCCACATATAGCCAAGACACATCCAATTCTATCAAATTTTATCTTAACTAGAAATATGTATAACCAAAACATTTGCAATGTGTCTTTTCTGACAATGTGTCTTATCTTCAATGTTTTCCAGATCCAGTGTGATAATTGTCTGAGGTGGTTCCACCACATGTGCTGAAGAGGTGTTTTTCTGTGCAGCAACTTGGCATAGGACATGCTGCTGTGATTGCTGATCCGTGTGTGTGTGTGTGTGTGTGTGTGTGTGTGTAATATTTGGTTGTACTTTAGTTTCTATTGTACATAGTTTTTTGGCATCATTGCCAACTAATGTGGCACTACCCTGGGCACATTGGTGCAGGCACGGTGACAGATGTGGCTGGCCCAATCCCCACTCCCAGAAGTTTGTAGGAACAATCTTAGGCAACTTCCTCTGGCACCTTGGCAGGTCTTTGGACCAGCAGGACGGGAGGCCTCGGACAGACATATGTCTGTTACCGAGTCTCGTTCCCAGCATGTGGGTGTAAAGCCTGTCTCAGAGCTCCATACATCCCTGCTGCCACTCACCTTATGTACATAACACAAAGGCCTATTCAGAGGCCTTCCCCTCAGTTTCAACAGCTGCCCAGCTATGCAACTGCTTCTGCCAGGCATGATGGCTACAGGCAAGCACATCCCTTTTGACAGACGGGCTGGCTAGCCCTTCCTGCCATCGTGGCCCCCAAACCCTCCAGGAAGACGCAGACAAAAATATTGTCAGGCCATGGCGGGCAACAGTTTTTATGCACAATCAGTTGGCTCATTGGAGCACAATAACGTCCAACCAACGGGGTGTAGCAGGACGTAGTTTACCGCAGAGGTTCATTTTACCTTTAACGTTGGCGTTGACTCAGCCAATCACTACGCAAGGCAGACACATAAAAGGGAAGGGACGAGTAGTGACAGCATCTTGCTCACCGGGCTGGGTCACGTCACTTCCTGGCATCCGTCACGTCCGCTTCCGGATTATGGGAGGTAGGCTGTTGGTGTCAGCTGCACTTCTCCGTGTCCATCCAGCACTAATCAAAGCTCTTGTAATACCATAGAGGCTCTCTTTGGTGTCGCGCTGTGTAGTTCTGAGCTCTCACAGTCGCCCACGGGTCGGTAAGCTGCTGTGGACGTCCCTCCAGTGGTGTGTAACTCCGCTGCGGGTTATGCTGCGTAGGCCTGCATGATCGGTAAGCATAACAGTGACTTTGCTCTCTCCTCCAGTCACGAAATGCTAACGCTTGTTTGTTTTGCCAGGACTAGTACCGGAGTGACAGGCGGCTAACTAGACCCCATCTGCTGCTTTGTCTTGACCCGCTTTGCTTTGTCTTGACCCGCTTTGCTTCGTCTTGACCCGCTTTGCTTTGCGGTGTTTTGCATCGTGTTGTTTGTGTTATGCTCCGCTGTACGTTGCTTCCCTTGCTTCGCTGAACTGCACCGGGCTTCGCTCCCAACACCTGTATCCTACTGTCCGCTTAGTGCCGCGTCTAGCCCGTTAGCCATTGCTAACCGGAGAAGCACGGCGGACCTGTGTTAAGTCGGTGCGTCTGAGTGTGATACATTAACTTTTGTTTTGGTCTTCCTATCAGGTGCTGAGCTCCTAGTGGTGGATTGGTCTTCTGGTGGTGGTGTCCCCCTCCTTTTTTTGTCTTACGTTTGCATGTGGTAGACATTTTGCTTTGTTTCACTTGTGGTGTTCCTGGGATTCCTTTTGGAGGAAGCCGTCTCCCACAGTAGGTCTCAGCCCTGGTTGGTCCCGTAAGTTTCACTTTTAGCCTTTTACCCATGTTTTATCGAATTGTATTAATAAAATCATATGTATTGTAACAGAACCTCCGTCTCTGCCTCGTGTGATCGAACCTGTGTGCCTTTCCTCTTCCTGAGGTAGTTAATGAGAATCTCTGGGTGAAATCCCCAGGGTGGCGTTGTCTGGCAACCAATTAATATATCAACCCAAAATCTTCACATTTTATCGTACTACCGCTCTTGCCACAGGGGCGTGAACGGATCTGGCCTCTTAAGTTACGCACACTACACATAAACACTCTGGTGTTGATGGCAGTGTTCTTGACGCTGCACCACACGAGATGTGCTGAAAGACAGGCATGTATTGCTACGTTCAAACAATGTTGCAACTGTCTTTTACATCAATCATTGGGGCACACAAAATCGTCAGATGCTCTTCAGGTTGCCCACAGGGCAGGTTCTTAAACGCAGCCAAAGCAACGTTCTTTCCATCATCAGATACATTGTTATGTGGCAAAGTGTGTCAGAGGTAATGGTGCTTACACCCATGCGCATCAGCTTGTGGCGGCCTTTTTGAAAAGAGCATTCCGCCTTAATTCTCCTCGGTCAGACATTTCACCTAAACATTGTCCTTGAGTCGCTTTGCTTGCCTCCTTACGAACCCCTGTCCACGGCAGAATTTAGGTGGTTATCGCTTTCCAATAACAATCAGTATCAAGGCAATAACAACAGTATCTTTCATGCAACAACAGCCCATTGTGTGAGTGAGCCACATGCTCTCTCTGTTGGTGCTAGTTGTCTTCGTGGGGGCCCACATGTTAGACAGGGTCTCATTATGGCCCAACCCATCTTTTCTTCCAAAGGTCTAGTCCACACAAATTAGCAATCAGTCAATTGTGCTGGCTGCTTTACCAGCAGAGGGCACAGAGGCCCTTGGGGGAGGCCCCTTGTCAAAACAGGGGCTCTCCCATTAGGTGGTGGAGGCAATCACTCATACCTATGAAACCGCTGGGCGTGTAGTGCTGTTCACTGTCATTGACACATGCTCAGGCAACAAGAGAAAAGCAAGTAACATACATCTGTTTGTTGTCATACAGTAATGCGGACAGCAAAGGGTCTTTTCCCCAGCTGCTTCCCAGAGGAGCGCGAGCGAGGGTGCGTCCAAGTGTTTTTTTTTTTCTCTTTTGCAGCTAATGAACTTAGTTTTCGTATACATGCCTAATGTATTAGAAAATGATCGTGGAATAGTTTGCTTTAACATATAAAAGCACTTTTAAATTGGAGTTGCAAGAATATTATTTAGGCTATAACGATGGGCCAGTTTTTAAAAAGACAAATTACAAATTAACCTGCCATATTAATGCAGTAGATGGTGCACACGACAGCGCAAGTGGCCGAGCCTCTATAGGTGCTGTGGAGATTAAAGCTATTGTTTTGCATCACTAATTGTAGCCTAAAATTGCAAATTTCATGTACAATGCAGGTTGGCACAAATACTTGAATTTAAATAAGGCCATACACAGGGTACAGTAAAAATGAATATCGGGATTCCTGGGAAATAGCTCATCCATTCGCAGGATTTGATTTTTGTCTTTTCGGGAAAACTTTTAATCCCTAGACATGTGTGAACAGGAGGGGGCTCAGCACACATCCCTGGGGAGAACCAGTGCTGAGCTTGATGGAGGAAGAGGAGAGGCCGTTGATCATTACGGACTGCAACCTGTTCAGGAAATTCAGGACCCAGTTGCAGAGGGTGGAGCACAGTCCAAAGGTAACCAGTTTCTGGACCAGTGTCTGAGAGACGATGGTGTTAAAAGCTGATGTAAAGTCCACAAAGATTAGACAGACATAGGGAATTCTTCCTTTCTAAGTTGTATGCACCTACACATGGCTATAGGGATGAAGAGATGTGTCAAAAACACTTTAAAAAATGCATCAAGTCAGTCAGTCAGGTTTGACATACTATTTGTAGCAGTAAGCAGCAGACACCATCCAGTTTTCATTGACCAGAGAGCCTCCACAGAAGTGGTAGCCAGAGTTCAGAGACACCTGGTGGGGAGTAGGGCTTACACTCATACCCTCCAACAATCTTGTCATCCTCCAAGGCAACAGAATGGAGAAAGTTGCAGTTGTTTTTTTTTTGTTTTTTTTTTGTGGTCTACCTTTGAGCACAAGTCAGTACTTACAAGCAACTCCAATGAGCAGAACAAGACCAGAGACCTCATGGTTGCTGAGTGATCTTGTCAATGAGAGGACTCTTCTTGGATCCATGGCTTATATAGGATAGGCATCTGTCTAATATCTGTTGAGGACAACTTCCACCACTATTTTTGACCAATGAGTATTTCGTAATGTGTTGAGCACCTGAGTTAAAAAACATGGTTTCTAATCTTATTTTAACTTCATGACTTATTGATGAATTACTTTGACTCAAAATCATCACACTAGCATGGTTAAAGGTTTTTGTTACATTATGGTTTTATGCTCCTATTTATTATAAAAAATATATAATTCTGTGATGTTGGAATAAAAATCATCACGGTCAGGGAATTGCGCCAACACAATAACTTCTGCAGTTGGTTTGGTTCACACTCACTATTTCAAAATTGTCCACAACTAAAATGTTTTCAAAAGTTTAGGGCAGAAAAATGCTAAATGTTTTTTTGTCTATCTGCCATACCTTGACTAAGCAAAGTGTAAATACATATACATATTAATTTTGAATTAAACTTTTTATAAAGGCCTCTTAGCCTTTCTTTACAGTCCTTTACTGTACCCTTGGCTTTTAGATATGATAGTGTTTTGACTGTATTTATTATGTATTTGTCAGGTTCCATTAAATTTTCCAGAGCCTTCAGAATCAAAAGCTCTGCCCGCCGTACAGAAATGGAGAAGAGCCTGTTTAGTCTACTGCGCTCAGACCAATCATCTTGCTAGATTGTGACGTCAGGGCCATGAAGCTGGCCCTACCTTAAACGCAACAGTATGTGTTCCGTGATTGGATAAGCTCTCCCGGGAGTCTGACAACATCATCTTGCTTGATTTTCTCAGACTGAAAACAGAGCTGACTGTAATTTGTGTCGTGGCTGATTTTGAAGGGAAAAGTCACACTGATCTTGTTGATTTTTTTTTTCAATTAAAAATCTGGGTGAGAGTATGGGACACCTTTACAAATTGACATGTTTGGCTGTAACCATCGCTGTGTCCACTGCATCTGTCGAACAATCAATCTCGGCATTGAAGTGTCTAAAAACGTAAGGCAGAAATACGATTGACAACAGATGCAGTTTTCAGTTTTAGATTTTATTTTTAGATAACAATGCACAGTATGAATCCACGTTGGTGAGTGCAAACATTTTATTTGTATTTTTGATAGGTTTTGTCATGGTTATCATCAATGTTCCCTCTAATTTTTCATATGTCTGCGCAACAGGAAACCTCTTTGAGCAAACTAAGGACCACTGTGAGCAATATTAGATATACACGCTGTGGCCACACACATCAGTATCAAACCAGAGATAGCAAGTTTATTGGCTTTAAAAGAATTAAATGACAACAGCAACTAATCCACACTCCCGTCTTCGTACAATTCCACCAGCATTTAAATGACTTTTCTGCTGAATGTGACTCTTGAAGTAGTCCAACGTCCATTCAATCCACACTTTTCCCTCTGGAAACTTGCTTGTTACTTTAGCTTTGCAGCATGTTTTGTAGAGCAACCTTTTCTCACTCGAAATGAAAAAATCTCACCCAGTTACACCCCTTCTTCTGTTCTTCTGTTCGCACATACATACAGCACAATTTGAGTGGACGTGCCACTGCCTGTTCGTTTCGCCAATAAGGGGTTAGCACAACGTTGATCCGTGTTTATCTGACTTCACCGTCTATTTACATTAAGCCGCCCTATCAGCTACATGCTAACCTACAAAACAGCAGCACTTAGGCATAGAGCGCTGTTAATGACATTGACTGGCTGCATATGTAAACACTTGTAAACCGCATCATATCATTGGCTGGACAGTGTTAGTTATTGTTTTACTAAAGCACCGCCTGTTGTCACATGCCAGTTAGTGAGTTGCCTTCCAAAAAAACGAATTATTTAGTAAACCTATTTGCTTATTTTATTTACACTTCAGCTTGGATTTTATTTTATGCACTGCGTAGATTTGCTGTGCGCGGAGGACATGGGTGCAGTGCGCTGGTTGCGTTGGTTATCAGTGATTAAATCATTTGTAACCATGTTAAATTAAGGAAAATGTGGGGTGTATTTATTCACAAGTGGGAGAAAAGTCTTTGTTGAAATAAAGAACAATTGACATGTTTGGGACTGCACTCATCTAATCTCCGAAGTATTAAGAATCACCGTTGTCAAACCTACTGCCTCACGCATTTCCACTTTGACTTCACAAGGGCAAAAATACTAAGAATATTCATTCATTCATTCATTCATTTTCATCCGCTTGTCCGGAGCCGGGTCGCGGGGGCAACATTCGGAGGAGGGACACCCAAACTTCCCTCTCCCTAGACACTTCCTCAAGCTCGTCTGGGGGGATCCCAAGGCGTTCCCAGGCCAGCCGGGCGACATAGTCTGGGTCTCCTCCCAGTGGGACATGACCCAAACACCTCCCGTGGGAGGCGTCCAGGGGGCATCCGATGTAGATGCCCAAGCCACCTCAGCTGACTCC